>ML787372.1:477640-492286 GCA_009831015.1 Picea engelmannii
TTCAATCGTAGCCGTTGAAACAAGATCATATCTGGACCGTTGGTTCAACTCCATGTCGGAGTTTCGCGAATCGCAATATGGAGAGACAAAAGAAACAATGCAACTTGAATTACAAATTTGCGATATGCGAAATCGCGAAAGCGCCTTATGCATAAGGTTGTGGTCACATCCCTTGGTCACAGGAAGAGAAGGAGTCAGTCCAGATAAGCTCCATTTCGGAGTTTCGGAGATCGCGACATGAAGTGTCGAGACACTTGGGCACAGGAATGCCGAAATGCCGAAACCCGATTTAAAGGCAAGAATAATAAAGGTCATCCAACGGTGCGGATAAAGTTGAATGTGATCGAAGGGTTATTGTTCTCTCTCACAGATTAACTCCTCAGTTACGAATATCTTAAGTGAAACAGAATCATGATTGCGAATTAGTTAGCGGTTTAGTTGCTAGGACAGGTGTCCTTGTTTTGGCTGAGGGAAGGCGAAGTGGAACTGTCGGGGACGTGTGTATAAAAGAAAATGAGATAGACTGTATGAGGTTGGTTGTTCTGGACATAAAAGGAATGAAACAGTAAGAAAGAGAAAAGTAGAGGATGCGCAGGAGGAAAGTGATCAAGTGTGCAGAGTGAGATTAAACGCAGAGCAGAATCACGGAGCAAGTTGAAACAGAGCAGAATGACAGAAAAGGTTGATGTAGAGAAGACCTGTTGAACAGACAGAGGAAGAGAAGAATTGCATAACAGTTTGTTGAAGATCAAATACAGAGGAAGATTGGTAAGAATTGATTTATCTGTGTAGTTGTGTGTGTATTCATTCTTTAATATTTCAGGGAGGTTGGGAGGTGCTCGGGAGGACTATTGTCCTCAGAGGTTCAAGTGGGTTCTTGAACACAAGAATTTGGAGCTTCCATCTGGTTGCAACCAGAGAAACCAGGGTGGAAGGGTGGTGCAAGGGAGAACTCTTGTTCTCTGTTATGAAGGTTGGATCCTGTGTAACTGGAAGTTGGTGCTTCCATCCAGTTGGTGCTGGAACATATAGGGAGTTGGTGCTTCCTTCTAGTGGGTGCTAGATAAACCAGGGAGTTGGTGCTTCCTTCTAGTGGGTGCTAGAGAAACCAGAGAATTGGTGCTCTCAAACAAGTTGTAGCTTGTAAAACAGAGGTAGCAGCCTCACATTGAGTTGGTGCTCAATCGTAGATGATGTACAGAACTGAAAAGACTTCCTATCATTTCGAAGAAGAAGAGGTTTTCTCCATTTATGGGTTTCCTCGTGAAAATCTGTCTCTGTGTATAACTCATGTGTGACTGATGCTCTTTACTTTTACTGTCCATATGTTGTATACTGTTGATGATAACTTGAATAAAGATAAATAATATTTTAATAGACTTTAAATTGTTTAAGCTCAATTACAACTGATTCACCCCCCCCTCTCAGTTGTCTTAGTAATTCCAACACTTTGACCACAAATGAAACTTTGTCTTCATCAATTTTCCTTATACTTACAAACCCATAGTAAAAAACTTCATGGATCTCATAAGGACCTATCCAGTGAGTACTAAACTTTCCCTTGAAATCCTTAAACCTAGAATCAAATAGAAAGGCCTAGTCACCAACTGTAAATTGTTTTTTTCTTGATAAACTTATCATGCCAAATTGTCCTTGCTTGTTGAATTAAAGTTGTTTGGTGTAAGGAATATTGTATGATTTCATCTAACTCATCCAGTTTCTCAACCTTTTTCTTTTGAGCCTCAGTCAAATACATTCCTAATTATGCTACCATTCTGAAAGTTTGTATTTGAAATTCAATGGGAAAGAGGACTTTCTTACCATACACTAGTTCATAGGGAGTGAAGTCAGTGGTGTTCTTACATGTTGTCTTGTAGGCCTCTAAATCTTAAGGAAGCTTCTCTTCCCAATTCTTCCGATGAATTCAAACTTTCTTGGTCATGATTGCTTCTGAAACTTTATTTGTGGATTCCACTTGTCCATTAGCCTGTGGATGGTAAGGGGAGAATTTTCGATGCTTGATTTTGTATTTCTTAATGATTTTCCTTACAAGTATTGAAGTGAACTATGCTCCTTGGTCTGTAACTATTTCTCTTGGAACCCTAAATCTGACAAATATTTCTTGAAACAAGAAATCAACCACAACTTGCTCAGTTTCCCTTGTCAAATATTTTGCCTCGACCCACTTGGTAACATAATGAGTACATAACAAGATGTATATCTTTCCATGTGGCATATGATTAATAGGTCCTACAAAGTCCAGATCTCATTTCTTGAATGGTTCAATGAGAACTTGGGGCTGGAGGGGCATCTCATTAGCTATTGTTGGTTGTCCCATTCATTGACAACTATCACAACTTCTCACATAGTTTTTGGCATCTCTAAACAGAGTTGGCCAATAGTATCTGAGACGAAGGACTTTATAAGTTGTTTGTTTATCTGCAAAATGCCCATGACACAGTTCATCATTACTTTCTTTTAAAATATCAAATAACTCATCTTCCCTAACACATCTATGTATTATCAAATCAACATCGGTATAGAAAAGATCTCCCTTGATCCAGGAATATCTAGCACTTTGTTTTATAACCTTCTTTTTCTCTTGTGGTGAAAATTGTTTTGGTAATTTCCCTGTGGTTAAATAATTAGCTACATATGCAAACCATGGGGAATTAATAGATATAGAAAATAAATTTCCATCCGGAAATGAATCTGCTACTCGAACACTCTCATCGAGGTTATTAAGGCATGAAACAAAGTCTGCCACATGATTATCCTTTCCAGGTCGATCTATGACAGTAATATTGAACTCCTACAATAATAAAAACCATCTTGTTATTCCACCATTTGTAACAATTTTATTCATTAGGTATCTAATGGCAGAATGATATGTGTGCAAAAGACTTTGTATCCAGTAATTTAATGTCGGATTTTATTTACAACATGGGCAATTGCCAACATTTCCTTTTCAGTAACAATATAATTGAGCTCAGATGGAGTTAATTTTTTGTTGATAAAGAAGATAACATAGGTTATAAGGTTTCCCTTTTGACCAAGTACTACTCCCACTGTTGTATCAGATGCATCTATGGAGATGTGAAATGGTAAGCTTCAGTCTAGTCCCTTCAATATTGGTGCCGATAAAATATTTTCTTTTAGAGTTTGGAAAGCAGATTGGCAGTTAGTATCCCAGTGAAATTATGCATCTTTCACAAGTAATTTAAACAAAGGCGGGGCTATTTTACTAAAATTTTATATGAATCTACTATAGATTTTAACCTTGTACAATTATTTACTGCAAACAGATTTTCAATAAAAGAACATAAAAGATAAAATGGAAAATGCACACATTACATAGAGATTTTTCCCCTGGAAACCCAAAATGAGAAAACCAACATATTCTATATTCATTCACCTCATACATTTTTTACAAAACAATACACATATAGGAGCCAGCGACATCCAAAACCCTAATCCAATGACATGGATTAGTCAACAACCCTGATTCCTTAACCGAAAATAGAAAACCATCGGCGAAAAACTATGTGCCGAAAAACCTCCCAAAAATGGACACGAAAACCGAGGACCACCCAAAAAATGGACACGAAAATCGAGGAAAAAAATTGGGGGCTCTGCCCCCCCTCTTACCCCCTTGTGCGCCTGGTGCAATGTAGACACGCGTTCTAGTCGTGCATAGAATGTAACAGATATCCAACATCTACGATAATAGCCTACATAGCCTACAAAACTTCTAACATCTCTTTGATTTGATGGAATTGACAATTTGAGAATGATCTCTATCTTTACCGGATGTACCTTAATTCACGTAGGAGACACATGATGTCCAAGTACAATTCCTTCATTTTGCATCATAAAACATTTTGTATCACTAAGCGTTAGATTTGTTTCCATGCATATTATTAGAACTTTTTCCATATTATTAAAGCATCTTCAAAATCATCTCCATACACTGAAAAGTCATCAATGTACACGTCTACACATTCATGTATTAAATCAGAAAAAATGGCCAAGACTTGCCTTTGAAAGGTAGTTGGTGCATTACATAACCCAAAGGGTAGGAATTTATATGCATATGTCTCCCAGATACATGTGAATGTTGCCTTATCCTGGTCCTCCAAGGATACTTTGATCTAATTATAGCCACTAAACCCATCGAGGAAAGAAAAGTACTTATTTCCTACCAATGTGTCCAGGACTTGGTCAATGAAGGGCGGAGGAAAGTAATATTTCAAAGTTTCCTTTTTCAGTTCTCGATAGTCCACATATATTCGTCATTTTTCATTCTTTTTGGCCACTACAACCAAGGGGGAAACCCATTGGCTATCTGAGATAGGATAGATAAAGTCTACTTTCAACATTTTCTGAAGTTCTTCTTTTACTATCTGTTTTAGCATAGGATTCATTTTTTTGTGGTTGTCTAACTGGTTTGACATTTTCTTCTATGCAGATATGATGTGTGCAAGTATCTGGGTGAATGCCTTGCATATCTGTGTAATCCCAAGAGAATGCCTTAGAGAATTTATGCAATAATTGAATTATCCTTTCCTCTTTAGACTTTTCCAAATTAGAATTGATGTTCAAGCATTTCCCCAGAAAAATTTCAATGGTTTTACTTTGTGAATCTGATATTGTGTTTACAATAAATATAGTTTCAAATGAAGATTGTAAAGATTCTATTGTACAATTTTCCTGAAAACTTTGCTCCAAAAGATTATTAGTGGAGATTTTTTGTAAAGATTCAAGTTTCTCTATGACATCTAGATTGGAAATAAGGTGATTAAGTACATTCTCATCATTCTCTTCTCTTAAATTTATGGCTTGATTAATACTGCAAAAAGAATGAATTGTTTATTCCCCAGAGTCGGTTTCTTCAAACCATGACATTTTTTCCAGTTTAGTAATAGATCTAACATGTGGATAAAGAGTTACTCGCTTGCTTTCATTCCCTCTTTAAATAATCATATTTCCTAATCTACAACTAATAAGAGCATCATTTTTTGTTAACCAGGGCCTTCCAAGTATAAGAGGGTGTCCACCTAAATTAGATTTTGGTTGAAGAACTACAAAGTTTGCAAGATATTCCCGTGAATCCAAGGATACAATGGCATTGTCTACTACACCCTCTATTTTTACCTGAGATCTATCTGTCATTTCCAATATTGTAGGTTTAGGTCGAAGATTACATATATTCAGTTTTTGCATTGTTTCCATGATCATCACATTAATAGTTGAACCTAAGTCAATCAAGGTGTTTGGAATAGAAATATTGTCGATTAATATGGTAACTATTGGTACCCCTAGATCAACATATTTATTTATTGTGACATTTGTCGACATTAGGCTAGCTAGTTTTCCAACAAATTGCACTGTTGTTGGATCTTTCTTATTTCTCCCTGATTTCTTAAGGCATAGTTCCCTAATTTTTTTTGTATAGATGGGTATGTTATTTATAGCCTCCAATAAGGGAATCTTAACACAAATGTTCTTTAGTTCATTTAAGAAACCGTGATCAGAAAGAGTTATATATTTTTCCAAACTTAACCTCTTTGGAAAATGAGGTATTTTGGTGAATTGTGATTGTTCCTTCTGAATTTATACTGACTTGTGTGCAATAGTGTCAGGTTTATTAGGAATTTATTTTTCTTGTTCTTATTCTTTTTCTTCTACAACCACAAGGGGTTATTTATGGAGTGTTTTACCAAACCTCAAGTGGATATCCTGGACAGAAACAATTCCATAAGTATGCAGTGTTCCTTCTTCAACATTATAAGCATGTCTTTCCACTCTATTATTATGATTAGCTATGGGATGTGATGGCAGTTGATTAAGTCTGGGAGGTGGTTGGTTAGATGGTAGTTGGAGCTGTCATGGTTGAGTGATTTTTGGTGGAGAAGGTATGGAATATGGTTGTTGTGGATATTAGGTGGATGGAATATGTTGTTGTTGCAAGTATAGTTGTTGTTGGAAAGGATAAGATTGTTGTTGAAATGGGAAAGTTTGTTAATGAAAATAAGATTGTTGATATGGCTGATATGATGTTTGAGGATTGTAGGGACATTGGTTTCCATAAGCAGATTATTTCCAACCTTGTTGAAAAGGTTGGTGTTGAGTTTGTTGAGGAGGCCATGTCTGTCAAGGAAAAGGGGTATTCCATGTGCTTTGTACATAATTTGGATTGGAATATGAAGAAAATTGTTGAGTAGGGTCTTGAGGCATACTTGATGTGCGTGGTTGCCATGGTATTTTCAGTGCAACATAATAAAGAGATTTTGTTACTGTGCTTTCACTTTTGCAAATTGATTTGAGTCCTAAAAATAATGGACAATATTTTGTTGAATGGTTCTCTGCAAAAATACCAAAAACTTGAATATCATCTAGTGGGAATTCTCTAGGTGGATGTTTTTTCTTACATAGATGGCAAAAAAATGTTAAAGATTCATTTTTCTCTTCTTGTTTCTTCTTATCCTTCAATGTATCAATCTAAAATCCTAATGTACTCAAAATATCAGTTTTAAAATTCTCCAACAAATTGCTAAGTTCTGCCCTAGTAATACTCCCCATGGCCCCATGGTTGATTTGGTGACTTTGGAAAGAGCATCCCTTTGTCATTTTGTAACCTTGGCATTTCCCCTAGAATATTTCCTACATAATTCAACAATTTGTGCAAATGGTAAGGATGATATATCACTTGAACCCATGAGATTAAGGATATTAATGTATTCATCACGAATTCCTTTTAGAAATATTATACGAATAACATCCAAATTTAAAGAGTTATGTTTCAATTTGTGCAAGTTGTACAAAAATATTTCAAGGTAGTCCTCTAGGTTTTTATCTTCATGTTGAGCCACTGTTGAGCCATCTTGAAGATATCTTCCTTAGAATCACTTGGTATGTAGTAATCTTGATACTTTTTAAGGAAAATCTTCCTCATATTATCCCAATGCTCAATCGAATTTTCTCCTAGCCCCATAAACCATTTTAGAGCAGTGTTCTTCAGAGTGGCAGGAAACAAACGAAGTTTATGAGCATCATCTATATATCCATAACTACGACATAATATATCAAATTCAAATAAAAAAGCATCAGGGTACTCAGAAACCATACCATGAAAGTTAGGAAGAATAGGAGGAATGTTTTTCATTTTTAATTCATTTCCGAATTCTTTAGGTAGATCTAAGATACAGAATCTAAATGTAACTTATTCTTCTTCTTATTCACATGTTCTATTGATGTCGTCATTTGGACCTCTTTCTCATTCCCATTCTCCTTCTGGGATTCTTTCTATTCTTTGTCTTTCTTCCTCATTTCCCCTTCTTCATCGTTCTCTTTCTTCTCTTTCTCTTCTTTGTTCCAAGGTTTGTAGTATTATTTCATCTTCGCCTCCTAATATTCTTCCATCTGAGGTTCTTATTGGACCACCTCCTTCTACATGAGATTCAACATCTTCCATCTTGCTTTCCCAAAATATCCAAAATTGTTTACTCCAACCTTCTAGTGTTTCTTCTGGATATTCAAATTGCTCAAGAGTATCTTTTGTTTGTGTTTGTTTTGTGCTTTCTGTAACAATCCTTTTGCTTGTATCTTTCTTAGTAGTTGCAGGTACGATAATAACGAGGGGTTTTAAGGATGGTTTGATGGATGGTTTGATAAATGACTTAGTGGATGTTTGTTAAGATGATGAAATAGGTGGTTTAGTATATGGCTTAGTAGACAATTGTGATGATTTAGTAAGTGGTTTTATGGGGATTTTTTTTTTAGTTCCTGAAACAACTTTATTTTTTGTCTTAACAAACCTCTAGGTCTATTCATGCAAATTACACATGACTATTTCTTGTGAAGAATCACAAAAGTGGTTGCGCAAGTTCGTACCTCTCATCTTACCTTCTTCACTCCTAGTATTAAATGTGTGAATAACTAAAGGATTCCAAAACTAATTCCTTTTAGTGCCTCCCTAGAAACAACACCAAAAATGTCATCTCACTAATTGTTAAAGATCGGGACATTAAAGTATCAATACATGGTTGGTAATCTTATGAGGAACAATCACTGTATGTGAGGGTACTAGTCTTAAAATCAACCCGAAATCTATCAAGAATAATTTCACACAATGATACCAAACACTTTTCTAAACTAACTTTCAAAAGAAACAAAACCAACTCTTCAAATGTTCACAACCTCAATGGTGGATACTCAGGTCACAAATGGAAATTGTTTCAATGGAGTGAAAACATCTTTGTAGCAAAACTCATCTTGACTATGAACTTGAAATAATATGTATGCATCTACAAACAAATCAAAGCATTCAAGAAGTGCTAGATCCCTGCAATTCAATTACCACACTCTCCTTGGTTGGAACTTAGATTGTATGGTGAATTTGGCCCTCTCAAGTGATGAGCTTTAGCTATCACAGTTTCAAAGGTGGAAATGTTGATTGTAAAGTGAAAAGATATCTACAATAATACTCTTATAGCTGTGAAATTCAAATCAGTCTATCAAGATATGGCTCCCTGCAATAATACTCTGTCTAGCTGCAAGTTTTCTTAAGTTGCAAAGGATTCTGTTTGAATGCAAAGAAATACCAAACAATTTCAATTCCTCCAACCCAAATTTGTCATAGTCACATTGGTGGAAAAATAGGTTGTAAAAGGAAGGTTGTCATTATAGTTATGACTTTTTTAAAACAATACTTTTTGTCCTTACAAAGATCATGGATTGTGAGAAGTTTCAAAATTAACTTAATTGTTATTTACAATAAGGAAACTACTATAACATGTATATATAAAACTACAAATCAAGGTGTGCATTGACTGAGTCTGAACCTTGTATGCAAGGTGTGCGTTGACTGAGTCTCGGAATGATTCAGAGAGGGAGGTTCATAGAAAACAAAGGAAACTTGAGAATCCAAGTGCAATGACTGCACAGAGGCTAGAAGCGGGCAAGTTTCGAAGGAACAACCTAAGAGAACGCCAGGTGGGTGTAAGGTATTTTATTTTCAAGAAAATCCCTCGAATCTGAGTTATTCAAGATCTTCGAATGCAAGGTGTGCATAGGAGTTTGAACCTTCAAAAGGACGAAGCTCGGAAATCATAGTGCTTTTGTGTACAGATCTTCAATAGAGAAGCACTGAAGGCTGAAACCTTCGACACTTAGAAAAATTTCTAAGTCTGAGAGACGGGAAAACTCGGGAGGAAGAACACCGCAGACCATCAGATCTAGCGCAGAGGACCGACAGTCGTCAGATCTATGGAAGTAGCGCGAACCTTAACCCTTCGTGGCCAAAGGAAAATTTCAGCATTTCGTGGACCGAGAGAACGTAGGAGAGAGTGCTTCGACCCTCAGACCAAAATCGCGAAAGGGGAGACCGCGACTTGATCAGTATCGTTGATCAAGGGGAAGATCTAGACCATTGAGCACCCAGGACGAACTTTGGGGTTTTGGCACCCAGGAGATCTGAGAGTAGAAGTCTTTGACTTCGTGAGTCGCGAAGTCCCAAAACACCTCATGGATTGGCCCTAGGTCACAGGAGAGGAGTCGTACGGTAAGAGGCGAAGGGAGGTGCTAGTTCGTGGATCGACATTTCGGGATCCGAGAACAGAGGGAAAGAGGAGTCGTGAGATGTGAAGTCTCAACTCGCGAAATCGCGAAACTAAATTTGGTTGTGGACCAGGTTGTAGCACCATGGTCGTATGAAGGAAGGGCCACACACCAGAGATAAGGAGGGAGCCAAGGCCCGTTAGATCCTTTCAAGATTCGAGGGGTGGAGAGTCTGGCGTGGTTTGCTCGTAAGAGTCCCGAACTACCGAAATGGGAAGCACCTTTGGATAAGGCTGGTGGTCACCGCCGGTGGTCACGCAAAAGGGAAGCTTGCGCCTTGTGTTGTTTGCGCAGGGGGGGTTCAAAAGAGGGGCCTGTGGATTCGTTTAATTGAGGTTCCAGGAGAGACCAAGGAGTTGCGCCAGCTCAAGGGGGGAGAACGATCCAGAGACCGGGAGGTCAGCAGACCCTACAAGGTAGGGGGGATACATCAGGTGGTATCAGAGACTAATTTAAATTTGTTTGCAGATAGAAGACAAAAGGAGAAAGGAGGAAAGCTGGTATCCTTTGTGGTATCTAAAAAAAATTCATTTTTTGTTGTAGGTGACGTAGTACAATCATGCCGCCCAGAAGACGCAGAGCGAATGCAGAAATGGAAGAAGAAATGAGGCGACTCTTAATGAGGTTGGATGCCATAGAGACACCACAGAGAAGAGCACCAGACACTGGTGATATCAGTGAAGCTGAGAGTGAAGAAGAAGTAGAAGGCGAAGCACATGATGCAAAGGATGTTGCACAAGATCGCTTGATAAAAGTTGTTTCAAAGATAGGAGCGAGAGCAAGGATAGAGGTACCTATGTACGAGGGAAATTTGGTAGTTGAAGAATTGTTAGATTGGGTATGCGCCATTGACAAATATTTCGATTACGAAGATATCGAAGAAGACAAGATGGTGAAGTATGCAGTGACAAGACTGAAAGGCCATGCAGCATTATGGTGGGATGAACTACAAGTCGAATGCAGGAGAAATGGTAAGCAAAAAAATAAAAATTGGGATAGCATGGTAGCTAAGTTGAAAGCCAAATTTATCTCGAAGGATTACCAAATCAATCTTTACAGAAGATTGCAGAACCTGAAACAGAGAGGTTTATCAGTGAAGGAGTACACTGAAGATTTTGATCGACTAAACATCAGGGCTGGATAGAAAGAGAACGAAGGTGAGAAGACAACCAGATATATCAATGGGATAAGATATGAAATTCAAGATGAAATCAGCATGATGTCTGTTAGTAAAGTCGAGGATGCCTATCAAGCAGCCTTGAAAGATGAGGAAAATTTGGCCAAGAGGCAAAGCCAATGAAGCAAAGGCGGAAATTCAAGCAGAGGCAAGGGAACCAGCAGAGAGAAGTTCCAGAAGTCGAAGCCTAAAGATGAAAAAAAACATAGTCACTATGAGAAGGGTGGAAGTTCCAAAGAAGGACAACATGGCAGAAGAGGTTCTTTTCCCAGAGGTAGAGGAAGAGTAAGAGCCAGAGGAGGCATAGTTAAATGCTATACCTGTGGAAAAGAAGGACATAAATATTGAGAATGTCCTGACAGAAAAAGAGAAGGCGGAGAAGCACACGTTGCCGAAGCACAGAAGCATGTAGAAATAGAAGCAGCAAAAGGAGGAAGAAACCTCATGATGAGGAAGATTCTTCTTAAACCATAGAAGGAATCAGAGGAACCAATTCAGCGAACAATCTTGTTCAGAACTGCTTGCAAGACAAAAGATAGAGTTTGCAAGGTGATCATAGACAGCGGAAGCCCTGACAATCTGGTATCCACAGAGATGGTGGAAAATCTGGAGTTGAAGACAACTGCACATCCAAAGCCATACAAGGTATCGTGGTTGCAGAAAGGAAATCAAGTCATGGTAAGTCAACAATGCCGATTTGAATTTAAAATAGGAGGTTACAAAGATGAAATATTGTGTGATGTAATTCCTATGAATGTCTGTCATATTTTATTGGGGAGGCCGTGGAAGTATGACCGAAAGGTTATTCATGATGGAAGAAAGAATACCTATACCCTAGAAAGGAATGGAAGGACACATATGTTGTTTCCCATAGAGGATAAAGGGGAAAAGATAGAAGCTAGTTCAAGTATAATTCTCATGAGTGGGAAGGAACTCTTGAAATAAGTCAAGAAGGAGAAAGAAATGCAGTTTGTTGTAGTGCGGAAGCCTAGAGTTATCCTTACGAATACTTATGTAGAAGATTTGTCTCTAGAAATCTAGGAACTATTAGAAAACTTTGTTGATATAGTCGTGGATAAATTACCACACTCATTGCCACCCATTAGGAGCATAAGCCATCATATTGACCTTATTCCAGGAGCTAGTTTACCAAACAAAGCAACTTATAGATTGACACCTAGAGAGAATGAGGAGGTCAAAAATAAAGTCCAGGAGTTGTTGGATAAAGGGTTAGTCAAGGAAAGCCTAAGCCCATGTGTAGTATTGACTGTATTGAGTCCAAAGAAAGATGGAGGATGGAGGATGTGTACAGATTCCCGAGCCATCAATAAGATAACCATTAGATACAAATTTCCTTTACCGAGGATGGATGATTTGATGGACTGTCTGAGTGGAACAAGCTATTTTTCCAAGATAGACTTGAAGAGCGGATATCATCAAATAAGAATGAGAGAGGGGGGTGAATGGAAAACAACATCCAAGACGAATGAAGGATTGTTTGAATGGTTAGTCATGCCGTTTGGGTTGACAAATGCACCAAGCACATTTATGAGACTAATGAATGAGGTGTTGAAAGACTTCATAGGAAAATTTGTCATAGTATATCTGGATGACATACTAATCTTCAGCAAGACAAAGAAAGAACACTTAAGACATTTGACATCAGTGATGCAAAAACTGCAACAAGAGAAATTGCTGATAAATCTAAAGAAGAGTTCTTTTATGAAGAAGGAGCTCATATATTTGGGTTTCGTAATCTCTTCAAATGAATTGAAGATGGACCCAGAAAAAGTGAGAGCAATCAGAGAATGGTCGTCGCCAAGCAACATATTTGAGGCAATAAGTTTTCATGGGTTAGCGAGTTTTTATATGAAATTTATCAGAAATTTTAGTGGCATATGTGCACGCGTGTTGGATACTGTGAAGAAGAAACACAAGTCCTTCAGTTGGACAAAGGAAGATGAAAAAAGTTTCAAAGCATTGAAGCTAAAGATCATAGAGCAGCCAATTCTGGTCTTACCAGATTTTGGAAAAACATTTCAGGTGAGATCTGACGCAAGTGGATCAGCCATTGGAGCAGTCTTGAGTCAGGACAATAGGTCAGTTGCTTATTTCTGTGAGAAACTGAATGAAGCCAAGCAAAAGTATTACACGTATGACAAGGAATTTTATGTGGTGATTCAAGCTTTGAAAAAATGGAGGCATTATCTAATTCCTAAAGAGTTTGTCTTGTACAGTGATAATCATGCTTTGCAATTTATTACTAGCAAAGAAAAGTTGAATCAGAAACATGCAAAATGGGTAGAATTCATGCAGAATTTTACTTTTGTTATTAAACACATTGCTAGAACTGCTAACAAAGTTGCAGATGCTTTGAGCAGAAGGAGTCTGATTGTGCAAGAATTTCAGGTGGAGACTTTGGGGTTCGAACACCTCAAGGAAATGTATAAAGAAGATGCAGATTTCAAAGAAGCTTACGAGGCATGCAAGAATCCTTTATTGGGAGACAGAAGCCCATGGACTTAATATTTGATTCAGGATGGATTATTATTCAAGGTAAGCCAATTATGCATTCCAAAGTGCTCAATGAGAGATAACCTACTGAAAGAAAAACACAATGGAGGTTTAGCTGGACACTTTGGTCACGATAAGACATTTGCACAACTGAATAATTTGTATTATTGGCCAAGCATGAGAACAGAAGTGAAGAAGTTTGTAAACAAATGCAAAAAATTTCAATATGCAAAAGGAAGACAACAAAACATTGGTTTGTATCAGCCATTACCAATTCCAGAGAGGCTGTGGGATGCAATCAGTATGGATTTTGTTTTGGGATTGCCTAGAACTCAAAAATGAAGCGATTCCATATATGTTGTGGTGGAAAGATTCTCAAAAATGGCACATTTCATACCATGCCAGAAGACAAGCGATGCCACGCACATCGCCAATTTATTTTTCAGAGAAGTAGTAAAACTACATGGATTGCCGAGGAGCAGAGTTTCAGACAGAGACACCAAATTTGTAGGACACTTTTGGAGGACTCTATGGAAGAGGCTAGGTACGAACTTGTCCTTTAGTTCAGCATATCACCCTCAGACAGATGGACAGACTGAAGTAGTAAACATAAGTCTCAAAAACTTGTTGAGAAGTTTAGTCACTAAGCAAGGTAGACAATGGGATCAGATTCTGGCACAAGCAGAATTTGCATTCAACAATTCAGTGAACAGGAGCACAGGAAAAAGTCCATTTGAAATTGTGTATGGTCTACAACCAAGAGGGATTATCGAGTTGAGGGACTTGAATCAAAATGAGTTCAGAAGTGCTAGAGCAGAGGATTTTGCAACAGAAATGCAGAAACTCCATGAAAAAGTCAGAGAACAGCTACAGGACAACAGTCAAAAATACAAGAGCAGGGTGGATCAAAAGAGAAGAGAAGTCCAATTCGAAGTTGGGGATGAGGTTTTAGCTCATTTGAGAAAATAGAGGTTTCCAAGGGGAACATATAACAAATTAAAGATGATGAAGATTGGACCATGCAGAATTCTCAGACAATTCGCAGCCAATGCTTATGAGATTGAGTTACCAGACAATGTTGGGATATCGTCGATATTCAATGTTTCATACATGTATCCTTACAGGAGAGATGAAGAAGGAGAATCAGATGATTAGAAAGAAATTTCGTGGGAAGAACAATTGTCCACAGCAGAAAAACCTCAGATGGAGAAAATTATCGAACAGAGGGATGGAAAGAAAACCAAGAGAAAGACATATTCTAAATAATTAGTGAAGTGGTAAGATCATCCAATGGAAGATGCAAGTTGGGTCACAGAACCTGATATTTTGAAACATGG
>ML787372.1:502654-512956 GCA_009831015.1 Picea engelmannii
ATCACTGTTCTGCTGCATTTCGTTGCTATGTCTGCCTCATTGCCTTTCTACTCACATCACTTACGTTGTCTGGTCTTCTGCTTTTTATGCTCTGTGCGCCATCTCCATTCTCTGCACTGTTCCTCTTCTGTGCTATTCAGCTGCTGTACTCTCCTCCTTCTTCACACATGAATCATCTTTACCAACAACACTCACAACAACCTCTAACAGCAACAGCTCCCATCTCTTCTTTGTTCCGTGTATTTATAGCTTCTCTGCACCTTGTGCATGCAGTGTTCGCAATGCCTCTGCATGTTGACGCTGCACCGTTATCCTCCACCTCTCGAGTGCTCTGTCTGATTATCATCGTGACTCTTCAGCTTCTCTGGTGGTTAGCCCCGCGTGTCTAGCATCACTGTATGTTATACTTAGATTCCTCAGTCTCTCTAGCAGTTTAAGACTCTTCGTCTTCTCTGAGACAGTCAAACTCTTGATCTTCATCGACCATGATCAACGTATCATGATCTTGGTGAATCAACGGTCCTGATCTCATCGTGATCTCGCATCTCATTGTTCCTTCGTTGGAGATTTTCGTTCCTCCAAGTCGCGATAAGCGAGACTCTGAGATGGAGCTCAGATCAACGGTCCACATCTTTTGGTGTATTGACGATCAGGATCTTATCGTGATCTCGCATCTCGTTGTTTCTTCGCTGGAGATTCTCGTCACTCCAAGTTGCGATAGGCGAAACTCCGAGATGGAGCTTTATGGTGCTCTGATCTTTCGCCACGCATCCTCTTGATCCAACGGTCCTTGATTAAATCGCGATCTCGCATCTTCGTTGTTCCTTTAACTTTCCAGTCAGCGAGATGACGATCTTTCGCCACGTGTGATTCCCCGCGCAAATCCAACGGTCCTCCTGTGATCCGGATCCGACGACTGTCCTTCTCTTTCTACCTCGCGACCTCGCGACTTGGAGTACCCAATGTTTGGACTCTCAACCTGCGAACTCCCAAGTTCGCGAGATCTCTCGATCTCTCGCCACCTGTCCCCCCAGATGGACGGCTATAAATCTCTCGCCACTTCGCCGCCTCGCGTCCTCGCGCCTCGCGACTTTGAACACCCAATACTTGGGCCTTTATCCTACGAACCCCTGAGTTCGCGAGATCTCTCCGATCTCTGCCATGCGTCCTTCACAGATGGATGGTCCTGATCTTCTCGCCACTTCGTTGCTTCGTGACCTCGAGCCTCGCGACCTTTAACACCAAATCCTCGACTCTTCCACTCACGAGTTTCCGAGTTCGCTCAGATCTAACGCCTGAGATCTATCATTCTCTTCAGCGCGCGCTCTTCTTGTTTTTTTTCAGATCTGACGACCCTCATGCTGTCGGAAATTTTGGATGGGATCCAACGATCAGCGACGCTTCTCCTCCAAGTTTACACATCCTTCTTACTTGGAAGAATTTCGACTCTGCACTAATTCCTCCTAAGCCTACGTTGTTCCTGTTTTTCCATCGATGCACATTCTGATCATGCCATCTTCATTGTTGTACTTGCCATCAATGACAAGCAGACGCTATCTATTAAACATTTGCCAACATTAAGATTGTCCCCCAATGATAAAACTTATGTGAATCTTCAATTAACTTAATGTTATGATGTTGCTAGAAGAGATCACTTGTTGTGCACCACCTAATGACTTATATAATGGTGGGTTTCACGCACCACTATGAGTGAGTTCCTTGCATTGGGATCCATACACATGCATCAAGGGTGGAATCTATGCCTTGGGATCCATGTACCATGCCTCAAGATTTGTGTACTCACCTTGAGATCTATGACATTGCATTAGAATGAAGTTGTTACCTTGGGATCCAGCTACTTGTTTATAGTCATATCTATCTACATTAGGATCCATGCCATTTTCATCAAGATCCATGTACATCATTAGGATATGTGTTACTACTTTGGGATTCGTGACAATGCATTGGACTATGACAGGGACTCCACATCATCATGATGTGCCACATGGACCATTCCTAGAAGGTGTACTTTCTTTCTTGGACCATTTATTGAGGTTGTTGAGTTGGTTAGAGCAATGTTTTGAGGTCGACCAGCTTCAGGGGAAGTTATTCTTTGACAGATTGCTCAGAATTCCACCAGATCAATGCCATTAGATGCAAAATGGCCACGGGATTTCCAAAATGTTGTCATAATAGAAAATCGGGAAACAACTGACATAGTTATGGCATTTTTAAATCTATAGCAAGAAAAATAGCATTGCATTTTGACCACTCAACATCCCACTTCTTGACTTGATTCCACACATGTGGGTCGTTAGAGCATGTTGTGGAGCACACCTCTTGTCTTTGACTAGTTCACTCACAGGTTGGAGTTGTTTGAGGTGGTTATTTCATAATATAATATTTTATTGGCTCAAGATAGTTTTAGATCATGGTTTTCAAGTCACCTCTTCTATTTGCCCATGGTTTTTAGTTGGAGGTTGTATTAGAATATGGTTTTGTATTTAGCACATGGTTTTCACTCATGGTTTCGTGAGGCACCTCATATATATAAGGAGGCATTTTCTTCCTTTTAACTCGGTTGGAAAATAAGAGAAAACAAATTATGTCCCATATTTTGCCTAAGTTGTAGCCTAGCTTAGTTTATCTTGAGGATTTTCTTGTCTAGGGCTATCAAGAGTGTTTGTACGCAACATGTTTTTTTGGATGAAGGAGCTAGCAAAGGGCCACAAAAATAACATATTGATGTAGTTCGAGAAGCTTGTGAGGTAATTACCTTGTGATTTCTTGTGGTCTTTAGTTTCTTATTACTAGATCTAGGACATTGAATCTAGCAGGTCTTAGTTTGATTTATAGTTCTTGTTCTAGGATAGAATAGGGGCTGCCCATTTGCTACTTATGAGAGCTTTGAAAAACCTCTTCTCCCCACTAAAAACTTGAAGCATCCAAGTATTTCTTCGAGAATTTACTAGGTACACTTAACAGTTGTTTGGAATCCCAAAGTCTAATACAAGAACAAAGCTTCAAGAGAGGCCAAGTGTGATTCCACAACCCAAGTGGAAGTCACGCATCGGTCTTCTTCATTTTCTTTCTCGCCCACTTTAAAAAAATTCAAATTTTCCATTTACTTTGTTTAAGTGTAATCTAGGGTTAGAAAAGTTTAATTCATTAGATCTAGATTGCCTTTCTTCAAATCTTGAGGCTAACATTTCAAATCTAGTTTAGACTTGATGCTCTCTTTGCAAATAGTTTTGTTTTACATGCTCATTCATTGAAGCATTTGCATTTACATTGAATCTAATAGTTTAATTTCATATTTTGTGAATGGATCTAATAAAAACACCAAGAATACTAAGGCATTGCATCTAAAGCCTAAGCGATTTTAAATTTTTCTTGGTCTATGTTCGAGACATAAAACGTTGGAATTTATCATTGAGGGTTTTAGTGATTGATCATACAAACATTACTGCTGGTTTCTTGAAACGTTTCACTTTAATTGTGTTCTAAATTCTAATTCACACTAAAAATCAAATTAATGCAAGTAAACCCTCAACGACTAGTTTATCAACCCTAACTCTTCACTACTACAGTTTTGTTATTGAATGAGGGTTTCACACTTTGGACATTTTCATTGTTCGTCTAATCATTTATTGAGTGGTTAAGATTACAGTTGGTACTTATTTTCATAAAATGGAATATGAATTATGGTCTAAAGTTATCGACGGATCAAATCGATGCACTTATCCCTCAAACGAATTGCTAAATCTTCAATGATTCATTATTGCTATAACATTGTTCGCTGACTCTTTGAGGACAGAATTTGGCACACTATTTATTGGGTGTTTCATATGTTTAATGTTCTAATATAGCATGTATATTGAAACGATGCCTAAAACCTCTCAACGACCTGCTTGAAACACTAAACGATTCACTATCACACGCTGGAATTTCATGTGGTTCGAAATCTGGTTTTTTGTGGCTGGAAATATTTATACTTGAGTTTGTTTCATGGCAATCATAATCATTTTTATGCGCTAGGTGTTATTGTTGGTATACATTCTGCTCACTGAGAGTCCGTGAACTAAAATTTGATCAAGAGTAACTCTTGTAAGTGTTGTTCTAAATGTTTATTGACAAGATCAGATGGTTTGGTAATGGTACACGCACATATAATCTGCTAAATGAACTTTCTCATTTCTGTTGCATGGCTTTAAAACCATAGTCACATGGATGACTTGTCTATTTTGACATCAAATCTTAACAGTGGATGTTTATACACATTAATTTATCAGCATAGCACTCATCTCATGATGGCAATATCTCTTATGGTTTATCTTTTATGACCGCATTTCCATGTCTAAAGGGAAATCTTGTGGATGAATTAACTTCAAAGAAAATACATCTTCTTTGATCATTGCACTCGTGATCTTTGTGGTACTGCAAATCAGCATTTAATTATTGTTTATGATATAAACTAAGCTGCTCATTCGACAACTAACATAATCTGGTTTATGTGTTGGAAGCATCATTTCATTCCTGAATGCCAAGGAATTAAAACTTAAGAGCTGGAATCTATAAGTAACGTGGACGATATTTCATTTGGATTTGCTTTGAGCAAATTTCTCTAAATTAGTAAATTGTCATTTGCAGTGTTATAGTTGATGAATGGTGCACATGCCTTTCATTTTTTCAAACACAGTTCCAAAACCTAGTGTTGATCTTGTGATCGGTTACATACTCAAAATTTCAGCATTTCACTGGCATTTGCAGCAAGTCTTTGTGCATTTGGTAAATCTTTGATAATCTGACATAACGTGAGTTTACACAATCAACTCTGCACCTAAGACATCAATTCACTTTTCTTTTGAAAAATAAAAATGATTGTTTGGTAAATCACACGAAATCAACCTAAGCCAAATACTTCTCCCACACTGCAATATTCTTTGTTAAGGTTGATTCAGGGACACCCCCCTAGGCTAGGAAAACCCACATCCTTACTCTGAGGTAAGAGGCAAACACTAAGGTGACAGTGGGTGGCTTTCCTGGTAGTTGCCTCTAGGCTATCCCATTGAAGTTAGGACTTTACCTCCTAGGCAAGAGTTTAAGTGGTAACACACCTCAATTTCTACTCTCTATGTGTGGTCCTAGGAATTCGAGACCATTACATACAATCTTGAAATGGGGAACCTACATTTTAATGTTAAAAGATTTAAGTTAATGTTGATACCTACCCTTAATACTTATAATTTACTTTCACCTTACACTTTTAATTTATTCTCATTAACTTTTTAAATTTAACAGTAAATATTAAAAAGAAAATCAAAAGAGAGACTTTTTGGTTTTTTCTGCATTTTGCAAGTAGCAGGTCAGACTAGTTCCGGACTGTTACTGCTAAACTCTCACTAAAAGGAAAGTCATGCCCTTATGCAGAAGAGCTTAGGGGCAACTACTAGGCAAGCCACTCACTGTCATCTCAGTGACCTTGCCTCTTCACTCTGAGGTAAGAGGCAAGGCCACTAAGGTCACAGTGGGTGGCTTTCCTGGTAGTTGCCTCTAGGCTATCCCATTGAAGTTAGGACTTTACCTCCTAGGCAAGAGTTTGAGTGGTAACACACCTCAATTTCTACTCTCTATGTGTGGTCCTAGGAATTCGAGACCATTACATACAATCTTGAAATGCAGAACCTACATTTTAATGTTAAAATATTTAAGTTAATGTTGATACCTACCCTTAATACTTATAATTTACTTTCACCTTACACTTTTAATTTACTCTCGTTAACTTTTTAAATTTAACGGTAAATATTAAAAAGAAAATAAAAAAAGAGACTTTTTGGTTTTTTCTGCATTTTGCAAGTAGCAGGTGACTAGTTCCAGACTGTTACTGCTAAACTGTCACTAAAAGGAAAGTCATGCCCTTATGCAGAAGAGCTCAGGGGCAACTACTAGGCAAGCCACTCACTGTCATCTCAGTGACCTTGCCTCTTCACTCTGAGGTAAGAGGCAAGGCCACTAAGGTCACAGTGGGTGGCTTTCCTGGTAGTTGCCTCTAGGCTATCCCATTGAAGTTAGGACTTTACCTCCTAGGCAAGAGTTTGAGTGGTAACACACCTCAATTTCTACTCTCTATGTGTGGTCCTAGGAATTCGAGACCATTACATACAATCTTGAAATGGGGAACCTACATTTTAATGTTAAAAGATTTAAGTTAATGTTGATGCCTACCCTTAATACTTATAATTTACTTTCACCTTACACTTTTAATTTACTCTCGTTAACTTTTTAAATTTAACAGTAAATATTAAAAAGAAAATCAAAAGAGAGACTTTTTGGTTTTTTCTGCATTTTGCAAGTAGCAGGTCAGACTAGTTCTGGACTGTTACTGCTCAAACTCTCAATAAAAGGAAAGTCATGCCCTTATGCAGAAGAGCTTAGGGGCAACTACTAGGCAAGCCACTCACTGTCATCTCAGTGACCTTGCCTCTTCACTTTAAGGCTAGGGTTCCTAACCTAAGGAGGGTATTCTTAAGGGTCAAACTAAGTCTAATCGTTGAATAGCTAATGGGAGCTCTTTGACTTGGTTTGACTAAAGTAAACAACACTCTCTAGGTAAATGGCCAGAATTCAGAATATTGCAAGGATGAGAGAATCGATATGCCAGTGATTAAAGCTAAACAAGATATGCTTGGAACACAGATGGAATTTTCTCAATACACCATGCACCATAAATTCATTTTAAAGAGTATTAACCAACATTATGTCAAGATGCAAGGTACAATGCGAAAGCAAGATGAGCCCAATAACAAGATCACAGCTGTGCCTCAATATGAAAGTAATCATAGGTCATTTACTCACCACTGGTGAGACCCAAAATGAAACCATATGCCAATAGCAGAACCAAATTGAAATTATGCCCAAACAATGATCAATGTATTTAAATTACTCCACAGTCCATGTCCTTTAAACAATGATGCATGCCAAGTGTCAAAATGCTTCAGCTAATGTCATTAAGTGTAAACTGTGACCATATAACAGTGATGATAAAATGACCAGACTTGAGTGATGTCACCACAAGTTTGTCATTAACATATACCAAGAGAAACAACTGAGTTATCTTTCTTAAAACAGGTGTCAATGAGACATTAAAGTGTAGCAGAGAATTGTCATCAACGTGGCAGGCTGGCAGCACAATAGCATTCAAATATAGATCACTTCTTTAGGAAACAAATGGATAGACCACTGTTCAATTTAGGGCAGATTTATAACTATGAGAACGTCGCTTCTTTGACAGCACTCTAGGCACATTTTCACAAAGTTTCTGATCAGCATATGATAATCATGTGAACAATGCTCATAAATGATGGCAATACCCCAGTTTTCAAAACACGCTTATCATACATATGGAGCAGTGAACAGTGAGCAATGTCATCACCACAGTTTTAGTGCAAATACAACCCAAGTGTTAGGTGCCAAATAGTGTGCAATGTGGACAGTAGTCACCATTCAACAGAGAGATATTCAGTTTCAATTTCAAGTGAGAGAATGTCCAATGAACAGCGATATATCTAGTGTTGTAAATGGGAGTGATACTCAGCATTTACAAGATATACTTTACCATAGCAAAGTAATGATACCATCATCAAATCCTATCACTTTTAACCATACTCCACAAAATGATAAAATATAATAATAATAATAATAATAATAATAATCTATTTTTAAGGTCACGGCCAAGCTAGACACCAAATTAGTGTATGAGACGCCCTTGTTTGTGGGACAAGGGACCCCCTCCGTGCAGCGATTTGATTGCTAAAATCTACGGAGGTATACATACCGTACCCCCCTCTGGATTTGAACCTGTGACCTCCAAGGAGGAAACACATGTTCTTAACCATTAGGCCCACTCAGGTTGTATATACTAGGTGTTAGAAAAGTGGGTGTGCTTGTTTAACCATAGACAATATAGCAATATTGTCACCCAACCATAGGAAGGAATGCCACCCCCGAGCACCTTGACCTTGACAGAGAGAAGAATTCCGGTAGCAAATCAACAGCCAACCAAGGCTAATGCACCAAGCAAAGATAACAAAGACTGATCAGAAAGTCCAACCCAAAAAGACCGAAATCACGGGTTGCAGTAACTGCAGCTGCAGCTGCTCTCCAGACTTGCGCACTACTAGATTTCTGCAGTTGCGAGTTGTGTGTGTCAAATGAGCTCTGGCGCCCTATATTTATACTGCTCTCTTTAGGTTGTCTGGGTCGACTTCTCTTTCTGGAGGCTAAAGACACAATATAAAATATTCTCTTTAGTCGACTTCTCTTCTAGGGTTATGTCCAAGTCTTTTAGGGTTCTTCTTGCTTCCTGGAATATTCTAATCTCATCAAAGGTCACAAGTGGAGGTTAATACCTCCTGCAGCTACCATAATATCAGCACTCCCTCCTAGCTAGGGAGGTATAAAATGCAATGGTCTTGAGCACAAACAAATCATTCAACCGGTAGCATCATCATAGCCACACAGGCTATCTCATGATCAAATCACGAGCACCGTCATCATTATCCAACTGGATAATCTCCATGTCAATCAGTACAATGTCATCTAATAGAACACAACTGTGTCTATCCATAGTAGTCCATAACTACTATCCAGTGGTACACAACCATACCAAGTAGTGCACAACTACTAACCAGTGACACATAGTCACAATCAGTGGAACACATCCGCCACAGTAGTATACAACTATTGTCCAAAGACATACAGTCTCTACAACGGTCATATCATCTGATATCAACCTACATAAATAATATCATGATACAAGTTGAGTCATCTGGGCCATTCTTCCACTCACATCTGTGAGATCTGGAAGAGCATCTGCCCTCATACAATAAAAACATCAACCATGGGCTATCTGGACTATTCTTCCCAAGCATGGAAGAATAGTTGTCCCTGATTTCTGAGCCTATACCATTCACCTAACTGGGCCATTCCTCCAGCACTAAACATAGTGCAACCTGGATAGAATGAGTCTGCCCTAGGGAATGCCTGTCCCTGATTGCGAAACCTAGTCCATTCACCTAACTAGGCCATTCCTCTAGCACTAAACATAGTGCAACCTGGAGAGAATGAGTTTGCCCTAGAGAATGACTGTCCGGACCATTTCCTAAGGAAATGATTGTCCTGCACCAACCTCCAAAACAGACCATTCTTTGAAACTGCTCACAACTATGAACTTCGAAAGAATGATTGCCCGACGAGGTGGACCATTCTACTTGACCACTACTGAGAGTGACTGCCAAGAAGAATGACTATCCTAGACCATTCCCCCACACTGGTCACAAGGGGAATCGTTGTCTATGGTACATCATCAATCTATCAGACCATTTTCATTACGAAAATGCCTGTCCGATCTAGACCATTTTCCTAAACTAGAAAATTCCTATCCGTCAGAGAATCTCAAACCACTTTCCGAACTGGAAAGGAACTGCCCATCCTGGATCAATGATATGTATATCAGTGCTCCCTCCCAACCTGGGGATTCATCTCTTCCCTTTCAGCTAAGGGAGTTATCTCCACGAGCCCCAACTTGTCTCGTAAGTATGCAAACTTTATCCTGGACAAAGGCTTTGTCAAAATATCTGCTATCTGCTCATCTGTGGAGATATACCGGAGTTTCACTTCTCCTTCCTGGACTTTATCACGAATAAATTAGTATTTGATCTCAATGTGTTTCAACCGATCATGAAATATTGGGTGTTCGGATAAACTTATACAACTCTGATTGTCACAGTAAATTGTGGTCGAATCTGGTACCTGATCAAATAATCCATAAATCATCTTCCTCAACCATAATGCTTTTGTACATGCCTCACATGTTGCGATATATTCTGCTTCTGCTGTGCTGAGTGCAACAGACTTTTGTTTCCTGCTTCCCCAAGATATCATAGCAGAGCCCGAGCTGAAACACATCCCTGAAGTACACCTTCTGTCTTCTGCACTCCCTGCCCAATCCAAATCTGTGAATCCATGAAGTTGTATATCACTGGATGACGTATATCTTAAACCATAGTTTAGCGTCCCACGAAAATATCTTAGAACATATTTTGCAGCTATCCAATGCTCATGTCTGGGTTCCACCTGGAACTGGCTTAGGGTGTTTACAACAAAGCAAATATCTGGTCGAGTATTCACTAAAACAGTAATGACCCAATCAATTGCCGATATAGGGATAGGTCTACTGGATCAGAGTCTGAGTCTCTTACTTTTCTTATATATGTGGTCATAGGAGTGTCCATGGATTTGCAA
>ML787372.1:535180-551581 GCA_009831015.1 Picea engelmannii
GGCCTAGGCATCCCCACTAGGCCATAGTCTCACACTGAGGGGAAAAGTCAACCAAACTAAGGTTATATTCTTAAGTTGACTTAATAAAAAGGTAAAAAGAGTTAAAAGATAACTCAATGAAGGAATAGAAGCATTGGAGGTTGAGTTAGGAGTTAACCCTAGGGGTTAACTTAACTCAACAGAGAAATAGAAGAAAAGTATAAAGAGAAGGCTAGGGTGCACCTCTCATTCATTCTGGATTTTGGTATTTTCTTGTCCATGCTCTTGAGCATACAGTTTTGAGGGTTTTGATTTTACAAACCCTAGTGAACAACTCAGTGGTGAAAGATTCCACTCACCTTGTTCCAAGCTTGGTCTCGGGGATGAAATACTCCACCCACACCATTCTACATCTATCATCTATCCAAGAGGGCTAGCAGGGCCGTACCATTTGGATCAGCAGAGCCGTACAAGCTAGGGTTTTCTTGCAGGGGCGCATCATTGGATGAGGAAGAGTTCGATCTAGCATAGTGAAGAAGCTTTGAAGGTTTTTAGCATCAGGGTTTTGCTTGCAATCCCTTGCTCATCAGTTTGAGAGCTACTTGGAGGAGTTACCACATCCATATCATCTATTTGCAGGTTGAGACGATTTCAGGAAGAAGGGGACGATTTGGTGATTCAGTGTTTCTCAGATCTAGAAGGCCATAGGCTAGATCTGACCTTGAAACTTCTCTCAAGGGCTTGTGGTGGCCCAATCTATCATCTTAGAGAGTTTCAGAGGATTCAGAGCCCATATTCATCTAGGCTGTACTATTGGCTATATTTAGGGTTTCAGGAGGGTCATACCAATCTAGGGTTTCCGCAGTTTGAGGAGGCGGCTTCAGTGTTTGATCTCCATACTTCAGGAGGAGGCTTGCAGTGCCTTGATCTATCATTGGGAGGAGTTTGACAACATTTGGGGGACTTCATCTTCAGGGGGGCCGAACCCTTGATGTCCATTGTCTTCAACAAGTCGTACCATCACCCAACAGGGTCGTACCAATTGTTTAAGGGTTGGGCTTAAACCCTAGTTTTGCAGTTGAGCGTTCATATTCTATCTACAGCCTTTGGGAGGCTTGCTTGTAGCTCCGGGAGCAATTTTGTATGCAGCTATCTTATTGTCTTGAAGCCATCTGAAGCTATTCCAGATCTACTCTGTCATTGTATCAGGTGCTTTCTTTCTTATAATAAAGTTCACCTATTGCTTGTGGTTCCTATCTTGTTTTTTGTTGATGTTCTTCATATGATGGCAATAATACTTGTATTCATTGGCTGAATAACTGAAATAAACCCTAAGGTCGAAATGTTCATGGCCAACCTACATACACAACACTTAATAATCAGATCAGTGGTTAGTTAGTGGTTCTAAGCAAAAAATTTAGCTTGGGATCATTACAGAGGATAAGGAGCTCTTATGAAGGATATTTTCTAGTCTTATGGTGATGTTTTGATCATTACTATGGGTTCGCTATAGTATGGAAGGTTGATTCTTTGCACAGGGTTTTATGTGATTGTTGGGGTTTATGAGTGGACCCGTGTGGACCTAAGATCTCTATGTGGACTCGGTTTGATGACGACGATGTATCAATGATAGTAACAGAGACAGTGAGAATGACAGCGTATGTGGACTCAGTTTGATGATAATGATGTATCAATGATAGTGGCAGAGACGGTCACAGTGACAGTGACTGTGACTGGTTGATTCCAGATTGATTCTTTTATACATATATATATTTGAGGGTGGAAGGAAGGGGGTTGGAGCCTCCTTCCAGTTGGAGCTGGAGAATCTAGGAAGTTGCAGCTTCCTTCAGGTTGGAGCCTGTAAATTAGGGGGGTTGAAGCCTCCTTACAGTTGGAGTTGGAGAATATTGGAAGTTGTAGTTTCCTTTGAATATAATCTTGTAATTATATAAGAAAACATTCTTTGGATTTCCACGTAAATCTGTTGTGCACTGTGTATTTGTTCTTTTGCTCTTTACTGTATATTGGATACATTTATTTGATTGAAAAGTTAAAGTTTTAAAAGTGCTAAATTGTACTTGATATTGATTCACCCCCCCCCAATCAATATCAACAATTGATATCAGAGAAGGTTACCTTCAGAACAATTTAATCATTGGAAGGAAGATCGTGAGCAAAAATGGAAGTCAACATTCCAAATGGTATTCCACCATTAGATGGAAACAATTATGCACACTGGAGAAATGAAATGCAAACTTACTTGACAACTTCAGAAGTGGATATCTGGCTCTCAGTTGTCAATGGCTACAAAGTTCCAAAAAATACTCCAATCGATCTAGATGAGAAGAAATTGATGAGTTGTAATTCAAAGGTTGGGCATGTTATCATAAGTGGATTGACACCAACTATTTCTAGGAAAGTGATGGGTTGCAACATAGCTAAAGAGGTATGGGATAAGCTTAAAAATATTTATGAAGGCAATCTGTAAGTCAAACAAGTCAAGCTTCAACGACATGGAGCACAGTTTGAAAATCTAAAAATGGATGAAAAAGAAGATATTGCAACTTATTTACTCAGAGTAGATGAAGTTGTCAATGCCATTAGAGGATTAGGAGAAGAATTCAAAGAATCCTTGGTTGTACAGAAAGTGTTGATGCCTGTGATGTCTCGTTCCCAAGAGTAGGCCAGCAGGGAGTGACTTAGTAATCTATATGTTCCCGTAGACTATAGTCAGGCACAAACAGGGAACAAAGAGGAGGAATAAGGGTGATTTGGTGTCTAAACGATGAATTACGCCAAAAAGCATAGGAAAAGTCACTTAAGCCTAAGTCAACGAAGAATTAGAATGAAAAGGTGCAAAAGGGGGACTTAATTAATTAATTACTCACCTTAGGAGGAAAAGCGCCTAGCTTAAGTGAGGTCAATGGTGAATTAAATCGGGAGGAGTATAAAGGGAGGAATTCAACCTAATTCCTGATTATGCATTGTTATGATTTGATGTTGAGAGTTCCCAGAGGAGGAAGAAATTAGACTTCTATTGTTTTGTGGATTCCTGGAGGAAACCACCACCATTGATCGGTTTCGGTGTTGAGAGACACACCCTAGCCCATCGGAGATACCATCTAGGTATTTCACCGTGCTATTAAGGAGTATCTAGTTTGCAGTGTTAAGCAGCTTTGCCAGTGAGGGCGCAAGGTCAGATAGAGGGTTTGTGTAGCTGCACGAGATCAAAGCTCGGATTGCAGTTTCCTTCCGACCCAGTTGAGATCCAGCTAGGGCGCATAGATTGAGCCACTTCCCATCAGATTCGGACAGTGGAATCCTTCAGAGCACATCATTCAGGCATCTAGGGCGTAGCTCTTTTGGAAGCACAGTTGGGGTTATATACAGAGCATCAAAGCAGATCTAGGGAAACCCTTCCGACCCAGTTCCGCATTTGTCGACGCGAACGTTTTGAGTCCTATATCAGCTGATGTCGTTGGTGGAATCATTTGGATGCATCCAGAGAGTCCAAGAGGTGTGCAGACCCCCAAGGGACGAGATCCAGAGCATCAGAGGACATATCTGTCATCGGACAGTCACCGAGATCAATCTAGAGGCCAGGGCGCTTCTATTGGGACAATTTCCAGCTCATTCCGACGGGTATAGCCTTCCGAACGAGTTTTCCGATTTGTAGCGGTTACCGTGCTTCTCTGGAACCATTGATTTTGCCGATCTATCCGTGCATGCATCAGATCTGCCTTCATCTTCTGATCATGAGTATTTTATGTTATTTGCTTGTATTCCAGTGACGATCCATGAGATCTAACTGATGACTATCTTCTACATTTCTAGTATTTCATTGTATTTCCATGCTTGAATCTCATAATACATATTATTGGGCAGTTTATGTTCCTTATTTCCGCATGCGTCATATATATAACTGTTTAAACCATAATGTATAACATGCACATGCAACAACCGCAAAACATCTCAAGCACATAACTAAAACGCATCCAGAAACCCCCAGAGTATCAGATCTGAAGATAAAACGCATCCAAAAACCCCCAGAGTATCAGATCTGTGAGACAAAGCACTAGATCCGTAGTAGATATCCAGATTAGTTGGATCAGGGATATTCCAGTGGTATCAGAGCTTTAGTCCTGCCAGCCTGTGACTAAAGACGATGAGTACAGCAGAAGACCTAGATGGTCGTGAGCACGTAGGTGACGAATATGTCACTTACAACAAGCACAAGGAAAGAAGGCCTAGAACTAACTTTCCTCCTTTCCCTCCCAATTCAGAGGAAGAGGAAGAGGCACACAGAGAAGCAGAGAGAAGAGCAAAGCGTGAGGCTGAGCGCGAGGCAGAGAGGATGCTAGGAGACAGATATGAGTGACCAGAGGGCAGTGGTAAGGACCCCATGGAACCAGAGGCAGCCTTCATGCAGGTTATCAGTGAATTGTTAGCTAGTCAGCGGACCATGTATGAGTCCTTGGCACAGGTGGCTGATAGATTGGCTATGGTGGGCATCCCGGGCACACAAGCCCCACATGCAGCACAGGGGAACTCAAGGGCAGGCAGTAGACCCCAGTCACCCACTCACACATACACCTCTGCGATTAGGATTCCTCGACCTTTGTTTCCCAGTTTCTAGAGGGCACCCCCGGTAGCATCACAGATGTCGATAGCACAAAGACCGCCCACTCATGTAGAGGACATTGCAGAGTATCGGAGGGAGTATGCAGCGTTGGGTCGTGACTTCCATCAGGACATGACCCTAGTCGAGTATTGTGGACTCAGACTCAGGAACCACCCCAAAGAGCCACAGAGACGAGGGCCGCAACAGTAGCAGGGGCATAACATTGATTTCATCAGAAAATTTGGTAAACTCACCATACCTTCTTTCGACGGATCGTCCAAATGCACCGCTAGAGCTTGGGTACATAAGCTAGACACCTACTACAAGCTCAACCAGATGACCGAGACAGAGGCCATCAATTTCGCTACCTTACACTTGGAGGGTGAGGCACACGAGTGGTGGTATCATGGATTGGTGACATTGGGCCACAGTCGCATCACCTCCTACAGGGAGTTCACAGAGAGACTCATAGATAGATTTGACAGGAGGGATCCAGAGATCCATTTCAGAGATCTAGCCCAGTTGAGACAAACTGGCACAGCAGAGACATTCATCTCAGAGTTTCATCGGGTGGCAGTGGAAGTGAAAAATATATCCGAGCCCCGGTTGATCACGTTATTCACAGAAGGGCTCACAGAACCCTTGAGAGGATGGGTGAAGGCCTACCGGCCTCACACCTTGCAAGATGCCATCCTATGCACTAGAGATTTGGTGGACTCAGTGCTAAAAACTAAACCCTTTTCCAAACCCTTCATACCACAGAAGGATCGATATCGGAAGCCATTCCAGAGAGAATGGAAGGGCAAGGAGAAGTTGGACGATGACACGAAACGGGAGTTGATGAGGAAGAAGCTTTGCTTCTCTTGCAGAGACCCTTGGGTCCCAAGGCATAGATGCATGGGAAAGGGACAGATCCACTACATTGAAGTGCAATCAGGTAGTGAGGAGGAGGACGAGGATATCAGGGCACGGGCAGACAGTGATTCAAAGGATGCGACTACTCATGAGCCAGAGCAGCAGCCGAAGAAACCTCAGATATCGACAGGGGCACAGCCCAAGGAGGAGACAAAACCTCGTAGAGAGGTGAAAGGGGGAACCATAGCCACCCTTTCAAGAGTACCCAGGTACAACACTCTCAGACTCAAGGGCCTTGTACAGGATCAGCGCATGACTGCCTTTGTTGATGGTGGGGCCACCCACAATTTCATAGACGCATCCTTAGTAGCCAGGAGGGGGTTACACATTGAGGAGTTTGAGGGATTCCACGTAGCAATGGCAAATGAATACACGATGACATGTTTGGACATGATCCCAGACCTAGAGGTCAAACTAGGCAACTACACCATGACATATACCTTCTATGTAGTTGACCTATCAGATACCGATGTCGTGTTGGGGGTACAGTGGTTATATTCATTGGGGGAGATTGGGTTCAACTATCAGACGTTGACCATGAGTTTCAGAGACGCCAGTGGATCGAAAGTTGCGCTGAGAGGCATATCTACAGGGGCACCTCGAGCAGTATCGACAAAGAAGATCGAGCGGATTTTTCGTCACGGTGATGTGGCCTACGCAGCAGAGTGTTTCATCACCACGCGAAAGGATTTAGAGGGTAGGGAGCGTTACCATCCACAAATCAGAGAGCTTCTGGGTCAGTACGAGCCAGTATTTGGGTCGATACCACCAGGGAGACCACCCGACAGGGGATTTGAGCACACGATTGAGTTAGAGGCAGGGGCTACACCAATGATCACAGCGCCCTATAGGCACCCCATGAAATTCAAGGACGAGATTGAGAAAGCAATCAAAGAATTGCTTGTGATGGGGCACATCAGGCCCAGCATGAGTCCTTTTGCATCTTCAATCGTTCTGGTATTAAAGAAGGATGGCACGTTACGGATGTGCATCAATTACAGAGCGCTCAACAAGAAAACGATCAAGAATTGGTACGATGAGTTGATGGATGAGTTACATGGGGCAGTTTTCTTCACTAAGATTGATCTATGGTCAGGATACCATCAGATCAGCATCAGGGAGAAGGACATTGAGAAGACAACATTCTTTCAGACACTTTGAGTTCTTGGTCATGTCGTTTGGATTGACCAACGAACTGGCCACTTTCCAGTCTTGCATGAACCACATCTTTAGAGGACAGTTGAGGAAGTACCTTCTGGTATTCTTCGATGATATACTGATCTACAGCAAGACATGGGATGAGCATCTGGCACATTTGGGGGAGGTCTTGGATATTATGCAAGCACAGTCATTATATGCCAAGGAGTCCAAATGTGAATTTGGCATCAGAGAACTACTGTACTTGGGGCATATCATCAGTGAGCAGGGTGTACAAGTTCATCAAAAAAAGATTAGGGCCATTTTGGATTGGACAACACCCAAGAACCTCACGGAGCTAAGAGGATTCTTTGGGTTATGCAGTTACTACAGGAGGTTCGCCAGAGGCTTTTCACAGTTGGGAGCACCACTCACAGATTTGACCAAGAAGGGCGCCTTTCAGTGGACAGAGGAGGCACAACGGACATTTGAGAAAATGAAGGAGGTTATGAGCACATGCCCTGTTCTATCCCTTCTGGATTTCTCACAACCCTTCACCTTAGAGTGCGATGCATCAGGAGTGGGGATTGGAGCAGTTTTGATGCAAGGAGGCCACCCCATTGTGTTTGAGAGCAGAAAGCTCAACAAGTCAGAGAGACTCTATCCTATTTACGACAAGGAGATGCTAGCGATCATGCATGCCTTAACCAAATTCAGGTAGTATCTGGTAGGTAGTAGATTTGTAGTGAAGACTGATCATAACAATCTCAAGTATTTCCTGGATCAGAAAGACCTCAGTGAGAGACAGCAGAAGTGGGTCTCAAAGATCCAAGCCTTTGACTTTGACATTGAGTATGTCAAGGGAAAGAGGAATGTCGTAGCAAATGCCTTGTCCAAGAGGCCACCAGGGTGTTCGATGATGGACGTTTTCACAGAATTGGAAAGCTCATTTGTTGGTGGAGTACTCCAAAAAAAATTTGTTTGTGAGGTGATGGATGGACAGGTAATTGATGATAGGTACCGAGTTCTTGATGACGTCATTTTCTACAAGGATCGGATCTACTTGGTTCCAGAATCTACTCTAAAGGGGAAAATTCTAAAGGTGTGTCATGATTCCCCTACAGCAGGGCATCAAGGGTACTTCAAAACATATAGATAGATCAGGGAGAGATTCTCATGGAAGGGTCTCAAGGATGATGTACCGAAACACATCCAGGAGTGCACGACTTGTCAACAGTACAAGTCAGAGCAGACACACCCCACAGGGTTGCTACAGCCTCTACCCATTCCAGAGCAGAAATGGGAGAGCATTTCTATGGACTTCATTAGAGGCCTTCCTCGAGTGCAAGGCAGGGACTGTATATTTGTGGTGGTCGACAGGCTAACCAAATTTGCATATTTCTTTGCCATACCCACGAACTACAAGGCCATACAGGTAGCAGAGTTGTTTTTCAAGGAGGTATTACGGTTGCATGGTTTACCCAGGCAAATAGTCAGTGATAGAGATGGGCGCTTCATCAGCACGTTTTGGCAAGAGCTTTTTAGGTTGGCAGGAACTGAGCTAGCTACGAGTACCAGCTACCACCCACAGACAGATGGACAGACAGAGATCGTCAACAAATGGGTGGAGGGGTATCTGAGGAACTATGTGGGAGCGCAACAACGCACGTGGGTGAGATGGTTGCACTTGGGTGAGTATTGCTACAACACGACTTACCATATGTCTATCAGGATGTCACCCTTCAGAGCATTGTATGGGTACGATGCACCCTCTTTTGTGGAGACTGTGTTTGGAGACAGCAGGGTCCCGGGGGCCAAAGATTGGGTGGAGGAGAGTCAGAGGATTCTGCAGGCAGTGAAGGAAAACTTGCAGACAACTCATAACCAGCAAAAGATCTATGCAGACAGGCAGAGAGTCGATCGCAGCTTTTAGGTAGGGGATTTGGTTTTTCTGCGATTACAGCCATATAAACAGTCCTCCTTGAAGAGGAGCAGAGCAGAGAAGCTGAAGCCGAAGTTTTATGGGCCATACAGAGTCATCAGGAGGATAGGCGAGGTGGCATACGAGCTAGAGCTACCGAAGGGTAGCAAGATCCATAACGTCTTTCACGTCTCTTGCCTTAAAAAGGCCGTGGGACAACAAATCAACATTTTCGAGGAGTTTCCATCCTTGGATGAGGAGGGCCAATTGGAGCTAGTGCCAGAAGAGGTGCTCAAGTAGAGAGAGCGCAGGTTGAGGAGCAGAGTCATCAGGGAGTGCTTGGTTAGATGGAAGGGTCTTCCAATGGAGGATGCCACATGGGAGGGAGAGCATATTCTGCAGCACCCAGGATTGATGTTGCTTGAGGACAAGCAATCTCGGGAAGGGAGGACTGCGATGTCCCGTTCCCAAGAGTAGGCCAGCAGGGAGTGACTTAGTAGTCTATATGTTCCCGCAGACTATAATCAGGCACAAACAGGGAACAAAGAGGAGGAATAAGGGTGATTTAGTGGCTAAACGATGAATTAAGCCAAAAAGCATAGGAAAAGTCACTTCAGCCTAAGTCAACGAAGAATTAGAACGAAAAGGTGCAAAAGGGGGACTTAATTAATTAATTACTCAACTTAGGAGGAAAAGCACCTAGCTTAAGTGAGGTCAATGGTGAATTAGATCGGGAGGAGTATAAAGGGAGGAATTCGACCTAATTCCTGATTATGCATTGTTATGATTTGATGTTGAGAGTTCCCAGAGGAGGAAGAGATTCGACTTCTACTGTTTTGTGGATTTCTGGAGGAAACCGCCACCATTGATCGGTTTCGGTGTTGAGAGACACACCCTAGCCCATCGGAGATACCATCCAGGTATTTCACCATGCTATTCAGGAGTATCCAGTTTGCAGTGTTGTGCAGCTCAGCCAGTGAGGGCGCAAGGTCAGATAGAGGGTTTGTGTAGCTGCACGAGATCAGAGCTCGGATTGCAGTTTCCTTCCGACCCAGTTGAGATCCAGCCAGGGCGCATAGATTGAGCCACTTCCCATCAGATTCGGACAGCGGAATCCTTCAGAGCGCATCATTCAGCCATCTAGGGCGCAACTCTTTTGGAAGGATAGTTGGGGTTATAGACGGAGCATCAGAGCAAATCTGAGGAAACCCTTCCAACCCAGTTTCGCATTTGTCGGGGTGAACATTTTGAGTCCTATATCAGCCGATTCTGTTGGTGGAATCATTTGGATGCATCCAAAGAGTCCAGATGGTGCGCAGACCCCCAAGGGACGAGATTCGGAGCATCAGAGGACAGATCTGCCATCCGACAGTCACCAGGATCAGTCTAAAGGCCAGGGCGCTTCTATTGGGACAATTTTCAGCTCATTCCGACAGGTATAGCCTTCCGGACGAGTTTTTCGGTTTGTAGAGGTTATCGTGCTTCTCCGGAACCACCGATTTTGCCGATCTATCTGTGCATGCATCAGATCTACCTTCATCTTCTGATCACGGGTATTTTATGTTATTTGCTTGTATTCCAGTGATGATCCATGAGATCTAACTGATGACTATCTTCTACATTTCTAGTATTTCAATGTATTTCCATGCTTGAATCTCATAATACATATTATTGGGTGGTTGATGTTCCTTATTTCCGCATGCATCATATCTATAATTGTTTAAACCATAATGTATAACATGCACATGCAACAACCACAAAACATCTCAAGCAAATAACTAAAACGCATCTAGAAACCCCCAGAGTATCAGATCTGTGAGACAGAGAACTAGATCCGTAGTAGATATCCAGATCAGCTGGATCAGGGATATTTCAATGCCAAGGACTAGGCCATTGAAGAAAATAGGGATTTGACCAAAATGACAATGGATGAACTACATGGGACTCTCATAGCATATGAAATGGGAACAGATACAGAAAATGGACAACCAAACAGAGAAGCAGCTTTTAAAGCCACAAAGAAAACAAGGAACAAAGAACACAAGGTAGAAGAAAGACCGAGCAATGAATTAGATGACGAAGAAGCACATTTCGTAAGAAAGCTCAAGAGGGGTACCGACAAATACAAAGGTAAGTTACCTTTTAAATGCTTCAATTGTGTTAGAGTAGGACACTATGCTAAGAAATGTCCTTTTGAAGAAAATAAAATCTTCCACGAGAAAAAGAGTTTGTACTCCAAGGAGGACAACAGTTCTTCAAATGAAAATGATGGAGAAGAAAGGGATGTAAGGGAAGTTCTCTTCGTAACTCAAGAAACTCAAAATGATGACCACAAAAATTCTGAAACAGATGAAAACAATTATGAAGAAGAGTCTGATGCAGAGACAAAAGAAACAAAATAGAATATTTCTGGGGAAGAAAAGACATCACAGAAAGCAAACAAGAAGATGAAGAGAATCTTGAAAAATTGAAGTATGTTGAAGAAGAAAATATCATGCTCAGAAACAAAAATAGAGTGTTAAAAGACGAATTGAAAAATTGTGAAGAAGAGAATCATGAGCTTGAAAAGACAATTAACAACTTGAAGGAGTAGTTAGAAGATTATGAAAAATTAAAAGTAGAATTGGATCACACAAGAAAAGAGTTGATGTTGACAACGGAAAAGTTGAAAAAATTTGAAAGAAGTACTAAAAAGTTAGATGAAATTCTTAGCAACCAGAGATCACCTACCGATAAGACAGGACCTGGATATGACAACAGTTTGAAGACATCATATACAAATAAAACAAACATGGAAGATAAAGGAAATTCTAGAAACTATGCAAATGCCTTAAGAAGCGGAACCAACAAACAAAAGGGAGTTGAAAAACAACAGGAATATGACACCTCCAACTAGAATAGAAGATCATAATTCAGAAGGGGTGAGACACCAACAAGGTCCTTTTCTACAAGGTATGAGAATATTTTTCTTGGTCATTGTTGTACTTGTAAAACAATTGTACACAAAGCAATTCACTATAAAATCAATACAAGAAACATAAGTGATAATGGATATCCAAGGGATAATCATGTAAATAGTAGATCTGGAAATGCTCATGGATTTGTCAACAGAAATTACAATCCATTTGATCCACTACTGGATCAGAACATTGTATGCTACAATTGCAATGATCTTGGTCACAAAGCACAAGATTTCAGAGATATGAAAGAAGATGCTCCTATCATAAAACCAGCTTCAGTATGGAAAAGGAAAGAGAATCCAAACAAGGAAGATTGTCATTTAGCACTAATTGCTGAAAATAAAGAAGACAAATGGTACATAGACAATGGATGCTCAACACACATGATCGAGGACCAAAACAAATTCAGAAGCTTAAAGAAAAGAAAAAATGGCAGTGTAGCATTTGAAAATGACTCCTCTGTCAAAATACTTTGAAAAGGTGTAGTGAGCCTTGAAAGTGAAAATGTTAAAGCAGTATAATCTCTTTAGTGTCAGTAAAATATGTGATCAAGGATACAATCTTAAGTTTGACTCTCAAAAATGTGAAATCAGAGAAGAAGACTCGGGAAGATTGGTTGCAACAGCAACAAGAAGACCAAATAACATATACATCCTAGACAAAGATGAGAGAAATAGGATTGAAGCCACACAAAACAGCTCCAAGGACTATAACAAGGAAGGAAAGGATAAGAAGATAGACAAGCAAGCTAAAATACTATTGAGCGCCATGAGTTCAGGGGGAGCAGCTCCAAAGAGAAGAGTTACCCTTTGCCATTGATGTCAAAGGGGGAGAGAAAGATCAAGAGCATGATGAAAGGGGGAGTATGAGTGTTGCCATCAATCACAAAGGGGGAGATTGTTGAATGGTGTTGTCATTGATGTCAAAGTCAGTTATTGGTGATCAGCATGAAGAAGCCTATGGGTTTACTTGAAGGAGTCTCCAAAGTGGTCCCCTTATGGCGCAGCTTTAAGCAATGGCCCTCACGGGAAGACGCTTTGAAGAAGCCCTAAACCAAGTGAAGAATCGCCTAAAGTCAAGTGAAGAATCCTACAAATGTCCAAGATAAAGGATTGCAAGATGGAGATTGTTGAAAGTATTATTTGTGGTCAATTTGGATACCCTATCTTTGAGAGAATTTTTACGCTACATAACTAACTCAAATGGAAGCACAAGTTACATGGTTGGAAATATTATTTCGAGGCATTTCCAACGGTATATGAAAGTCCCTCTAACTCCCCAGGAATGAGGAGATTTGAATTTTTCCGTCCGACAACCCAGCCAGAAAATTGAGGACAGTTCAGCCAGGTCGTCCCAGACACTAAAAATAGGGATAGAACTACTATAAATATAGGATGGATTTTCGCATTTTTATTGTATCCAAGCTTGTGATCTCTTAGCACAAGTTTGGTAGCAAAGGAACTGGGAGGATAAGGATCTCTTATGAAGGATAGTTTCTAGTCTTATGGTGATGTTTTGATCATTGCTATGGATTCGCTATAGTATGGAAGGTTGATTCTTTGCATAGGGTTCTATGTGTGGACCCATGTGGACCTAGGATCTCTATGTGGACCTAGTTTGATGATGATGATGTATCAATGATAGTGACAGAGACAGTGGCAGTCTATGTGGACCAAGTTTGATGATAATGATATATCAATGATAGTGACAGTGACAGGTTGATTCATGGTTGATTCTTATATATATATATATATATATATATATATATATATATATATATATATATATATATATATATATATATATATATATATATTTGAGGGTGGAAGGAAGGGGCAAGGAAAGGCGGTTGGAGCCTCCTTCCAGTTGGAGATGGAGAATCTAAGGAGTTGTAGCTTCCTTCATGTTGGAGCCTGTAAATCAGAGGGTTGAAGCCTCCTTCCAGTTGGCGCTGGAGAATCTTGGAAGTTGTAGTTTCCTTTGAATATAATCTAGTTATTATATAAGAAAAAATTCGGTGGATTTCCACGTAAATCTGTTGTGCATTGTGTATTTCTTCTTCTGCTCTTTACAGTATATTGGATACATTTATTTGATTGAAAAGTTAAAGTTTTAAAAGTGTTAAATTGTACTTGATAGTGATTCACCCCCCCTCTCAGTATCAACAATAACCTTCCCAAGCATGACGTCATCCCACATGTGTGGGACATCCAAGGATGGAATCCAATGAAATGAGGCACGTGTGGCCTCCTCAATAAGGGTGCTTATCAAGTAAATCATTATGGTCAAGAATGAATGCCACATCATCCTGTAATCAATATAACAACCTGTAACCACAACAACCTATTACCACCTCCTAGGAGTCCTCAAATGCATTAACAAACTCCCACATGTGGTCCAAGGAGGGAATAATAATGCATGTGTGCTAGTAAAACGTCCAACTGAGCAAGGAGGCCAACTATGAGTGGTGCATGTGGCAAGTGTGATGACGTGGCATCCCTGTCATGGCCTGATGCACTGTCACATATCCCAATGCAGTACACAAATACCAAGGAAAATGGCATGGATCCTAATGTTTGTAGATATGAACAAAAATGAATACATGAATCCCTAAGCAATATCACGAATCCCAATGCAGTGTCACAAATCTCAAGGCATGATACACAGATCCCAATGCAAGGTGCCCACTTGGAGTGATGGGTTTAGCTTCTTTTCAAGCCATTAAGTGATGCACACTTAGTGATTTCTCTTAGCACAACATAACAATAAGGGTTAGTTTTAATATTTGCCTAAGTTTTACCAAGGGGGAACAACATTAATACATGTGACATGTCCTAAGACAATGAGTATTTCCTAAGTCCCTAGGTAGAAGGTAGGTAATGTGAATCAATAATTATGTAGAAGGTAAGGGAAAAACTTCATGCGATGACCCTCAAAGTCATTTTATATGCTACATAGGTCTTGTTATTTTATTCATCTAGCTCTTATGATCTAGGATTTTATACAAGAACCTTCAAGAGGGAGCTTTAGCATTGAGTAACCTGTCCTCAACATTGTTTCTTACCACCCCTTTTTGTCTTTTTCTTTGTGTTCATTTTATTGAACAAGTCCTTTTTTCTTTAGATTTTCATAAACAAGGTAGGGACTAGGAGCATTGGCCTCATAGCAAGGTGGCATTGCTCAAGCTTTTATATTTTTGGCTTTTGACTTTATTTCTCTTGACCTCTGGCTTTTTTTTGGCTTTATTAACTTAGGATTTCTTTATTATACCTTTCTAGTGACATTTGATAAGTCATACATGATCAGGATAGACTTTTTATGGATGGAATCGAGTGAAACAGGGAAAGTGGAAAGTGTTCAGTATGGTTAGAATGTGGACAACACTACCTTGGCTAGCTTCCTAGTAATACAAATTGACCCGAGAAATGACCACTTCTAGAAGAAAACTATGGTCCCCCAAGGTACGACGAGGAAAATAATAAAACCATACATGTTATGTATTGTTATCGGATTTCATTCTAATATTTCACTTTCATGACTAACAAAGAAGTTATAGCATCATATCCAAATAGACCACCAATACATGGAATATCAAATAGATCATAGTGAAACCATAATGTACCATCCATAGTGCATATATCATCTAAGGAGTGAGGGAGAGAGGATCAAATGTACCATAGCTAAGCTAGCATGATCTTACATTTGAAGGAGAAGATGAGAAGAACTGTCTAATTCTAGAGAAGATGAGCAAGATAGCTCATGCAATCAACAACATGACACCAATGTTATTAAAACCGTTCTGAACAGTTTGGACTGGTCAGACCAACACTCTAGAACCATTTTGGCCGATTCAATACTGAACCGACCGGTTCTGTATGGAATTCGTATGACACATCTAGGACCCACGGATTTGAATTTTTTTTTAAATATGAATTGTTTAATAGGACGGGACCTACTACCTAACCCTAGGGCCTACTCAAGCCTATTTAAAGAGGTCCCCCCATCTATTTCACTCACACTGTTCATTTGAGCTCCTTGGAATTTTTGAGCTAAGTTTCTTTGGTGGTTTTGGAGAGCTATTTGCAGGATTGTTTTGAAAGAGTTTTTGGGTAGATTTGGAGAGTTGGTTGAAGGTTTGAGTTGGAGATCTTTTGGGATGACTTTCTTCTGCAAATTTGGAGCTATTTCAAGGGATATTCTTCTAAATATCTTGGGCTATTTTGGGGCTATTTTTGGTGGTGATTGAAGGGTTCATTTCCATATTTTTGTGGGCTTTTAGAGAGTTGTTTTTTCTACTATTAGGACCTACTCTTCTTCTCCATATTTCGAAGTCTTGTGAAGGTATGTCAAGGCTTCTCTTATTCTTCTCTTTTCTCTTTAAAATTGTTGTTTTTTCTTAGTAATTAAGAATTCCTAGGGTTTTATTTACAGATTTTTGTTTGTTGCTGAAAAAACGGCCACGGTCCCTAAAAATAAGATGGATCCAGCATGGATTCATTGACATTTGAATGAAGAGAGGCAAAACGTATGCAACTATTGTGGGAAGAGAGTTAAAGGTGGGGGTATCCGTAGGATAAAGCAACACTTAGTACATGAAAGAGGCCAAGTAGAACCTTGCAAAAAAGTCTTTGTTGAATTAAAAGCGGATATGCAAAATCTTCTTGAATCCTTCCAAGTAGATAAACCCAAGACTAAGAAGATTAAAAAAGACATAGGGAAAATTCAAATTTGTTGAAATAATGTAACTGCAAAGAGTATTCTTATTATTATTGATATATTATTCATAGGATCAATCCCCATTGTGGATTGATCATGTCGGTTATTGTAATAGGACCAAATCCCCTTTTGCGGATTGGTCAAAAGACAAT
>ML787372.1:551780-563166 GCA_009831015.1 Picea engelmannii
CTATCTATATTAAGAAAGTTTTGCTAGGTTTTCTTCCCCTAGAGGGTTTACCAGGATAAATGATTTGTCTCTTGTGATTGTGTATTTCTCAGTGATCTTGGATTATGCTATTGTTATCTAATGAAATGCAAACATCTATAATAATGGCTTAAACATTAACAAAATTGATGATTCTTTTCCTATTTCTAGTTTTGAAGAATCCTCTAGTTTTCATGTTGGATTGGGAGTGGGACATAGAGATGAACATGTTTTTGGCCCTAGTGCATCAAGTTTGAAGAGGGCACGCAAAGGGATTGACTCTTTCTTTGTACCCCGCACCACCCCTAGTTCTCGACCCACCATTGATGCTAAATGAAAGAAGATAGAGAAGGAGGTTGCTTGGAAATGCATTGCTAAATGGTGGTATGATGCAGACATACCTTTCAATGCTACTAATTATGCATTTTATCAACCTATGATAGATTTTATAGCTGCATGTGATCTGAGCTTCAAAGGCCCTAATTTTCACAATATCAAGGGGTCACTTTTACAAAATGAGGACCAAAGAATAAATGAATACCTCATATATTTCAAGCAGTCATGGACTAAAACAAGGTGCACAATCACATCTGATGAATGGACTGATGGAAGATCCCATACCATTCTCAATTTCTTAATTGCTTTCCCAAAAGGAACCATGTTTCTTAAATCTGTGGATGCATATGATCGGGTGAAGGATGCACAATTACTATTGCATCCTTTGGATGAAGTAGTTGTGGAGGTAGGGGTTGAGAATGTTGTACAGGTGATCACAGACAATGCCTCCAACAATGTTGCAACAGGAAGGATGTTGGAGGAAAAACACCCCACGATTTGGTGGACTCCATGTGCAACCCACTTTTTGGACCTCATGTTTGAGGATATTGGAAAAATTAAGTGGGTAAAGAAGTGTGTGGAAGAAGAGAAATTCATAACCAAGTACATTTACAACCACACATGAGTTTTGAACCTTTTGAGGAAAAACAATGGGGGTAGAGAGCTTGTTCGTTCAGCTATTACACGATTTGCAACAAACTTTCTTTCATTGCAGTTCATTATTCAACAAAAAACCAATTTGTGAAAGATGTTTTCTTGTGATGAATGGAATGCATCTTAGTGGAGAAAAAAGGCTAAAGGGAAAGAGGTGGTTGACAAAGTGTTTAAAAAACGTGTTTGGAAAAAGGCAGAAGAGATAATGCTATTCAGTGAGCCTCTTGTGAAAGTATTATGAATGGTGGATGGTGATAAACCCGCCATGGGTTTTGTTTATGAGGCCATGGATCATGCCAAAAAGGAAATCAAGTCAACATATAGGGATAAAAGACAGAAGTATCTTCCTCTATGGAGAATCATTGATGAAAAATGGAACAAACAACTCCATAGAATCAAAACCTAGCGCATTTGTCCACATAATCATGGATGAGAGAGACATACCTTCGGAGGCCTAGAAGACATTGTGGACAACATGACCTAGCCCTTGCATGCCAAACGTTTTGCCTAGGAGAGGCAAAACGTCACCTTTGGAGGCTTGACGTCATGGTTGAGGGGCTTGAGGTGGTGATGACTACACATGGCACGTTTTGAAGGAAGGAACCCTTGGATCGTGAAGTAGAAGGTTGGATTGGAGACACATGGCCTTTGGAGGCCCAACCCTATGATCTCCAACTCAAAGTTTGACCTAAAAGTGCCAAAACGTCCCTCCTAAAGGGGTGACGTCACTCTTAGGGTTTTCATTTGTGCAAAAAGTAAAAATTAGAATGAATTGTTTAAGATTATTTTGTAAAGGGGAAAGATTAGAGTTTGTTTCCATCCTTATACACACTTGCAAACATGGACTAAGTCTCAATCCACTTAGTGTGTCCTCAGAGACACAATGTCTAAGTTCAAGCCCACTGTCACCTCGACTTGAACTTCTTTCGTCTAGGCTTACTCCTAGGGAAGCCAAGAGGGGTAGACCCTAGTTACTATGTGAGTTATTAGATTATGTCTAGGAGTTAATTTTAATTGGTTAAAGGTCTAGGGGGATCTAGCCTATATGAGATTCAACAATGCAAATGCAAGATTTCAATGAGAAGTAACCCTTTTCCTAAGTCAACTAAGACTAGTGCCTAATGTTGGGCAATGGGGTCTGTTATCCCACAGTTTGTAGTAAGGATAAAAGCTAGAGATTGAAGAGTCAAACTGGTGTAACTGGAACCGATCCCACCCAATGTCACCTCAGTGGGATGGTTCTTTCTGTTTAGGGAGGTAAGGCCCAGGGGAGACGTCCCCAATGACTTGGGGTTTTGAGAAGGCAAAGGATTATACAATAAAGATAAGTTTCCCCCCTCACAAGTCACCACCGAGCAGATAGTCCGACTAATAGCYAATAATAAAGTATAACCAAAGAAAAAGAGATGCACCTGCCTRAGACAAAGCAACAAGAAAACTGATATATGCAAGATGTTCACTTGGTTAGTACTTCATATAAATCAATGACTATCTGATACACATATAAGCAATTGGATAATAAATATTGACGAAGTCAATGTTTATAAAATAGCAATGATAAATATGTCACTTCTTCAATAAATGCTAAAACAATGTGGCATTCAATGTAACAAATCAACACTTCATTCAATTTATGCCTTTAATCCACCATTCAATTGCTTATAAAGAAAACGTTAGCTACACCAATGATATTATAGCTAGAGATGACGGTAGCAGTAGGYTAGTTAGGTTAGTTTCTAAGCTAGGGTTAGTAGTTAGGGTTTGATTCAAGGTTTTGAGAGTTGTTGTGATCAAGTTCACTTCAAACAAGAGGTTTTTAGATCAGTTCCTTAGGGTTAATGGAGTCAAAAGTGAAGGACGCAAGAGATAAAGGATCAAAGATAGTACGACTAAGGACTAGAAGGAGAAGCTTTGAGGTGTTGTTGAAGCAAGGCCTCAAAGTCAAAACCCTAGGGGAGAGAGGCTCACCTTGGTGTAGGGGAAATAGGGCTCGGTGCTCTCTCCTCCTTCCTTAACTCAATGGCAATGACGGCTAGCTGAAGAAATAGCATAAAACTAAGACAATATGGTTTGAAAAGAAAAGTGTTGCTACAGCAAGGCTCTACCACCAAACCCTAGAAAAATATGCCCAAAGTGTAGAAAAACTGGGCTTTGGTGCGTCTCCCGCTTCTCAGCTTGAAAATAGAAATGGCTAGCAAAATGAAGAGAGAAGAAGAGTGTAGCTACGGCTAGGCTCTTTCCTTCTTCAAACAATGGCTGAAAAATCTCTTAATGGGGACATGAGACAAGGACCTACCATGTGTGCTTGTCACCTAGGGTTTATTCAGCAAATTTATAATAACATATGCAAGAAATAACAATACAACCATTCAATCAAGAAGTTTTTGCAAAAATTCACTTACATATCACCAAGAAAAGCATAGCAAGCCCTAGTTGTAACACCTTCCACCAAGAGAAATGCCAAAATATGCTAAGAAAATCTTCCTTCAACAAGTGCGCCTCACAATTTCAGCCAAATAACCCAAGTCTAGCACAAATTTCAGACCTCGCAAATGAGTGAGTCAGAGATCATGAAAAAATGAAGGTGAAAATCCTTCATTTATACAGTACCATGACCTAATTTTACATTTTAGGTCATGAAAAAGGCCGACAAGGCCAAAATACTAAAATCATATTGTTTTACATTAAATGTTCAAAATTAAAATCTAATCAAGCTAAAGAGAGACGTCATGCCCCTTTCAAGGAGATGTTAGCCCCTTCTAGGGAAAATGGAGCATCCTGGAGCAAAACGTTAACCCTCCTTGGGCTTCTCCAACTTGCCACACGTGCCAACACTGCCAAATCTGCCTCCCAAGACGTCCATAAGGCTGGATGACGTCATGATCATCATGGATGACGTCCTAGGCCTTCCAAGGCCAACAGTCCTCTGAAAGAGGGTCAACCCCCCTAGGTCAAGCTCTGTCAAGGTGCCTCTGGTGGAACGTCCTCCTCTTCTCCGGTGCAAAGCCCCTGATCTATCTTTGTCCTGTCTCTGCCCCCTGATGGGGTCTCAACATCCATCTGATGGGCTCTTCAACCCCATGGAGGTCCGAACTAATCATCTCCCCATGTGTATCGGTCCAAAATGGTACCTGTCCGTCGGGCATGATCCTACACATCAACAGCTACGCCCTCCTTGGGCTCATCAGTCACAAGGATCATAGCAATGTCAATCACATCTCATCATCAATATTATTTAACACGTGCATAAAATCCCTAATACATCAGTCAAAAGCTCAAAGACATTACACAAGCCTGCAATACAAGTTTGGAGAAAAAGACAAGGCGTCCTATTGGGCTAGTGTCCACTAGAAGAGGAAAGTTCCCAGAAGAGACCTCATCCAAGCCATGTAAGTGGGTGATGTGGTCAAGGGATTTCCAAGCATGTGGGTGCAATGAGGGCAGAGGATGCAAAAACTTTACCTGTGGGTGCCTTTGTAGAAGGCGAGTTGTACCTGTCCTGGATGCAATTTTTTCCAAGCCCATTCATGCCTTTTATTCTTATTCTTTTATTCTTTTATTCTTTATTGTTTTTTTTCTTCAAGAGATAATCAAGAGACACTGCCCTGGCGTGGTGACCAGTGGTGATAGCGTTACCCACAAGTACTTTCACAGAAATGAGAAGGTTGGCTCGTGATGAGACCCCCTTTCCCTTGGCCATGCAGCCAAGAGTCACTACCCTGACGTGGTAACCAGCTGGTGGTAATGTCATACTGCTAGGTACCCATGGACCTAATAGGCTGGCTCATGATGAGACCCCCTATCCTCTGATCAGGTCTTGTTTTATTATTTTTCTGGGTCCCTCTTGTTTCTTGCTGAGAAGCCTTTTATTGCTTTCTAGGGGATCCTTGGGCAAAGCATCTCGAGGTTTTATTCTTAGGATTTTATCTTTTACCAGCTTGCTTTTACCTTCTGGGCCTTTAGCCCCTTCTTCCCACAAGATAAGGTGCAGTCCTGAAAGTAGGTCAACCCAGTGCCCGGACAAGTGGAATGGGATAAGTGAGCGGGAAACAAGATGAAAAAGTGGTGCTATGATGGGAGCGAACGATGGCTTTTCAGAAATCCCCCCAAGTGGCAAACCGAAACCTACAGACACAGGCTTGCTAGGGCACCCTGTCAATCCCCCCAAACATGGTCAAGTGGTCAAGTGTAAGATCCAAGCATTTGTTAGAAACAAAAGTAATCATATGCACATATTCAAGGGTTTTGATGAGCAAAGTGACACATACCATGATACCCGGACTAATTACCTCATGGAGCAAGAACCATCTCTGGCACAAGACCAAGCCGACGGTGATGGATGTTGCTGCTACTAACAAGATAAAGGTGCTGGAAGAAAGAAAAGGTGGGCCCTCCAGGGCCATGCTAAAGTCAATCCTTCTCTCGGTACTCCATGTTTGGGACCTGTGGGCCTCGAGACATGATCTCCTAGTTATCCCTCAAAGTGGGGGATAACAGAGTCAACTAAAATTACAAAGAGATTAGACTTTACAAAGGATTACAATTAAATACAAAAGAATTACTCACAACAATTGAATAAATAAATGATACAACGATCTATACAAAAGAATATAAAGAATACTAAAGATACAACAATATACAACTATGAACAAGAAAGGAAAACAAGCATTAACAAAACTAACTTGACTTGATTCGTGCAAGGAAAGGAAAGAGTATTCAAGAGATGATCTCCACAACACAACAAGCCAACAACCCAAACAATGAAGTGCCTCTACAAGATGCACAACTTCAAGGGGGTGTCTTCAATGGCATCAACACAACTACAAACCCAAACAAGAAGTGCCTCCACAAGATGCGCAACTTCAAGGGGCAATAGATAAAGCAAGTAAAAGCGTCCACGGGAAAGAGATGCGCAAGTACTAGTTAATTATCCACAAGTGCTCAAATAAAATTGCATGTAAAGTAACTCAAGTGAAATGTTTGCAAGATTAAAGAGCATAAACCATCAAAGATTATGATGTTATACCATGTTTAGGTGGATTAAGTTTTAGGATTGATTAAGTTGATTAAGTTAAAGTGTGAATCCTAAAACTATGTGACTTCCCTAGAACTCTCTGCGCTTATACCAAAAAGACTCTTGGGTGCTCAAGAAGTGAGGCAAACAAAGCCACACCCTAGCTCCACAGGTCAATCCGGGAACAAAAGTACTCCACAAGGGGGACATCTAGTGCCGTGAGACCATCCTTGATCTAGCACCCCTTACTTCTTCCTTAGGTTCCCTTTTTGGTGGCAAAGTTGAGACAGTTAAAGGTGCTCTAATTAACTAGATAGATTGAAATCATATGGTCTAAGGTAAATTGAGCCTTAAAGAATTAGTTAAGTTAAATTGGGTTAAGTGCTTGCAAGTAAAGTGAAATAAAATTGCTTAAACTTGAAAGGGATTAAGTGATTAAACTTGAAAGCAAAGTAAGTACTTGGAAATAAAGGAAAAGCTTGAAAAACACAAGTAAGTTACTATGCCTCCACGGCTGAAGCAATGAAATAAAAAGAGATTCTAAGATCTAAAGATAAACCATAAACACAAACACTAGAAACAATAAACCAAAATTAATCACCTAGACTTACAATATAGAATGGTTGACTTGGCCAAACTCTTTCCTAGGTGTAGGCAAACAATAAAGAATAAAGAACTTGAAAAGAAACTAATCCTAGCCACGCAACCTTGTCTTAAAGACAAGTGGGGCAAGCTAGAAATGAAAAGATAATGCTGGAAATAAATCTAAGTTCTTAGCCTTACAATATAGGATGGTTGGCTTTGCTAAACTCTTTCCTAGGTGTAGGCAAACTTTAAATTAAAAACGCAGAAAATTAAATTTGCTTGAGAAAAGCAAGCCCTTATGACTCCCTTGTGCTTGATTACAATGAGAATTAGAGAGAAAGAGGAGTGGGTATTTGTTACCCCAACTAAGGAGGTGTTTGCTTGACTTTAGATGGCCCTAAATGGCTTGTTCCTCTCTGTTTTTGGTGAAAACCTGCAGAAAATCAGCAAGCTAATGCTTACTGGAAATACTACAAAAACACCAAAATTCTTCAAAAAAAAATTGTTAGTGAAAACTAGAAATTTTTAACCTTTGGGATAGCAAATAATATGTTGAAAGAGAGCTATTCAAGAGCAGAAAATGTACCCAAAGTGTTAGAGGAAATAGAAAGATAAGAACATAAACTTTTAAAAAGAAAATAAGTGGGCAAAAAGATAATTTCCAGATCTGAAATTACTCTTTCCAAACCCTTAGTAACCTGCAAATATGAGAGACTAAGCTACATGATAAGCAAATGGGATGAATAGATCCAATGATATTAACAAAATACTTTGCTAAAACTAGGAAACTACTACACATAAGATCTATGGCAATACTACAATAGATCTATCCAAGAAAAATACTTTGTTTGGACACCCTACACTAAATCTATAAGCAAAACTCAACAAAACCAAATACAAGTTACCTCCAATGTAGATCCAAGACACCAAGAAGACTCCCAGTGCCAATATTTCCTCCAAAGATTTCTTTATTAGAAGGAAATCTAGGACAAATACCTGCCCAAGCTTGAGAAAAGAAAGAGAGAGCAAGAAGAATGAGAGAGAAGAGTGGGAGAGAATGGAGAGAAGAGGAATTTGGGTAGAGTAGATCATGTTAAATGAGGGAGGTGAGGCTCGTATTTATACTTGGGAGCCAAGAGTTACCCCCCTTGGATGCTCTCCAAGTGTCAATCTCATAGCATCATTGAGCATCTCAAGAAGAGGGGCACACTTCCTAGGGTTTTAGTCACTTAGGGTTTTGGTATTGAGTTGGAATGAGTTGACAAGTAGTCGAAAGGTCAAAGGATGAGGTGGAGGTACTAGGAAGGCGCACCTAGGGAGAGAAGAGGTCCCACTTCATTTATTTTTTATTTTTTAAAGATTCTTCTCGAAGGGGGGCGCAACTTCCCTAGGGGCAAAGATGTTTTGAGTTGATAGCTACGTGAGGGGGTGAAGTAAAGGTTAGGAAAGGGTTAGGAGAGATTAGGAATAGGTTTGGGTAAGTTCTCCCACTCTTTCTCTAATTAATTTTCCCATATTACAAAAATTTGACAATTTTGACTATGTCAAATCCAACAATTAAATTGTTGTCTTAGATTGACTTAGACTCCTCATGGACAAACACCTAGCAAAACTTGTCCAATTGAGTTGAAACTTGGTCCAAGGGTGTAGGGGGTCTCATTCCATTTATTTTGAGCACAAATACCCCTATCAAAATCCCAAGGACCTAGTTTTTACAATTTTTATCAAACATTAATTAAAATTACCATTAAATGGGTAATTTTAAAAAATTAAAAAAATACCTTAGACTCGACGAAATTCGGCAAGACTCTAGAAGATATCTAGCATGGTCATTTACAATATTCCTAGACACTAGCTACCATAGGGCTCGACCATTAGAACGTCTTTCACCACTTTGGAGAATTATTGTGGGAGTGAAAAACTCAAGGGAAATTAATAAGGCTAGTTAGGCCAAATTAATAACCTGAGGAAAAAAAAAATCGATGAAAGGAACTCCTCTAATGATGAAGTCCTAGGCAACCGACCTAAACTGTGATCCATGCAGACCCATTACATTATTATCCCACACAGGGGAGCGGAAATTCCAATTACAAAAACACATGTTGAAGGCCAAAACTGCCTTGTAGAACCAACAAGTCTTTAACTTGGTAGCACCATCAGGTACATATCATCATGGCACATGGAGTTGACCCCCTAGTTGAAATAGATGGTCAACAGGGTTGTTGACCCCTAATCTTGTGGTTTACCCTAAAATTATGTGGACAAACTATGTTAGTGACATTTTGTATAAATAGAGATCATAAGATCTCATTTTAAATCATAACTCTCCCATTGTGAGAAGTATTGGACTGAAATTTTCACTATCTTTGGCTAGCTTCTCTCTTGTGCTCTTGTGAATGGCTATATTCTTGGTTATTGGTTGATGGAAGTGATGTGCTAGCCTTGGAAGGATCTTCTTTGCTATTGTGGTGGTTTATCTTAGCATTTCCTTGAATTGGTAAGGTTTTTTTGCATTGTATTATTATAAGGCTGATAAATATCGCTGCAGTAAGATTTTGTTTCAGCCTTGCTTTTTTGTGCTAGAGTACTGCTTTATCATTGTTGAGTTAAGCTAGCTTTCACTAGCTTGTCTCTTGTTTATTCAATCATATTCTTAGCACTTATATTGGGGCCTTTACTATATTTTATGAGCTGATATATATCATTTACTTTTGCTGCAATTAGAGACAGCAATCTTAACTTGCTTGTCCAACTAACATATTACAAGCATCCTTGGTTTTCATTGTGTCTCGGGCAAGTACTTTACTCTCGCCAGGTCACTCAACTCGTTTGGCAACCATTAACCTTTCCCAAGACTATTTTCCAAGTTCTTCCTACCATCTAGCATTGACCACTAGGGACATCCATTCATACGTATCATTTTCCATCTCAATTCTCCCTAGGGTCACCAGGATTCCCCCTTGAGGTGACTACCTCACCTCTAAAATGACGGGAACACCTACCTAAGGTGACAGTGGGTAGGTGCTCTCCTAGTTGTCGCCATTTTGGTGATTGGGTCAGGATTTTCGCAACCTACAACTTGTGCGATAACATTTTGGCGTCGTTGTCGGGGAGGATTTTGAATCATCTCCGTGCCTTAACGACACTTTGGAAAGCTTCCCTCCCAAAGCCTCTATCCCTTAGCTTGCCTGGCGAATCCACCCAAGGAACATTCCCTTTCCACCTTTCTTGATGAGCCCCTCTTGAAGCTCATCTGGCGACTCCACCTTCCCAGAACCCTTCCTCTTCCAAGCCTTTTCGCCCTAAGAGGTTCAAGCCTTCTAAGGTTTACCAAAGAAGGCCTCCTCTCAAGTCTCCCGTTGTCAAAACCCTCTTCCACGGTACCCTTCCCCTTGCTCCAATGGCTTACCCTTGGGAAAAGGACCTCTATAAACCCCTTAACATGTCCACTATCCAAGGATACCCCAATATAATTCCAAAAGAGTCTAACAAGTGTTGCCAAAGTTCCCAGGAAACAATGTAGTGACCCCTGAGGATCATCTTTATGTCATGGGCCGAGAGATGGGCAATGTGGGTATAGAACAAGAAGACGTGGCCATGAGGTTATTCACTTCATCATTGACTGAAGAAGCTCTTGATTGGTTCAGAGGCCTCCCTAACAATCATCTCACGTCCTATGAGGCTTTTGCCAACTTATTTCAGAGCAGATGGTCAACAAAGACAGACGGTGGGACGCTTAGAGATCAATTCAATAAGATAAAGAAAAATGAGAATGAGACAGTGAAGGAATTCAATACTAGATTTGACAAGTTGTACAACCAGATTCCAACAGAATTTTGTCCTACAACCTCATCAGTTCATCTCCTTTATATGAATGCTTTGAAGGGAAATTTCGCTTCATTCTGAAAGACAAAAAGCCCACATCGTTGGCACAGTCCAAGGAGTACAATGTTGACATTGAAGATAATCTCCCTAATTCAAAGGTGGAACCTTTCCAGTACCCTTGTGTCAATGCAGAAGCAAAGACTAAGGTTTCCAACAACAGTGCTCCTGATCTGATTTCCCTCTTGACACAAAAGATAGAACAGATGAGTACTCAATTTACCCAAGTGCAGAATCAAATTATGGGTCGTTTGACTACTGTAGAGAGGAATCAATCTGCTCCCAGACCTCAGTTTGTCAGACAACAGAGAAATGCCACAGGTTGGAAACTAAGGCCTCAACAAGAGGAAAAGGCCTCAGATACTTTGAAACTAGTTGGGACAGTTGGCATAGAAGCTTGGTGCTTTCCATGCCAAGAACCTCACAGGGAAAATGAATGTCCCCGACGAGATGAAGACTCTCCTGAAGATATGAATTTCATCAATATGATCTGCATGTTCCAAGAAGAGAAAGTCACACAAGAACAAATCAATGAAGCCAGAAGACGAGGAGAAAGAGAGGGGAGACTCTGGGCCTTGAATCAGTTAACAGATGATCAGAAGAAGAAATTAAGGAGGATGGAATATCTGACATACACTAGAAGAAATAAAGCTTCAGCCCATCCATCACAACCTGACACTCCTCTTCCATCAGCAGAGAAGGTGGCACCACCACCTCCATCGCTGATACGTGAGTTGCTTCCTAAGCCAACTCTTGCAGACGAGATTCAGTTGAATATAGATGTGGCAAGCATGTTTGGAAAACTGAATATGACGGTCCCAGTGACAAAGATGTGTAAGATCCCTTCTCTGAAAAGGGAAATTTTGAAAGTATTACAGGTGTCAAATGAGAAGGAAG
>ML787373.1:5345-33296 GCA_009831015.1 Picea engelmannii
ATATAAAGCTACTTATAGTGATTCACTTTTATACTTGAAGTGAAATGCACTTTACAATTTTTAGCATGAACTTTTTCAAAAAAAGTAACAAAAGAGAGACTTGAACTCAAGACCTCTTACTTAATATGGCAAGTTTTAACCAAATGGTCTATAAAAACATATTGTAATGTTCAGAAGGAGGATTGGGGGTGTTGTTGTTGTTGCGGAAGACGGTCTTGGAGAGCATGCTAAAAAAAAACTCTTTTCACACAAGAAAAAAAATTTCGCTTCTCGATGACAACAAGGGTTAGATCTCGGTTAGCTTACCCGGAAGATGCACCTTTTCCTATCCGTTTCTGATTTTCCGAGATCGCATAGGGCGTGGGACAAAGAGCATACACAGATCTAAATAGTAGCAACTCGGAAATAAAATATACAAACTGAAATAAAATCAAAATAAAACTTTGCAGAAATTTAAAAAATGCGTATTCAGGCTTTATACCTCCGGATCTGACTATAATGGTCGTATCTTGGGCAAAAAAAAACATTTTCGAGTGAAACGAAAAGTGTTACTGAATGAAACAAGTGCTATGGATGCAATGGAACAGTCCTCTCAGCCAAGAAATGTACAAAAATTCCATAAAATGGAGATGAGACAACTTGGCTTCACGATCTCGATTTACAACAGGAGCGGGTCTTCAAACAGGCTTTGATACCATGTTCAAAAACATAGGTATTCCAACAGAGGATGAACACCTTCAGTAACCACTCACATAACCAGATCAAATATCAACACACCAATGTTTTCACGTGGTAAAACCCCTACGGGGAAACATCCCTGGCCCCAGCCAACGCGTCCACTTGTAGCAGTTTATTAATGCAAAGAAAAAGATTACAGAGAGATTTTACAAGAGAGTTTCTCACAATCGATCATCGACAAATGACCCTCCATGATCTTTAAATAGAGATCATGGACCAATCAGGTGCTAAGCCACAGATCAATGGCCATTAAGATCGAGGAAAGTATGAACCATCAGATCACTCTATGTCGGGAACATATTGTGACCGTCGGATTTGCTAACTACAAATTCATACTAATGCATACTAAAGAAACACACTAAGAAACACACTTTTACCTAATGACATATTAGACCAAGTAGATCTTAACTAACTCCTAAGTGTCTAAATATCCTAACAAACCCCAACATTGAATAGGTGGTTGCCTTGGTCTTTTCCCCACCGTCTTGGTTATTATGGGTTCTCTAGAAGCTGGATGTCCTTGTGGACTATTTCTAAAAAATGGTGGCTTAGTCCCCTTCTTCCTTTGTTCCGTCTTGTTTTTCTTCTTGTCTTCCCAAGATTTTTGGAAAGTTGGCATTCCTTTATTTTGATCATGAATGCATTTATCTTGCCTTACGATCTCCTCCAATGTTTTGGGATCATCATATTGTATCTTGTCACTGATAAATGATGGCAGCCCACTCAAATACCTCTGAATCTTAACTGACCCATCCTTTATGAAAGAAACATACTTCAACAACTCTGAAAACCTCCTCTCATATCCATCTATGGTCATACTCCCAAGCTTGAGTTCAAATAACTCCTTCATTTTCTTGTCATAGTATCTCTTAGTCAAGTATTTGTTTTGAAAATATGTCTTGAATTCCCTCCAAGTAAAATTTTTCTCATCAATGTGTTGCACCTGCACAAATTGGTTCCACCACATGGATGTCTTTCCCTTGATATGATAGATGGGAATTCTTCCTTCTACATGTGAAGAGTAATTATGCAATTGAAAATGATTCCTCATGCTTAGTAGCCATGTCTCTGCATCCTCATCCTTCTTGTGCTCAATATCAAATGTAGGAGGCTTGATTTTGTTCATTTCTCCTTGTAGCTCATCCACCCAAGACCTCTTCTCATGTTTCCTGACATGGGATGGACTTGAAATATTGTGTTCTCTCCTATTGGAATTCCTTGGGGATTTATGGTGATGTCTTCCAACACTTCTTGTTCTTCTCCTCTCATCATGAGACCTGTGACTTCCTAATTTGCTTGAGTCATTCTCCTTATCCATCTTCTTTTCTATTATGTCCAAGATCTGCATTAAATTTACGTTGAAGCCCTCTTGTTGCTCCTTTTATTTCATAAGCCTCTCATTATCAACTTTATAACTTAGGAAATCCTTTTCCAAAGTTTTAATGGTTTCTACCAAGTTCATGCTTTCTTCTTTATGTCCATTTGAATTTGTACCTTCATTACCCATATTGATATACATCCCTCTGATCTCATTTTCATGGCTGTAAGCCCCTTGTATATCTTCCATGATTTTGAACTCTGTGCTGATCCTGTTTTGATCAAATTTTTTTTAACTCTGCAAAATGTGCATCCAACAAGACTTGTTAGGCTAAATAATTTAACAAAATCATGAAATTATGTACAATTATGGTTCAATAATGCATCATAATTATTTCTTCTGATTTCTTGTAAAATTAACTACTCAGATCAATTTTATGGATGAATATATATATTCTACTATCTAATACCTTTCTAACGCCTGCTTCCTTGCTCAATTATGAATCTCAAGCAAAAAGTTATGGTTATTTGAAGATTGTCCATTAATTCTTTTGCTCACACTTCAACTTGGTGCAAATCAGCGCTATAATTATGCAATTTTGCACCTGCTCCATTGGAGTTTTGGAATGAGTCCAATTGGGTTTCTTCATATACATATTTTGGACAGTCTGTCCAAGTTTCACCTCTCTTTGGGTTTTGGGATGCTAGTTACAACTTGCAGAAGTTCTAGGCCAATTAGTGTTTTTGGCCTTGAATGCTACATGTACCTTCTATGCCATCTTAAACATTTTTAACATCCTGATAATTTTAATTCAGCTCCATGAATATTTTCTATGGTTCAATATATTTCCATATACTACTCTTGTGCCTCAATCCGATTCCATAGCATAAAGTTATGGCCCTCAAAAGTTAACTGAGTCTTAAAATTTACTCTCCACTATTTGTCTTGTAACTTCCTCATAAAAGCTCCGTTTGACGAATGGTTTACACCATTAGAAAAATATCTCCAAGATCTTTAATTTGAGTTGCAATGATAGAGTTTTCCTTATTTCACTCCTTTCTTGTGGATTTTGAGTAGATAAAAATGTTGTTTAGGGACTCAAAAACACGCTGCAAAAATATGACCGTCAAACAATATAAATTGTCGCAGAAAATCACTGGTTTTCTGTTGTTGTAGACCATCCAAACGTCTTCGCATGCACCAATTTGAAAATTTACACCCATATTTAGCATGTGCAACAACTCCATAAGGTATCACATGCTCCACATACCTATAATCAGTGAAGATCACTTCTCTGTCACGCCAATATCTGGTGTGCACTACTTTTGTGTTGCATGCCAATATCTGTCGTGCACATTTTTTGTTCATGCACTAATACCTATTGCGCACAATTTTTGTTTCACATGCTAATATTCTGTGCACATTTCACTGTATGCACTGCACCATGAAATTTTTAAGTGTGCTCATACCGTGCACCAGTACTCTCCATGCACCATTAATTAAACCATCGCGCAACGTGAATATTCAGCATGCATGCACTGCATACCAACATTGTGCGCGCACCAAAAATTTTCCCCTGTGATTTGCCAATTCTCAGTGCACATACCCCGCACACCAATATTATGCGTGTGTACACTACGTGCACCAATATTATTCATGCTCCCCAATCCGTACCGCATAATGCTAAATTTGGTGTGCACATCCATGCACTGTTATGTTTCCACACTTCACCACCTTTACTCCGCGTAGCACCAAATTTAAGTGTGCACACCCTCGCACCATTACTTTTCATGCATTACCAACTCTACACAATGCAACGCCAAATTTAAGTGTGCACATCCGTGCACCGTCATTTTTCGTGCATTACCAACTCTACACCGCGCAATGCTAAATTTAAGTGCGCACACCTGCACACTGTTATTTTTCAAGCATTAGCAACTCTGCACCGCACAACGTCAAATTTAAATGCGCACACTTGCGAACCAATATTTTTCTATGCATCCCAAAATATACTCCGCAGAAAAAACTCTTAGCGCACACAGTTGTGCACCCTTATTTTCCACACATCACAAGCTTTTCACTACGCCTCACACATTTTTAGTGCGCACACCTGCGCACCTTCATTTTTCTGCCCATCAATTTCCTCATGAATTCCACTGCATAATTTGGGGATTTTTCCAAACTTTTCCCAATTTTCACCATGGACATTCTACAACTATGAAATTTGTTCAATTTCAATCTGATAACACTAATTCAACCTCTACAACAACAAATCATTGTTGGTTGACATTCTTGGTACGAATTTTCCAAATTCATTCATGGATTGAGACTTTATTCAACCAATATCGATCCATCTATCATGGCTTCCCTATAGCTTAAAATTTGACCAATTCCAGGTCTGAATTTGCTAGAATATATATTAAATTAAGAATATCTCACCACTTGGCCAAATTTCACAAATTCCCTGTTGGTCCTAAAGTCTGCAAAAGCTAAAGGGAAATGCTAGACTAGTTTAGAATGGTTGGTTTTTAATTTTGTTGGTCAGTTAGAGGGTTGGTTTTACCAAGACAAGAGGATGGTTGGGTTGTCAAAGTGATAAGGATGAGGGTCCTCCTTGGTTGGTGGCACACTAGTGATGGCCAAGTGAAATAATATATGTAAAAAACAAAGGGAAACAACAAAACACTCAATGAATAATCTGCTGCAAGAAGTTTAATACTTAAAATATCATTTCAAGACGTTAAACATGTATCAAAACACAATTACTCCCATAGGTTGCAATAAAAACAAATCTTCATCAAAGCATAGTTGTTATCACAAGTTGCATATTAATAAAGACAAGTTATATAGTAGCTGAAGGAAAAGAAATGTACTTCACACAAATCAAAACTGTATTCAAGATAAGAAACACATACGAATTTGGAAACAAACACACTATCATCAATAATATCTTCACCATGTAGAGAGATTTAGTCCATGTGCAAAATGGGTCCAACCAGTTGTTGTATTGATCTCCTTTTCCCAAAAAACACAACCTTTAAAACATACAAAAAGTGCATATTTATTAGAGTTGCAAAGGCTCTCGGCCATCTCGGACTGAGGCTTCACTCTGTGCTCACAATTGTAAACAACTTATTAACTTAAAAACGACACTGTTGTAATATTAGTGATGCATCACTTCAAACTTAACTTAATTAAAAGGGACGCGATTCATATCAAACACAAATGACCACTTATTATGCATTAACTTGAAATGTATCAACTTAAATAACTGAAAACTACTGCTGGTGGTAGACCAGACTAGTGCATAAGCTAAATCACACTAATCCTTTGACATAAACTGATTCAGAGTGATAGAGATGAGTGATGTGTTGAGCATTAGAATGCCTGTGCGTTGTTGGGGGGCATTGGAGACAATTGAAAGTGTGGCTGTGTCTTTCCCCTATTTAGCCTTTTGAGGACATAAGCAAGTCGTGTTGCGCTTTTCTGGAGTTTGGACGTGTAGTTTCCCCGTTCCTGGTTTGGCACACCCTTTTAAACCTTTAACCTTCATTGTTTCAGGACTTCAGGACTCCGACTCTTTGGGGTTCGAGAGCTGAGTTGAAAAAATATCGGAGTGGTACAGGTCCGGAGTGACGTGGAAGTGAGGGCCCACTCCGACACTTTGGGGCTCCAAAACTTCAGCACTTCGACACTTCATCTCTTTTCTTTCTCTGGACCAAAACCTACTGGATGAACGTTCTTGCAAAGTGACGTGGCAGTGAGGGCCCACTCTGTCACTTTGAGGCTTTAGAACTTCAACACTTCGAAAATTCGACACTTTGGCTCTTAAACTCCTCGCGACTTAGAAACCCTGAATGCACGAAAATCATCGATCTGAGTGGCCTATCGGATCTCCATCGTTGCAAATTTAACCTTTCTGTTCCCACAATTTGAGCTCGAAATTGACTTCTTTTGAATTGCTACGTTCTTCTTTTGGATGTTTCCTGTGCAAACAAAGGACTTGGTCGACCTGCTACATGCTCTATTAGTGGTAAATTTGATGACACGTATTTCAAACCAAATCAATGGCATGAAATTACCTCTCAAGAAAACAAAAAGATGGCGCAAAGAATCAATTAAAGAGAAATATTAAAACATGGAGAATGACTTAGCAAGAACAAAACAAAGAATTAGGCTTTAAGAAGATGTTATAGGTGAATCGAAGGGGTAGGGACGCGATGCATACCTAAGTTCCAACATTGGCTCCAATCAGGGATAACACTTCCCCGTGAGGTGCTAAAGAATAGTAGATAATGTGCCTTACTTCTCAATAACTTGCTCCAACCTTCCTTTTCTTACCTCTTTTTCTGTCTGCCATCCATGTATCTCTACCACTGTTTCTCTACCATGCATCTATGGAGTTCAAAATAGTACCTACACTCCAGTACCTTTGTTGGGATATGGAGTCTTTATTCACACATAACTAACTAATCAAATGAAAATATAAAAGGAAATAATCTATGGCACAAGAGGGACCTTCCCTCATCCTTAAACAAAATAGTGTTTTAGGAAGCACCCATTTATTGGGCCTCCGAAGATCTCTGCATCATCTATATTGTGCAAGATAAATGTGTTATTGTACAAAACCTCAACCACTTTAAAAAGGACAAACTAGAGGTTATCGAACTTACTGTGCTTGGACTTGTCATCCCTTATGGCATCCCACCTCAAGACTAGGTCACCTTCTTGAAAGATATCCTTCTTGGTTTTCTTGTCAAAGGATGATTTGATCTTTCTCTAGTATGCTTTGGTCCTCTGATCCAGTGCTTCTGTATTTTGTTAAACCTCTATAATATGGAATATTCTCCTTTGGATGTCATTTGGCTCCTCAATCTCTTCCTGTAATAATTTTAGGACTGGTATGCCAAGCCGGGTGGGAAAGACAATGTCTACACCATAGAAAATCTGAAATGGAGAGGTTCCCAACAACTTCTTGGTGTTGATTCTGTCGGCCCACAAAGCATATTTGAGTTTAAAGTCCCAGGATTTCTTGTTTTTAGCCAACAACTTCTTGATAATCCTGATGAGAGTTTTGTTTGATGACTCTGCTAGACCATTCCCCTGAGGGTAATAGGGCATGTAATGTGTCAGGGAAATGTTATGACTGCCGCATAAGTCAATCATGGATTTGGAGTTGAATGATTGCACATTTTCTGTTATAATATTGCTGGGGCAGCCGAATCTGGTGAAAATATTGATTTCTAGGAAATTCATGATCACCTTGTCAGTGGCATTCCTGGTGGGCACGACCTCGATCCACTTGGTGAAATAGTCAGTGGAAGTGAGAATCCACTTGTGATTCCCACTGGAGGGTGGATTTATCTCACCTATGAAGTCTAACCCCCATTGCTGAAACAAACCACTAGCGGTGATAGGTTTTAGTCGTAACAATAGTAACTTCAGTTTTTCTGCAAATTTCTAACATTCATTGCAGGCCCTAAAAATAGTAAATACATCAGAGAAAAGGGTGGGCTAGTAGTACCCCGCTCTTAGGATCTTGAGAGCTGTGGCCTTCCAATGATGATGTCCTCCACATACTCCTCTATGGATTTCTATTGTGACTTGTTTGGCTTCATTTTCATCAAGGCATTTTAACAGGATGCCAACATGATCCCTCCAATACAAGTTCTGGTTTGAAATGCAGAATTTGATAGCCTTCAATTTGAGAGACCTGACATTTGTCTTCTTCACATCTGGTGGACATTCAAGATGCTGCAGAAAATAAATGATGTTTCTATACAAAGTTGAAGAGGAGTGATTTTCAAATACCTGCATGTTGTCTTGTCCAGGCCATATGATGGGTGCATTTGATTGGGTGAATATTTGATGCAATTATAGCACCTTACAGTTTGATTCATATAACAACTTGGAAAGTCCTTGTCCCTTGATCAACTTGGTGGGTTTTATGTGCAGAGCATACTCCAATAGTTTGACAATCCACTTCCCTCTTTTCCCCTCATTGTCTGGTTGGACCAAAATCTCTTTGACACTGTTGCTAGGAACAAAGGCTGTTATGCTAGACTCTAACACATATACCCTGAAGGCATTGAGTGCTTTGACCAATGCATAAGCCTGCTTTTCTAATATATCACACTTCAGCTAAACATATCGAAGGGATTTGCTAAAAAAGGCTTTGGGTTGTTCATGCCCTTCTCCATTTTTCTACAATAGTACAACAACAATGGTTTCCTTGGAAGTGAAAGAGAAGATGAAGAAATATTTGGCATTGGCTGGCTAATACAGGGGATTCAACTAAAGCCTGCTTGATCCTTTGGAATGTTGATTTTTCCTCTAGTGACCATTTTATCACAGCATATTTCTTCAACATGTTAGTGTTAGGCTTCAGGATTTCAGTGAAATTTGGCACAAAGTGCCTTACGAAGTTTATCTTGCCAATGAAAGATTGGATGACCTTTTTATTTCTAGAGATTTCGATCTATTGAATGGCATAAAATCGCTTCAGATCAATTTTTATACCTCCTGCTGATATGATGTGGCTCAGGAGATTTCCTCCTGGCATGGAAAAGTGGGACTTCCTAGGATTCAAAGACATTTCGTATCTCCTGCATTTCCGGAAAACCTGCTCTAGATGCTACAAATGTTCATCATCAGACTTGGAGAACATGGTGATGTCATCCAGATATATAACCATAAATTTGTCTTCTTCCCCCACAAAAGCTATGTTCATGGCCCTCTGAAAAGTGGCCCCTACGTTCATCCCCCCAAAAGGCATTTTGTCGTACATGAATGTTCCCCATGGGGTGGTGAATGTTGTTTTTTCTTTGTCCTCTTCACACACCACTATTTGGTTATAACTAGAGTATCCATCTAACAAGGAAATCCCATGGGCACCTACCACCCTCTATTAAATATGATCCATCTTGGGGAGGGGGTAATTGTCTTTTATAGAACACTTGTTGAGGTTTCAGAAATCAACACACAATCGTATCTCCCTGTTTTTCTTTCCCACCGGTACAAAGTTGGCCACCCATTTTGAGTACCTCAATGGTATAATAATCCTTTCATCCAACATTCGTTTAAGCTCTTTCTCAATTATGGACATCAACATGGGATTAAATTTCCGAATCTTCTATATGAATGGCTTGGAGCCATCCTTCAGAGGGATCTTGTGCTAGATGATGTCAGTGTCAAATGTCTTTAAATCCTCATATGACCATGCAAAAGTATCAACAAAATTTTTGATGAGATTGACATACCTGTCCTTTTGTTCCCCAGCTAATGCTTTGGACAACTTGATGATCTTGGGATTCTCAGTGGTCCCAATATTGAAATCTGTTATCTCTTCTTCTTGATTCTTCATGGAAGCTCCTTTGGAAACATCATTACTATCAAACAACCTTTCCAGTGGCACTTGTCCTCTTGGAATGTGATTGGTTTTTAGCTCCATAATATTTTGTCCATCTATTGTCTTTAGCATATGAGATGTTTGTTGATTTTCTAATTCATTATTTTCACCTTCTTGTCTTTCTTGGTCGACTGATATATTGGAGAATTCATCAATGGTGTGTAGAAATCTCTGCAACTCTAGATCATCACTAAAGACTTGCCAGTGCTTTATGTTGTCTAGTATGGCTATTCTATGTCGGATTTCCACCTGATATTTAATATTTGGACCAATGGGAGGTCTAAAAGTGATGTAAGCTAAGGCCAAAGAATCTGCCTTCTGATTATCCTCTCTGGGAATGAAAGATATGTTAAATGCTAGAAATAAATTGTCGATTAGGTCCCATACCTCGTTTATGTATTGCTTGAGCCTCTGTTATCTAGCTTGATAGATGTTCTTGAATTGATTGATGATTAACTTGGAATCACCAAAAATTGCTAAACATTCAATGACCTTGTCTTTGGCAGCCCTCAATCACAACACCAGAGCTTCATATTCAACTATATTATTAGTAGTTTCAAACTCCAACATATAATAGAGTGTTATTACCTCTTGTGAAGGGGATATGAGGAGTATACCTGCCCCATATCCTTCCTTTGATGAAGAGCCACCGAAATACATCTTCCATACTTTGTTTTGTTGATCTATTAGTAGTTGATATTTGCATTGGCTGACTGATATTTCGGTTTCGTCATCATTTAAATGAAAAATAGATGAGATGATCTCATCCTCAACAACATAAATTGGGTGATTACTTGGGTTCTGATGGTCACTAACTATATAGGATAATATTACCTCTCTGTATAGCCTCCTATGTTCCCCTCCGAACACAGGGATGGTGGTGTAAGTGAGGTCCATTTGTAATGATCCTCCATAGCCCAAGTTCTGGATAAAAGCATACCAAACTTCGGGGGAATTCCAGACACAACAATTTCCATCACTACACTCTTCATTGGTAATTGTGGCAAAGAAACCAACATATCCTTGATCAGTCCCAGACATTTTAATTTCTTAGAATCAAAGGAGTATAGGTCTTGGTAGGGTTTGGCGATCTCCAGACCTAGTTCTTCCATAATAACCTTGGGCATAATTTTGTGTGAAGATCCTTAGTCCATAAGACAGTTATGCATGATCTTATCATGGGCATTTAAATATATATAGAATGGTGGAGAAGCATCAGAGCCATCCTCAATGTGTGGACTGTTGGCATATTTATTATGGACAGAAGGCAGAGTATTTGTTTGTCATTCATGGAAAGCTCAGCCCGACAATCATGAACAAGAGAAAGTGGCAAGACTAGAAGTGCAACGATGATCGCATGGAAAGATCATAAGCGTAAGCTCAGGAGAAGGAAAAATAATGATCGTTGGATCACCCATCCCAAATTCCCAATGACCATCAGATCTGAATATAGATAGGAGGAACGCGCAAAAGAGGAGAACAAATCTTAGACGTTGGATCTGAGCGTGAGGACCGACCATTGTTGGATCCAGAAGAAGGATCACAATCTTTAAGTACAAAACAAAGTCCTGAAAGCAGGAGGGTTGTCCATCGTTGAGGAGTACACGTGGTGAGGGATTAAAATTTCGTTGACTGGAAATTCAAAGGAAGGAAGTGCTCTAACCTTCCAACTCGTGATATGCGAAATCACGATAAGATCTGGATCATTGATCCAAGAGGGACACATGGTGATAGATCAGAGCATGACAAAGGCTCCGTTTCAGAGTTTTGTAGATCGAGAAATACAAAGGGAGGAGGTGCTCTAACTTCTCAAACTCGCGATAACAATCCTGACCGTTGGATGCAGACTACATGTGGCGAGAGGTCAACTTTTTCACTGACTGGAAAGTCAAAGGAAGGAGGAGCTCTATCCTTTGAAATTGCAAAACATGAAATAACAATTCAATCTGAGCCATTGATCAAGGGAAAGTGCTGACCATTGATCTGGCTCCACTTTAGAGTTTTGGATACCGGGAGGTTGAGGAGTCAAGGAAGCAACTCACGACAGAAACGCCGATATGAAAAATCATGAAACACTCTCGTGATTGGCCCCTGGTCATAACTTATGGTCACATTGACCAAGGCTTAAGGGAAGGAGCTAATTGCTAATCTCCATTCCGGGGATCGCAACTTGGAGTGTCGAGACCCTTCATCACATGAATGCCGAAGTTGCGAATTGCAAAGCACTTGGTGGATAAGCGTCAGGTCACCGCTGATGGTCATGAGAAGGGAAGGAGCTAGTCCATCTAAGCTCCTTTTTTTTTGGAGTTTTAGGGATCGTGAAATCAACGCGAGAAATATCAACACAAGAATGCCGAAATGCGAAATTGCGAAATCAATGCGAGACCCTGTGCTTGTAATCCAACGATTGGATACTTGGAAATCTGATCGGAGGGCTACTTTTTCTCTTCATGATTATTGTTCAATTACGATTCAGTTAGCTGAACTGAATCACGATTCTTGGATGGTTGGTGATTCAGTAGCTGAGGCATTTTTTCCTTAGGTGATTTGAGGTGTAACGAAAGAAGTTTGTGGTTATAATGAAATGCCATGATGGTGCAAGGCAAGTTGTTCTGACAGAAAAATGAGTTGAACTGGAGAAAGGTAAAATTACAGTATGTGCAGTGTCAAGAAAACTCAGAGACGAGGAACAAAAGATAAATAGAACAAAAAAGGTGAAGATAGCAGAATGTGCAGATATCAAAGAGCATGAGAAGGACAGAGAAAGAATAGATAGAAAGAGACAACAAGTCAATCCAAGTATGAATAGAGAAGAAGAATAGTGTAGCAGAGAAGAATTGTAGAACAATGAACAAGTGGTAAGAATTGATATATCTATATTGTTTGTTATTCAGTCATTTATTCATAATCAGGGAGGAAGGGTGGTGCTAGGGAGGACTGTGGTCCTCTGATATTCAATTCGGTGCTTGATTATTGGAAGTTTTATCTTCCATCTAGTTGTGGCTAGAAAAACAAGGTGGCAGGGTGGTGCTCGGGAAAACACAGAGTTTTCTATATGCAAGTTGGTGCTTGTATAAGTGGAAGTAGGTGCTTCCATCCAGTCGGTGCTGGAACACTCAGGGAGTTGGTGCTTCCTTCTAGTGGGTGCTAGAGAAACTAGAGAGTTGGTGCTCTCAAACAAGTTGGATCTTTCAAAATAGAGGTAGTAGCCTCACATTGAGTTGGTGCTTAATTATAGATGATGTACATAACTTAAAGACTGCCTATCATTTCGAAGAAGAAGAGGTTTTCTCCTTTTATGGGTTTCCTCGTGAAAATATTTCTCTTTGTATATCTTATGTGTGACTGATGCTCATTATTTATGTTGTCCATATGTTGTATAATATTGATGGTCACTTGGAGAAAGATTAAAAATGGTTTAATAGACTTAAAATTGTTTAAGAACAGTAATAACTGATTCACCCCCCCCCGCCTCAGTTGTCTTAGTAATTTCAACAATTGGTATCAGAGCGGGTTCCTTTTATTTAAAGGTAGATATGTAAGCTTAAACATGACAAGTCATGAAGGGACTTCAGCCAATAAGCCTCCTCTGTTTGATGGAACAAATTTTGCCTTTTGGAAGGTTAGAATGAGAACATACCTAATGGCCTTAGGTGCTGATGTTTGGGATGTAGTAGAGACCGGATACATAAAGCCTGTTGTGCTATCTTCCAAGGATGATAAGTTAGAATTTAGATTTAATGATAAGGGAATGAATTCTATCTTGAATGGACTTGTAGAAGCCGAGTTTGTAAAGGTGATGCATCTTCAAATTGCCAAAGAAATGTGGGATAAACTTATTAACAGTTATGAAGGAAATGAGAAAGTAAAAGATGCCAAACTTCAAACATATAGATTGAAGTTTGAACAACTAAAGATGAATGAAGATGAGACATTCAACAAGTATTTTTTAAGAGTTGAAGAGCTTGTGAATGCCATGAAGGGTCTTGGTGAGAAAATTGAAGAATCATTTTTAGTTCAGAAGATTTTAAGATCTCTGCTTGATAAATTTAATCCAAAAGTCTCTGCAATAGAAGAACTAAATGATCTTAAAACTCTGACCATTGATCAACTCCTAGGAACTCTAACTGCATATGAAATGAGAATTAGCAAAGATAAATCCATTACTAGAGAAGCATCTTTTAAAGAAGACAAGAATACTGATTTAGAATTATATGATATTGAGGAAAAATTTGTGAGAAGGTTAAAGAAAGGATCAGGAAAATATCAAGGCAACCTCCCTTTCAAATGTTTTAACTATGGTAAGATAGGTCATTTTGCATCTAAGTGTCCTCACCAAAAAAAGGATCAGAACTCTAATGATGAAAAGAAATACAAATTTAAGAAATATAGTAAAAAGAAAAGTTTGTCTGCAAACAATGACAACTCCTCAGAAGACATAGATAGTGATTCGTCATGTGAAGACAAAGTGAATGATTTTATGCTTATGGCTATGGGAGATATTGGTGATGAACATTCAGGAGGTGAAATGGATGATGAAGAAGCTGTGGTGGTTATGGAAGGTGAATTAATTAGTGCTTTGGAAGAAATTGACAGACTCAGATGTAAGAAGAGAAAACAAAAACAACTGTTGATGCAATTTAAAATGAATGATAAAAAATTTGATGAAGATTTTGTTCTACTAAAAGTGAAGTTAGAAGAGGCAAAGAAAATATAAGACACTCTGAAACAACAATTATCAGAGAAGAAAACAAGGTGTGAATCCTTAGAAGAAGAGATAGTAAAAACCATAAAAGAAATGGAGAAGTTTAAGGCATTGTATCACCAAAATATGTCAAGTATTAAAGCCTCAAAAGAATTAACTTCCATTCTAAATCAGCAAAGGAATCCAAAGTTGAAAGCTGGCTTGGACTATGAAGAAGGATCAAGTAGTGATCATCCAAGTAATATAGAACCCATCAAGTTTGTCAAATCCACAATCATTGACAACAACCACTCTACAGAAACAAAGAAAGAAAATCAGCCACCAAGAAGGAATGAAAGAAAAAGCACCAGAACCGAATCTGTAGATCAGAGAAACTATCAGCATGGAATAAATTGACCCACTCAAAGAAGACAGTCTTTTACCAGGTACAAAGGACTTTTCTATGGATATTGTTTTTTTTGTTCCAACTTTGGTCACAAAGCTATAAATTGTTCTTTAAGACTTAGATATGAACAATCAAGTTTTTCAAGGAATAATTATCTACCACCACAAAGATTGAGACAACCAAGCAACCAAGCAACAAACAATCACATATTATAAATCATGTGATGACTGAGAGAAGGATGCAGGTGAAACATAACAATAGTTATGAGCATACAAATCGTTATGATCTGTTATTCAGTGAACCAAAATATTACAAATGCCATAATTATAGACATAAAGTTGCAGATTGTCGCTTAAGGAACTATAAGCGAGATTTGAATCATGCTGCTGAAGATTTCAAGGTTTGGAAGAAGAAAGAAGATGACCAGTGAAGATTAGTGTTATCATCCCAAAGACAAAAGAATCTCTGGTATATTGACAATGGATGTTCCAAACATATGACTGGAGACAAAAGTAAGTTTCTAACTCTAAGTGAAAACAAATCAGGGAATGTAACTTTTGGAAATGATGCACCAGGAAAAATAAAAGGTAAAGGAATGGTAAGCCTGAGTAATGGAAAAAGAAAAGATCAAGATGTGCTGTTTGTAGATGGTCTGAAACATAATCTACTAAGTGTCAGTCAAGTTTGTGACAAAGGATGTGAAGTTGGTTTTACTTCTAAAGATTGTAAAATAAAGTCTTTGAATTTAGGACAACTGGTTACAAAAGGGATAAGAACATAAAACAATGTCTATGTGTTAAAAGAAGAAAAAGAAGAATGCCACTTAAGCAAATATGATGAAAGTTGGCTATGGCATAGGAGACTTGGACACCTAATTTTTGATCATATAATCAAGCTTAGAAACAATGGGGCAGTAAAAGATCTTTCGAAGATATCAAATCCATATGACTCTGTTTGTAAACCTTGCCAGATAGGAAAGCTTAGTCGCATTCAGTTCAAATCTAAAAACTTTCCTTCAACAGAAAAAACTCTCCACTTAGTACATATGGATTTATATGGACCATCAAGAAAAGAAGGTACAGGAAAAGAAAACTATTTTATGTTGATTATTGATGATTATTCTAGACTAACATGGGTTGCATTCTTGAAGGAAAAATCTGAAGCATTTGAAAAATTCAAAGTGTTTAAGGCTCTGACTGAGAATCAAACAGGAAAAAGATTGAAGGTAGTAAGGTCTGATAGAGGAGGAGATTTTAGTTCATGGAACTTCAAAGAGTTATGTGATAAACATGGAATCAAACGAGAATACACTATTCTAAGAACTCCACATCAAAACAGAGTAGTTGAGAGGCAGAATAGATCAGTTCAGCAGATGGCAAGATCAATGATGAATGAAAGGAATATTGCTCAGACATATTGGGTGGAAGCAATCCATACAAATGTTCATATCCTTAACAAAGCTCATCTCAGGCCACACAGTGACAAGACTCCTTATGAACTATGGTTTGGAAGACCTGCTTCAATCAAGCATTTTAAAGTCTTTGGAAGTAAATGTTATATTAAGAATAATGATGAAAATATTGGAAAATATGATGACAGGGCTGATGAAGGTATCTTCTTAGGTTATGCTACAAACAATAAAGGATACAGATGCTACAATAAGAGACTGCATAAATTGGTTGACTGTATCAACGTTAAAATTGATGAAGAAATCCTGGTCAGAAATGTAAGCAATGTTGAACCAAGCACAAAAGATATAGTTGAAGATGAAGATGAACAGGTCCAAGGATTAGAAAGAGAAGAATCTGAATTAGATGAAGATACAAATACTTCGACTGACACAAATTAGTAGAAAGAAGAAAAATCACCTCTCAAAATTGTTAGAAATAATCATCTTGAAAATCAAATAATTGGAGATATAAATAAAGGAGTTCAGACAAGAAGGAAATTGATTAAAGACTCAGAACAATATCATGTTGCTTTTTTTTAATCTATGACTGAACCTAAAATTTTTGATGAAGCCAACCAACATGATGATTGGATTAGAGCTATGAATGAAGAACTTGATCAGATTGAGAAGAACAATACTTGGAAGCTTGTTCCTAGACCTGAAGATAAGAATGTAATAGGCTCCAAATGGGTGTTCAAGAATAAAATGAATGAAAAAGGACAAGTTGTTAGGAATAAAGCCAGATTGGTCTGTAAAGGGTATGCATAAGTTGAAGGACAAGATTTTGATGAAACCTTTTGCTCCAGTGGCAAGATTGGAAGCCATCAGGATGTTTCTCGCATATTCATGTCATAAGAACTTTAAAGTGTATCAGATGGATGTTAAGTTAACATTTCTCAATGGAGATCTAGAGGAAGAAGTATATATGGAGAAACCTGAAGGATTCTCATTGAAATATAATCTTGATTATGTCTGCAAACTGAAGAAATCTTTATATGGACTAAAAAAAGCACCACGAGCTTGGTATTATAGACTGGACAAATTTTTACAAGACAAAGGGTTCAAGAAAGGTACTGTTGACAACAATCTCTACATTAAGTCTAAAGGTGATAATTTACTAGTTGTTTTGGTTTATGTAGATGATATTATTTTTGGCTGTACTAATGTATCCTCTGTCCAATGGTTTTCTCACTCTATGCAAACAGAGTTTGAGATGTCCATGATAGGAGAACTATCATACTTTCTGGGTTTACAAGTAAATCATAGCTCTGCAGGAATATTTATCTCTCAAGAAAAATATTTGAAAGAGATGTTGAAGAAATTTCAGATGGAGGATTCCTCTCCTGTTAGTACACCTATGGTGGTTGGTTGAAAGCTCAATAAAGATGATATTTCACCTGATGTTGATCAAAGGACATATCACTCTATGATAAACAGTCTTCTGTACATCATAACATCCCGTCCTGATATAATGAAAGTTGTTGGAATGGTAGGTCGTTATCAGTCTGCTCCTAAACAAAGTCATTTGGTAGCTGTAACAAGGATATTCAAATACTTGAAGGGAACAATGACTTATGGTCTGTGGTATCCCAGAAATCAGATTTTTTAGTTAACTGCTTATTCAAATGCAGATTGGGCAAATTCTTCCTGGGTGACTCATTGGTAGCATGGATTAGTAAGAAACAAGGATATATTTCCTTATCAACTACAGAGGCAGAGTACATTGCTGCTGCTACTTGCTGCACTCATATCTTATGGATGTTTCAAACTCTTGCAGATTTGAAGGTAACTTATACTGATCCGATTACAATTCATTGTGATAACACTAGTGCCATTAGTGTCTCCAAGAATCCTATTCTTCATTTGAAGACTAAGCATATCCCAATAAAATACCATTTTCTCAGAGAACAAGTTACAAACAGAATAGTTCAGCTGAATTATTTTCCTTCCACAGAACAAATTGCTGATATCTTTACTAAACTGTTAGTAGCGACCCCTTTTGGATATCTTCATCAGAAGTTGGGGGTTAGAACTCCTTTTGTCTATTCTGTTCACCTAGTCAGGGGGAGTACTTATTGAATATCTGTTGTATTTCTAAGCTTCTCATAGTTGACAGGGGGAGTATGTACTACAACAACTCAGGGGGAGCGTGTTTCTTCTTTGACATTGATGTCAAAGGGGGAGAAAGTGTAATGGTAAGGATGCTACGAGTAGTGTTCAGGTTCTTCAAGGTTGCCATCCATGCCAAAGGGGGAGATTGTTGGCATATTTATTACGGACATAAGGAAGAGTATTTGTTTTTCATTGATGGAAAGCTCAACTCGACGATGACAAACAAGAGAAAGTGGAAATACTAGTAGTGCAACGATGATCGCATGGAAATATCAGAAGCATAATCTTAGGAGGAGGAGAAACAATGATCGTTGGATCACCCATCCCAAATTCCCGATGAACTTCAGATCTAAATATAGATAGGAGGAACACACAAAAGAGGAGAACAAATCTCAGACGTTGGATCTGAGCATGAGGACCGACCATCGTTGGATCCAGAAGAAGGAGCACGATCTTTAAGTACAAGATGAAGTGGGCTTACAAAGTCTCAAAAGAAGGAGGGCTGTTCATCATCAACGAGTACACGTGGTGAGGGATTAACATTTCGCTGACTGGAAAGTCAAAGGAAGGAAGTGCTCTAACCTTCCAACTCACGATATGCAAAATCACGATAAGATCTGGATCGTTGATCCAAGAGGGACACGTGGCGATAGATCAGAGCATGACAAAGGCTCCATTTAAGAGTTTTATAGATTGAGAAATCCAAAGGGATGAGGTGCTCTAACTTCTGAAACTCGCGATATGCAAAATCGCAATAACGATCCTGACCGTTGGATGCAGAGTACACGTGGCGAGAGGTCAGATTTTTCACTGACTGGAAAGTCAAAGTAAGGAGGAGCTCTATTCTTTGAAATCGTGAAATGTGAAATCATGATTCAATCTGGGTCATTGATCAAGGGAAAGCGTGGACCGTTGATTTGGCTCCATTTCGGAGTTTCGGATACCGGGAGTTGGAGGAGTCAAGGAAGCAACTCATGGCAGAAATGCCGATATGAAAAATCACAAAACACTCTCATGCTTGGCCCCTGGTCATAACTTATGGTCACATCGACGAAGGATTAAGGGAAGGATATAATTGATAATCTCCATTTCGGGGATCACAACTTGGAGTGTCGAGACCCTTCATCACAGGAATGCCGAAGTTGTGAATTGCGAAGTGCTTTGTGGATAAGTGCCAGGTCACTGCCAATGGTCACAAGAAGGGAATGAGCTAGTCTAGCTAAGCTCCTTTTTTTTTTTTCGGAGTTTCAGGGATTGTGAAATCAACGTGGGAAATATCATCACAAGAATGCCAAAATGCGAAATCGTGAAATCAACGCGAGACCCTGCGCTTGTAATCCAATGGTGTTGGATACTTGGAAATCTGATCGAAGGGCTACTGTTGCTCTTCATGATTATTGTTCAATTACAATTTAGTTAGCATAACTGAATCATGATTCTTGGATGGTTGGCGATTCAGTAGCTGAGGCATTTTTGGCTTAGGCGATTTGATGTGTAACGGAAGAAGTTTGTGGTTATAACGATGGAAATTCCATGACGGTGCAAGGTAGGTTATTCTGACTGAAAAATGAGTTGAACTAGAGAAAGGTAAAATTACAGTACGTGCAGTGTGAATAAAACTCAGAGATGAGGAACACAAGCTGAACAAAACAGAAAAGGTGAAGAGAGCAGAATGTGCACATATCAAAGAGCATGAGAAGGACAGAGAAATAAAAGATAGAAAGAGACAACAAGTCAAGCCAAGTATGAACAGAGAAGAAGAATAGTGTAGCAGAGAAGAATTGCAGAACAGTGAAGAAGTGGTAAGAATTGATATATCTGTGTTGTTTGTTATTCAGTCATTTATTCATAATCAGGGAGGAAGGGTGGTGCTAGGGAGGATTGTGGTCCTTTGATATTCAAGTTGGTGTTTGAATATTGGAAGTTGTATCTTCCATCTAGTTGTGGCTAGAAAAACAGGGTGGCAGGGCGGTGCTCGGGAAAACACAGAGTTTTCTGTATGCAAGTTGGTGCTTGTATAAGTGGAAGTAGGTGCTTCCATCCAGTTGGTGCTGGAACACTCGGGGAGTTGGTGCTTCCTTCTAGTGGGTGCTAGAGAAACTAGAGAGTTGGTGCTCTCAAACAAGTTGGAGCTTGTAAAACAAAGGTAGTATCCTCACATTGAGTTGGTGCTCAATTATAGATGATGTACAAACCTATCATTTCGAAGAAGAAGAGGTTTTCTCCCTTTATGGGTTTCCTCGTGAAAATCTGTCTCTGTGTATATCTTATGTGTGACTGATGCTCATTATTTATGTTGTCCATATGTTGTATAATATTGATTGTCACTTGGAGAAAGATTAAAAATGGTTTAATAGACTTAAAATTGTTTAAGCACAGTAACAATTGATTCACCCCCCCCCTCTCAGTTGTCTTAGTAATTTCAATATGGACCCACAGTAATGGTTGGGTTCTCATCTTGCAGACTAATTACATCAGAAGATACAATAGAATTAGTTGTCTGTAGAACTTTCATGATGGATTTTTTGAAAGGTTCATTCTTCATTAGTTCTGTCAAAGGCACAAGGATCTTGATCTTGCTCAACTCATGCTCTAGGATGAAAGAGGCCGGTGGCCTATCAAATTCCTTTGTTTCAGGGATTGTAGGTTTAAAAGGGGGAAGTTGCTGAGCTTGAGATGACATACCTTTACTTGGATTTGGCTTGGGAGGAACTTCAACTTGTTTGTTTTGTTCAGAGGTGGTGGCTTTGGGAGATCCCTCTCTAGGCCTCAAATCATACTTTTTTCGGGTCTGGCCTTGAATAACTCCTTCTTCCCCTATCTGATTATCAAACTGATTTGACAATTGTGCTACCTCATATTCTTGCTGCGTTAAGTGACTGGTATAAAAATATGTTTCATTGAAAATTAAAACAACAGTATCATCCACAACATCACTGTCTACATCTATATCCTCAATATGATTTTCTTGGAAAGGATGCACTATCCTTTGATCATTAACATTCCTCTTTTATCTCTACATTATCTGAGGTGCATCATTAGGCCTTCTAAACTGATTTGTATTTCTATTTCCAGCCCCTTGAAAAGATCTGTTTGTTTGTTTAGACTCCCATTTTATCTTAGCTATTTAATATGTCAGATCCTTCAAAGTTTTGGCCATTTCATCAAGTTTAGTATTAGATGTGGTTGGGTTAGAGGAGGCATGGGAATATTCTCTCTGTTTGTTCTTGTATTTATCAGATCTAGTCTTTAACCTGTCTGATGCCAAGATATTGGATTCAACCTCAATGGATGATTCCTCCATGGACAACAAGGTGGTGGATCTTCTCTCCCTCAACAGAAGGGAGAACTCTGCATCAAATGCATTGGCATACATGATCTTGGCAGAGGCTTCAGTTGGTTTGATCTCATCTAGGATTCTACCATACATCTTATTGAATCTCTTGGTGAAGTCTGAAATAGATTCACCATTCTTTCTCTTTAGAGCCCCAAACTCAGTGATGTAGTAGAGATAATCTCTCCTATCTCCCCATTTATTTATTAAATCTTCATCTAACACCTCAACATTTGCGATGGAGGCTGCAGGAAGACCTCAAAACCATTTCCTTACTTCCCCATCTAGACTCTGCACAAACAACCTCATCCACACATCTGCATAGTCAATGTTAAAATTGTCTGCAAAACTATAGAAGGTTACCAGATGTTCCTTAGCAGTGAAATCACCTTCTCCATTATATCTTGGTAAATATTTCATGTAATCTGTGGCTAGGAGTGCATGTAATCCTACAAGCAGAACTAGGGGTGCATATATGGTAGCAATTATGAAATTCATCCTATTAGCAACCATTGCTTGGGCAATAGGAATCTGAAGATTTATGGGAGCTACAAGGGTGGATGTTGGACTGGATGATGAAGTAGAGTCAGGATTTGAAGATGTCTAAGGTTCCTTGGAATTGTGATTCTCAGGGATAGCAAATTCAAGCTTCTCGTGATGATGAAGAGAAGTAGACTCTTTGGGCACATCTTTACCCTTGAGGGGGGAGGTATATCTCTGAGCTATGGTGTATTTTCTTAGTTTCCTTTCTGGCTCAGAGACTATTGTGTCCTTCTTAGGGTTAGGATGAGCCTTGGTGGCTTTGATGTGTTTAGATTTGGATATGTTGAGTCCTTTTTTGAACGCCAATATTTCTTTTGTAAATTCTACTCAGTGGAGTCACCAAGTGAAAGATGCAAGTCTGTCTGTGTCTGATCTTTGTTCACCATCAAAGGTGAAAGCTATTCAATGTCATTCTCCCAGGGAAATATATTTCATTACTCTGTTCCCCGGCAATGGCGCCAGAAGATGTTGTTCCTAAAGTCTGCACCTGACTGCTAAAGGGAAAATATAGGCCACCTGAAGTTTAGAATGGTTGGTTTTTAATTTTGTTGGTCAGTTAGAGGGTTGGTTTTACTAAGACAAGAGCATGGTTGGGTTAGAAAAATGATAAGGATGAGGGTCCTCCCTATATGGTGGCACACTAGTGACAGACAAGTGAAATAATAGAGGTAAAAAACAAAGGAAAACAACAAACCACTTAATGAATAATATGTTGCAAGAAGTTTAATACTTAGAATATCATTTCAAGACGTTAAACATGTATCAAAACACAATACTCCCATAGGTTGCAATAAAAAAAAATCTTCATCAAAGAATAGTTGTTACCATAGGGTGCATATTAATAAAGACAAGTTATACAGTGGCTGAAGGAAAATAAATGTACTTCTCACAAGTCAAAATTGTATTCAATATAAGAAACACATATGAATTTGGACACAAAAACAATGTCATCAATAGTATATTCACCAGGTAGAGAGATTTAGTCCATGCACAAAATGGGTCCAACCAGTTGTTGTATTGATCTCCTTTTCCCAAAAAAATCAACCTTTAAAACATACAAATCTGCATATTTATCAGAGTTGCAAAGGCTCTCGTCTATCTAGGACTGAGGCTTCACTCCGTGCTCACAGTTGTAAACAAATTATTAACTTAAAAATGACACTGTTGTAAGATTAATGATGCATCACTTCAAACTTAACTTAATTAAAAGGGATGTGATTCATATCAAACAAAAATTAACACTTATTATGCATTAACTTGAAATGTCTCAACTTAAATAACTGAAAATTGTTGTTGATGGTAGACCAGACTGGTGCATAAGCTGAATCTCACTGAGCCTTTGACAAAAACCGATTCAGAGTGACATAAGTGAGTGATGTGTAGAGCATTGTCATGCCTGCGCGTTGTTGGGGGCCACTGGAGACAACTGAAAGTGTGGCTTTGTCTTTCCTCGATTTATCCTTTTGAGGAAAAAAGCAAGTCATGTTGCACTTTTCTGGAGTTTGGACGTGTAGTTTCCCCGTTCCTGGTTTGGTGACCCCTTTTAAACCTTTGACCTTCATCATTTCAGGACTTCGAGACTCTGAATCTTCGGGTTCAGGAGCTGAGTTGAAAAAATCCTGTAGTGGTACGGGCCTGGAGTTACATGGTAGTGAGGGCCCACTTTGGCACTTCGGGGCTCCAGAACTTCGACACTTTGACACTTCAGATCTTTTCTTTCTTTGGAACAAAACCTCCCGGATGAACGAGCTTGCGAAGTGACATGGAAATGAGGGCCCACTCCGACACTTCGGGGCTCCGGAACTTCGACACTTTGGTAGTTTGACACTTCGGCTCTTAAACTCCTCATGACGTAGAAACCACAAATGCATGGAAACCGTCGATCTGAGTGGCCTATTGGATCTCCATCGTTGCAAATTTAACTTGTGTCTTCCCACAATCTGAGCCCGAAATTGACTGCTTTTGAATTGCTGCATTCTTCTTTTGGATGTATCCTGTGCAAACAAAGAAATTGGTAGACCTGCTACATGCTCTATTAGTGGTAAATTTGATGACATGTATTTCAAACCAAATCAATGACATGCAATTACCTCTTAAGAAAACAAAAAGATGGCATAAAGAATCAATTAAAGAGAAAAATTAAAATGTGGAGAATAACTTAGCAAGAAAAAAACAAAAAATTAGGCTTTAAGAAGATGTTATAGGTGAATCAAAGGGGTAGGGATGCAATGCAGACCTAAGTTCCAACATTCCCTATGAATTTAACAACATAAATTGGGGCTTTTTCCCAATTCCTCACAATTGCTTCTGATTTTTACCATGGACGCACTGTAACTTGAAATTTGGTCACTTCGAAATCGATTCTCTGTAAAATTCCGCTTCACCATTCAGCTTGCTTGGCCCATCCAGGATCAGTGTTGAAAATTGAAGCTTGATACCATGTTGTAGCATCCCCAACTACCAACTGAACTATGCCAACCAAAAATTCAAACTTTGAAACCAAATTAAAACATACAAATACTCTATAAATACATAGATTCATACAAAATAATAATAAAAATATACATGTAGCACACACATGAAAAACCAATAAAAATAAACACATAAATAATAACACAACACATAATTTAACACACAATTGACACTTATATTGATAAAAATATCACAATTGTGTGTAGACCTTCCACGTTCCTCCCATCCTTAGACCACACTACTCAAAAATGTCAGCAGTGGGTCACCCCCGAGATGGGGATAAACTCCACCTAGGTAAAGGAATTCCTAACCAGGATGATGTATCTCAGACAATAGGAAACTTGGTCATGGGTACCAACTTGAGCTAACAAACTATAGTCCCTCATTCCCCACATGCCTGTCCCACCCCATGAAGTGTGCCCCTTCTCTACTCAACAATCCCTCAATTGCCCCACTTCCTTTCTGGGGCTTCAACAACAAGTCAACATGAAGTCTCAAAGCTCTATAGCTATAGTTTGGAACCTTCACAAAATCAATTCCAAACAATTCTCTCACCTAGAGAGTATTTCTCATGTTCCTGACAACCCGCCTCTTCAATATCCCCATGGGCCTGACAACCTGCTTCTTCAATCCAACTTCTAAGCTAATCGGGTACAAGTATAAGTATAGGTACAATTATAGTATCAAGAAGATAGGGAGGACAACTGAAAGAGTGAATTATTGATGGTGGAATGATGGAAAATGAACTAAGTCCAAACTATATGTATGCATACTTTATACTTTAAGGAATATTAATATAATATTCCTTTTTGGATTAAGCTGCCTAGCTTAGCCGCTTATCCTTAAATTTTATCCCCCTTTCCCTATCTAGTGGATTTTAGTCTCCCATACTCTTTTACATGGTTGGTCTACTGCAGTGATGTGTTTTTCATTAATATTTTCGTGTGATTTACATTATGATACAAACATACTGTCCTTTTTGTATCCAGGCTCACCAGCGTAAAAATCGTGAACATATACACAAAGGCTCTCTGGCTTGAAGATCACGTACTCAAGTTGTTGCGTGTGGTATCCTAGGATGTGCGTACTTCTTCTTTTATTGCATAGCACACATGCATGCTATATTATGGAAGGCGCTTACACAACTAATTCTAAGACTTGGTACAAACAACTCACCAACTTATATACATATGTACATTTATATTTACATTTAAAGTTGGGGTTCAGCCTAGGGGTATTACATTCATTTTTTACAATACAATATACATAGGATCCCATGGAATCCAAAACCCCTAATCCATTTACCCATATTAGTCAATGAATCTAATTTCTTAACTAGAATTAGAAAACCATCGACGAAAACCACGTGTTGAAAAACTGCTAAAAATAAACACAAAATATGTCAATTTTTTTTGGGGGGGATCCGCCCATGAACCCCCAATAGGGGGGACCCCAAGCCTACCCCCCCATCCCTCTATGCTCCCATATCAATGTAAAATAAATGGGATTAATTTTGCAAAGAATATAAAAAAGATCTCACACATGGCATCTGAAGAAAATGAAGGCTTAAAAATAGGTTATCCCAATTGAGAACTAAGTTGATGAAATGAGTGATAGTGTGTTGAAACAAGGGGATTTCTCACATTCCCAAGAAACACTTAAAAATGAAATGGAAGATAAAATCAAAAGCTTGCTAGAAAAGAAGATGGAAGAAAATAAGGTACAAATGTATAAGAAGGCGAAAAATTTGCAAAATTCCATGTGAAACAACCTGTTACGTACCCTATATGAGAGATTTTCGCAAGGAGATATCACGACATAAGAAAATCATGTAAATGTGGAGGAAATAAAGATTGATCCCAAAAAACATGATTATTCATCACTTCAACATCCACAACATCAAGGTTTCAATGTGGTACGAAGGAACTACTTCATTCCAAAGACCGATATGAATAAGTGTGATCGTAAAGACCCTATAACATGGATATTTTTGATGGAGCAATCATTTTATCTATACCAAGTGCCGAGCTTACAAAATGTACCTATTGCATCCTTCTATTTAGAAAATTATTTTTTTTGGTAACAATGGATTTGTGAAAGAAAAAATAATTATGTTATCTCTTGGTCCATTTTCATGGATGAATTTATATCACAGTATGGGGATATCAATAGCAATACATTCTTTAGTCAATTGATAAATATTCAACAAAAAGGTCCAATTATAGAACACATTCAACAATTCCAATAGTTGAGTCTCAGGGTAAAGAACATTCCCGAGGATAATTTGTTCGATTTATTTATGGGCACTTTAAAGGAGAAAATTCAAAATGAGGTGTGTCTCTTCGAACCTAAATACCTAGAGAAAACTTTCAATATGGAAAGGGAACTGGAAAACAAAAATATGGCTACTAGAAGGGTGGCCACTAACAACTATAAAGAGCACCATGTTCCCTCTCCTAACCTCACTCAATCAACAAGGTTGACACCTCAACAAATGGATGAAAGAAGATCCAAGGGAACATCTTTCAATTATGACAACAAGTACAGTAAGGGGCATAAATGCATTGAGAAGAAATTATTCTACATAGAATGTCAAGAGGAATAAGATCAAGAATTGGAACCGTCACAAGATATAGATCTAGAAGAGGCTATTCTAACGATATATTAGCATGCATTGGCTGACGTTAGTACTCCACAAACCCTCAAGATACAAGAATACATCAAAAATAAAAAGGTAACAATGTTGATTGATTATGGTAGTAACCATAACTTCATCAATTACAAATTAGCAAAAGATATCAATTGCTTTGTATTTACAACACCAGAGTTTCAAGCAATGATTGTAGATGGAGGTACCATAAATTGTTTTGGAAAGTTCCATAGTATTAAGCTCAATATGAGGAAGTATTTATTAGATAGTCCCATGATTTCCATACAAATGGGTAGTGTTGATGTTATATTAGGGGTTCAATGGTTACAATCATTGGGAACAGTGGCCCTTAATTTTCAATATATTTTCATGAGATTTTCCTCAGAAGGCAAGGAAATTGAGCTTAGAGGTCTCTAATAGCATGACAATTACTAAAAAAGGGACGCTATGGTGTAATTTCACAATTAGCATAGTTATCGACTTAACGAGAACTGTGACCTCAAAATGAGAACTCTAGCCCTTAAAACCCATATTTTTGCATAAAAAACATGAAAATCAACCCCAAAATAAGAAAGTGGTGCTACTGGTAGCACCATGTTTTCTAATGAGGTCAAAATTACAAAATTTTTCAAGCATGACCTTCAAAACTTGTATATTAGCTTAGAAAACCCTTAAAATCAACACTCAAATAAAAAAGTAGTGCTACCAGTAGCACCATTTTTTCTAATGGGGTCAAAATTACAACATTTTTCAAGCATGGCCTTCAAACATCATACAATAGCTCAGAAAAACCTTAAAATCAACACCTAAATAAAAAAATGATGTTACCTAAAGCA
>ML787373.1:42972-68938 GCA_009831015.1 Picea engelmannii
ATAAGAAATGAAGATCAATACCAGCAGATCTGAATGCCAAACTCTCCAGCTGAAGAATGCCACACTCCAATAGAAGGCTGAAACCCTCAATAACTCGGCCCTGCTGCCAAAAGTGTCCAATCACCCTAATAAATATGCCAACTGATAGATTAGGTGATGGTAAGAACAACCCAGGTGACCGAATCTCCAAGATCCCTCTCAATCTCTATAGATCTGAAATCCCCCATTGAATGGTGTGCCCCACTGGATGACTAAAACCCTAGATAATTCAACCCTGCTGAAGGAGGCCTCCAAATGCTCTGAAACTCTCCAGAAATATAGATTGGGACACTACAACTCAATAGGTAAAGTCTCAGGGTTAGATCTGAAGTGTAACCCCTCTAAACGGACTAGATCTGGATCTCAAAAACACCCTCCTTCTCTTCAATTCGCCCCATTGCTCAAGAAATAATCTGAGCCATAAAACTGTCTTAGAAAGCACTAGATCTGATGTCTAAGGCCCTGCAATGAAAACCCAAGTGATAGAATCCTCAAAGGCCCTGCCAATCTCCTACAACGACTCTCTCTCCAAAGATGGTATGCCTCTCTTGCTGGAATCCCTCAACTGGTGCACCCTCTCTCTATCTGCACATGAAACTGATGTAGAATCCTTATGTAACTGAGTATATATGGAACTAGAATGGTGTGGGAGAGTATTGCATCTCCGAGACCAAGCTTGGGACAAGATAGGTGGAATCTTTAACCACCAAATCGTCCTCTAGGGTTTGTTATGTCAAAACCCTCAAAACCCTCAAAACCCCCAATATTGGGCTCACTAGCTAGAAGCCAGAAATCAAAATAAGATCATACATGAATGAATGAGAAGAGGCCTTTGCCTTTCCTTTATACTTTTTGGCTCACCTTGTCCCTCCAAAGTGACTTTCATTTTATTAATATTTATTTAATTAATTAAATCACTTTAATTAATTAATTAACCTTTTTGCCTTTGAAAATATCCTTATCTCTCCTTGTGGCTTCCCTGGCCACTGAAAGTCACTTCTAGCCATCCCATCCTGTAGTGCTGCTCCTCCCGATTTCAATGAGATATTACACTGAGAGGTTACTCCAAGTAATGTGCCCAAAATGCCCTCTTCAGTGATTTTAATTAACTTATAGCTCCAAATAGTCAAAATCATGGAAATCGTCGGAATGGAACGAAACCAAAGCCAACCTATGCGGAATGGCTCATGATGATGGAATATGATGATAAATGCAAGATGGACCCCACAATGCCTCTCAAATACCCCTGTACTCGCTCTAGCATCCATCTGGCTACTCTGGTCATCATAAATCTCTACCCTGTGATGATGTCCCAAAGTGGGGACATTACAGAAGGTGTAAAAGTGGAGCCTAACAAAATTAAAGCTATGAGGGAATTGTCAATTCCCAAAACCTTGAAGAAACTTAGAGGATTCTTAGGATTGATAGGATATTACCGCAAGTTTATCAAGAACTATGGTCAAATAGAGGTACCTTTAACGCCATTATTAAAGAAGGAAGAATTTTATTGGACTCAAGAAGCAACCAAAGATTTTGAAAAACTTAAGGAGGCTATGTGTACAACTCCCATGCTAGCCACACCTGAACTCACAAAAACATTTATTGTGGAGTGTGATTTCTTGGGCCATGGCATTGGTACATTTTTAATGCAAGTAGGAAGGCCTCTTACCTTTGAAATAAACCAACTTAAAGGAAAAAAATTACTCAAGCCCATTTATGAAAAATAAATGTTGGCCATACTACATGCAATTAAGAAATGGTGCCCTTACCTAATAGGAAGACATTTCAAAGTAAAAACAAATCATGATAGTTGGAAGCACTTATTTGAGCAATGATTATCTTCAGAAGATAAACAAAAATGGGTTACAAAGATGCTAAGTTATGATTGATTTCGATGTCGTTCCGAAATTCCATAATCTTCTCACTCTTTAACAATAGTTTCCTCTGCAACCTGAAATAACTTCAAGTATACAAGTCTCTGTAGAGAGGTAGTTATAATAATAACTACTCGTTAGTCCAATTAAATATAAAGAAATAATCTATGCAACTAGTGTTCTACACAACATATATGAAATAACTGCAAATTAAACAACACAAACATGATGCTTTTTGAAGGAATGAGCTTCTTATAAATGTTAAACAATTTTGGTAGTCACACTATATACCTGTCATGTTGTGGAATTTCCCCATCGAAAAGACTCCAGGTCCCTCCACCCAAGTTCCTGCTATAAAGGTTGGTCCTGACCTTCGATTCACCGACAGACTCAAGGAGAGTATAAGGGAAACTCCTAGTCAGATTGGAAGGTGCTTAAATAAGATTGGAAACAAGGGTTTCTAGGTCAAGAACCAACAAAAAATAAGATGTATATGGGCTGACATACATGGTAGGTGAATCCAAATGGATGTTTGTTTTGACATGCAATGAATCATTACCTTTCTCCTTTAATCAAATGATCCATTTAAGTCGTCTCTAGTTGGTTATAAACAATTGAGTATGGGTAAAAGGAGTTAGGAAATTAGCCAAACCCATAAATCAATATTTAATTAGGAAACAATATATTTTTAAGCAATTATTAACATGTACACGACTTTCCTTGGAGAAAACCATGTATATGTGTGTTTCATAACTACCAGGGTGCGTACAAGTTCCAAAAAAGTGTTTTTTAGAAGATCTCAAGGAGGTATGGGGAAGAGTTGTTTGCAAGTAGCATAGGGACTAGGCCAATAAGAGCATCAATGCTTCAATGGTGGTAATTGATGCTATACTATATGCCCCCTAATGTGTGAGGTTAGAAGAGAAATTGATGGTTGAAATACATTATAATTCTTTAAAGAGTAGTAAGCTAGGGTGAAGTTCACCAGAATCTAATCTAAAGACAAAAACCAACAACAAAAACAAGTCAGAATCCTCAATTCCCGAGGCAAGAATACCCATGCTTAGGTGTGATTACACGCATGGCCTCCAATCAAGTACACTACAGATCCATGAAGAATGTATGTATAAAAAGAAGTGATCATGGTCACGAAATAGATACACAGTGGATCCATGTCAAACAAAGATCATAGCCACGAAAGAGATACACATTGGATCTATGTCTAAGAATCAATGAAGGATATTTGGAGGCAAGGGATAGATACTTTATCCTTCATAAGTATTGATGTAAGGAGTGGACTTTCCAAACACAACTTGGGTAGCAGCATAAAATAGGTGATGCTACTACGTTCTCTAGGTCTTCAAATCAACCACTGTGGTATGATTTTGCACCATGTGAATAAATGGTTCAAGTCGAACATAGTGAGATACCGTTTGATTATTGGTCATTGATGTGTACCATTAAAAAATGCAATACAACTCACTAATGATAATGGGTGTTAAGGTACCTAGTACAATCTAACAAGTGTGAGTCAAGTACTTGATGTCAAACACCTGATAAAATCTATAGATCAAGGGACATTGATGTATTCCCACTATCAATAGCGAGGGAACCTGCTACTGATGATTGCAAGCCCCAAGGTACTAATATTGACTCTATATCTCTGCCCCAGAGAAAGATGTGATTAAGTCCATAGGAAGAGATCCACTGGAAGGAGGGCATTAAGGAATCCCCCATCAATGTTACGATGAAAATCTCTCTATGGCTAGGGGTAAACCACAATAGACGGAAATGACTGCACAAATCAAATCTAATCTCAAGTATGCTATATAAAAAAATATGCTAACAAGACAAGATAAGAAGCCTGCCTTGTCTAGACGTTCGATGAATTACACCATTGAGCACTTGACCCAAATAAATATACCTGCAACTATTCCTCAACAACCAAGAAACATAAGCATATGGTGATAATATATAATGTTAACACATTCGATATCATAATCCATCAATGTTCATAAGAAATATGCCCATGGAATAATAATTCAAATATTTTCGAGATATTAATTGGATGAGAAAATAGTATTTCTATTAAGATATAATAAAAAAAAGTGAATGAGTTACAAACTTCTGTGTCGACACGGTTTAGAACCGAGAAACTAAGTTCCTTCAAGTTGGGCCTCCACCACTTCAATCCTCCACCAAAGGAAAGATCATATAAGAGAGACAATGAAGTTCTCAATGAATAAGGGAAGAGCTTGGGGGCTGAACAATGTGTTCAGACTTAAAGGACAAAGGGATGCAGACTCAATGTCAAGTGAATAATTTCTTCAGAGTAACTTTTCTCTCAAAGTTGAATTCTTTCTCCTCTTTTCCATAGCTTTGGACCATTTATAGCCTTCAAGTGGAACTGAAGGGCCTAGTCGGAATGTTTCTAGTATATGGAAGGCCAAGGATCATTGATCTCGTGACGTGACATGGAAACCCAACACAATTTTTTAATTTTGGGCACATTTCTTGATGTACATGGGCTGTAGTGGTGCAACCTATGTATACACATGATGTAATATAGGCAGGGCACGTATGTGTGGAAAAATCATGTTTTTAACTCTGGGATTTGCGAAAAGAGACTTCAAGTCTGATAGGGAAATGCAAACATGCCTTCTATGAAAGATTGCATAGTGTGAGGAAAATCTTGCTATAACAGATTCCCCCTAATATGTGAGGTCAGAGGAGTATCTGCGATGGCTGAAATACATTATAAGACCCAGAAGTGGAGTAATGGAGACCCAACTGGAAGAACTAGTTTCTCATTACAATCTATACTGACTTTGAATACATGGCTTCCAATTTGAATTACACTGCAGATCTATGTGAAAATATACCAAACAACTGTCCATGGCCATGAATAGGCAAATACAAATGTGGTTACATGCCAAAAGTTGTCATAGTCATGAACAAGGCCTAGTAGAACTAGCATCAAAATAAATATGAAGATATATGTATACAATGGAGTACAATTTGATCTCCCATGATCACTAAAGTCACACATGTACTGGTCCAATGAAAAGGTAGAAACAACTTAGGAAATTTGCGACTATAAACTGATTTCTTCAAGTATTCTACACAATCCGCTAAAGGTGCAATTATACATCATGTGAATAAAGGAGTTGAGGTCGAACACAATGAGACTTCATTTGATTACCGGTCATTGAGGTATACTGTTAACAAACATGAGACAACCTACCGATGATGAAAGTAGGTATCAAGGCACCAAATACATTCTTACAAGTGTCAATAAAGGAGTTGGGGTCGAACACTTGAAGAATCCATCGATCATGAGACATTGATGTATTCCCAACTGTCGATGGCGAGAGAACCTGCCACTAATGACTGCAAGCCTCTAGGTACTCATAGGATGCTAGGTCTTGTCTCCAAAATAAAGGAGCTGAAGTCGATGGAAGGAGACCTGCTGAAAGGAGAGAATTAAGGCTATTGGAAGATTGGTTGTTGTCATTGATGTCAACCCTAGTCATTAGTTTTGGACCGCAAGATTAATGAAGGTATTTGGACATGAAGGACCGTACACATGTAGATACAACACCCATGGATGGATAATATACATCATGTTTTTTTGGTGGTAGGTGGCATGTCACGTGGATCCTCATGGTTGAGGAGAAATGATTTTTTTAATATGACAAAGTGAATTGAAGAAGGAAGTACAGGTCAACCCCGAAGATAATTAAAGAAAAGAATTACAAAATAAGAAAGTGTCAAGTCGAACCTAATGTTAAAAGGAAGTGACATAAAGGGTATAAATATATCTCATTAAACATTCATTTTTAAACACACACAATTTTTTTAATGAACAAGGAGATATAAGTCTAATTTTAGAGGAAATCTGAAGTAAAGAAGGCCAGATTTCAAGGGAGGATGAAGTCTTTTGGTGATGTGTTCTAAGGTATGTTATTTACAGGTCATCTTACCATTTTTGCTATACCTTTTTTTTATAGAACGATTCATATGGTGAAATTGGTATGGTATTGATGAGACATATCTAGGTACTTGTGGTAAAAATTTCAGCTCTTTATTCGCTATAATTTTGGAGATACACTCTGTGGAAGATATGGTTTTTAACTAGTCCCGAAGCTAGTCATAAACAAGTGTTCCGGGTAAAACAATCATAATATATTCATAGAGAATCCAAATGAAGTGAGAATCATTTCATTGGAAAGAGTACGAGCTGTAGTTTCCTATGTAAAAATTTTAGATTATGATGTTAAAAATTGAGCATGGGGCATGATGTACAAGTTCGCTCTCCTGAATAAACCAAAATTGAATAAGGTCTACCATTTTCTCTATAAATCCTTTTCTGGGAGGATTCAAGGAGTGAAACTTGGAGGAGTTTCAGAGAATAAATTGAGTAATATTATCTATACGATCAGATTATTCCAAGAATTTAATAATTGAAGAAAGCATTATCAGGTTCTATGTGATGGTTGGTTGATGGTGATAATTTAATGTAAAGTTTTATTATCTCTCATATATTCTTGGGTGGAAGGAAGGGGAAAGGATGGAGAGGTCAACCCTCTCTCGATATTGTATGATTGTATATTCATTTTGGAGGTTTATCCCTCCCTTTATATTTGGAAGCTGTAGCTACCTTTGGAAGTCATTTCTTCCCTTGAATAATAACTATTGATTATTTCTCATATATTGTGCATGTTGTATTGTGGTGTATTGGTGTAACTCTTATATTATTGTTCAATGCTCATTAGATATAATTGAATTTTTTAAGTATAAGTTGAAAAAGTTTTTAAATTGTACTTGATACTGATTCACCCCCCTCTCAGTATCAACAATTGGTATTAGAGTAGGTTTCCTTCAGAACAGTTTAACCACGGGAAGGAAAATCCTGAGCAGAGATGGATGACCATGACCACATTTCAAATGGGATTCAACAATTTGATGGAAGCAATTATGAATACTAGAGAGATAGAGTGAAAAATTACCTAACAACTTTGGGAGTAGACATTTGGTACTCAATTGTAAATGGCTATGCAATCCCAAATAATGCTCCAATCGATCCAAATGAGAAGAAGCTTATGAGTTGTAATTCAAAAGCTAGACATGTTATTCTAGGAGCATTGGCACCAAGCTAGACATGTTATTCTAGGAGCATTGGCACCAACCATTGCTAGCAAAGTGATGGGTTGCAACACCGCTAAATAGGTATGGGACAAACTCAAGAGTATCTATGAAGGTGATCCAAAAGTTAAGCAGGTCAAGCTTCAACGACATAGAGCATAATTTGAAAATTTGAAGATGGATGAAAATGAAGATATTGCAACCTATTTTCTTAGAGTTGATGAAGTTGTTAATTCTATTAGAGGATTAGGTGAAGAAATCAATGAATCCTTGGTTGTACAAAAACTATTGAGATCACTTCTCTTGAAGTATGATGCTAAGGTCTCCTTGATTGAAGAAACTAGGGACTTGACCAAAATGACAATGGATGAATTACATGGGTCTCTTATAGCATATGAAATGAGAAAAGATACATAAAGTGACCATATAAACAATGAAGCAGACTTTAAAGCCATAAAGAAGAAAAAAGACAAGGATCACGACCTTGATGAAGAATTAGAAAATTTTGTAAGAAGGTTCCAAAAGGGAACTGGAAGATATAAAGGTAAGTCTCCTCTCAAATGTTTTAACTGTGGTAGAATAGGAAATATTGTTTAAAACTGCTACTATAAAAATATAAGTCTCAACAATAAAAGAGCTTCTACTCCAAGGATGATGACATCTCCTCAGATGAGAGTGATGAAGAAGATAATGATGGAAGAGAAGTCCTCTTCAAAAACCAAGAAACCCAGGATGATTATCACAAGAGTTATAAATAAGAAGAAATCATTTCTGAAGAAGATTCAGATGAAGAAACCAACCTTGATTCCTTTTGGGGATACAAAGACAACATAAAAATTGAACAAGAATATGAGAATCTTGAAAAGTTGAAGCATGTTGAAACTGGAAATAACAAGCTTAGAAACACAAACATAATACTAAAAGGTGAATTGAGTAGTTGTGAAGAAGAGAATTACAGGCTTGAAAAGACCATTGGTAGGTTGAAGGAACAATTATAAGATTATGAGAAATTCAAAGTAGAATTGGATCACACAAAAGGGGAGCTACTATTGACAATAGAAAATTTGAAGAAGTTCGAAAAAAGCACTGAAAAATTAGATGAGATCCTTAACATTCAAAGATATCCAAACGACAAGACATGAATAGGATACAATGACAGTTTGAAGACAAAAAAACAAGAGACTAAACATGAAAAGGATGAAACCAACACTCCAAAGCAATTTTAACAACAATATAGAAGACTAGAATTCAGAAGGAATGAGACATCAAGAAGATCCTTTCCCATCAGGTATGAAATCAATCATTATGAAGGAAACTAAAAAAGAATAAATCGTGAACCCAGATGGACTACACCACAAAGAAGATCACTTACTCCCAGGTATCAAAATTTCTTTCTTGGACATTGTTATACTTGTGAAAATTTTGGACACAAGGAAATCAATTGTAGAATCAATGAAAGGAATAACTACACAAGCTACATGAATGGTGAAAATAATAGATATGGAAATGTTCGTAGACCTTTCAACAAAGAATATAATCCATTTGACCCATTAATGGATCAAAATATTGTATGTTACAAGTGAAATAATCTTGGTCACAAAGCATGAGATTGCAGAGAGATGAAGGAATATAATTGCATGCCAAATGTCCCTATACCAACTACAACATGGAAAAGGAAAGAAATTACACACAATGAAAACTACCAAATAACATTGGTCGCTAAAGAATTCAAAGAAGAATATGAATGGTTATAGACAGTGGGTGCTCATCTCATATGACCAGAGATCAAAGCAAATTTGTCAGTATGAAGAAAAAGGGTGGAAATGTTGCAGTTGGAGATGACTCATCTACCAAAATACTTGGAAAAGGAACTGTAAATCTTGGAAGTGAAAATGTAAAAGGAGGAAAAGTCCTATTGGTTTAATATCTGAAGAATAATCTCCTCAGTGTCGGCAAAATATGTGATCAAGGATACACTCTTATGTTTGACTCCCGAAAATGTAAAATCAGAGAAAATAACTTAGGAAGATTGGTTGCAACTGCAACAAGAAGATTGAATAGCATATACATCCTAGACATGAAGAAGAGAGAGAAGATAAAATCCACACAAAAGGATTCAAAGGAAGAAAAAATCCCAAATAGCAAAAATAAGGATGAAATATGATTGAGTGCCACATGTTCAAGGGGAGCAGCCCCAAAGAAGAATCTCACCTTATGCCATTGAACTCAGGGGGAGAAACCCCACCCTTTTCCATTGATGTCAAAGGGGGAGATAAATTGGGATCATGATGACAGGGGGAGCATGAGTGTTTCCATCAATGACAAAGGGGAGATCGTTGGAATATTGGTTGTTGTCATTGATGTCAACCCTAGTCATTGGTTTTGGACTGAAAGATTGATGAAGGTATTTAGACATGAAGGACAATGCACATGCATATACAACACCCATGGATGGATAGTATACATAATGTTGTTTTCAGTGGTAGGTGGCACGTCACATAGATCCTCATGGTTGATGAGAAATGGATTTTTGAAGATGAAAAAGTGACTTGAAGAAGGAAGTACAAGTCGACCCTGAAGATAATTAAAGAAAAGAATTACAAAATAAGAAAGTGCCAGGTCGACCCTAATGTTAAAAGGAAGTGACATAAAGGGTATAAATACATCTCATTAAACATTCATTTTTAAACACAAACAAGTTTGTTAATGAACAAGGAGATATAAGTCTAATTTCAGAGGAAATCTGAAGTAAAGAAAGCCATATTTCAAGGGAGGATGAAGTCTTTTGGTGATGTGTTCTAAGGTATGTTATTTACAAGTCATCTTACCATTTTCTCTATAACATTTTTTTCTAGAAAGATTCAGATGGTGAAATTGGTATGGTATTGATAAGACATATCTAGGTACATGTGGTAAAAATTTCATCTCTTTATTCACTATAATTTTGGAGATACACTATGTGGAAGATAGGATTTTTTACTAGTCCCTAAGCTAGTCATAAACATGTGTTCTAGGTAAAACAATCATAACGTCTTCATATAGAATCCAAATAAAGTGAGACAAATTGCATTGGAAATATTACTTGCTTTGGTTTCCCGTGTAAATATTTCAGAATATGATGTTAAAAATTGAGAGCGGGGCATGCTTTATAAGTTCGCTCTCCTGAATTAACCAGAATTGAATAAGGTCTACCATTTTCTCTATAACTCCTTTTCTCGGAGGATTCAAGGAGTGAAACTTGGAGGAGTTTCAGAGAATAAATTGAGTAATATTATCTACAAGATCAGAGTATTCCAATAATTGAAGTCATTACTTCCCTTGAACAATAACTATTGATTATTTCTCATATATTGTGCATGGTGTATTGTGGTTTATTGGTGTAACTCTTATACTATTGTTCATTGCTCATTGGATATAATTGAATGGCTTAAGTATAAGTTGATTTTTTTTTAAAATTGTACTTGATACTGATTCACCCCCCTCTCAGTATCAACAAAGGCATCTCTCATCATTCAACACGAGGTACAAAGCAGGAGCTTAATGATTTGGAGGAAATCGAACGAAGAACATGTTCACGAACCAACGAACCTGTGCGTATTTCGCGTGTGCTAGGTGCAAGAGGTACACGGAAAATACCCTATGAATAACATCCAATGAGGAAAACTACTGACAAAGGTGAGGAAACCACCAATACAGATAATGGCATCCAAGACACTGCACGAATCCCAATGCATGAATATATGTCTTGCCGTCGATCACGAGGGAAACCACCCAGTCAACGACCAATGATGAAATTTCGACTGCTAGGTTCAAGGTTACGTGCCAATTAGGAAAGTAGGACTAGGGTGCACAATAGGACTACAACTTTATGTGATTCTGAGACAAACTGAGGGTATGGCCGACATGCAAAGTCAAGAGTTATGAGGAATGGTTGACACAGGTTGATAGACATCCTTTGAACAAGAGCATGAGATATATGGAAGACTCAAGCATCATAGAATCAATGATGAAACCATGAGATCTAGGAGGAATCAATCAAATTCTCCATAGGGACTAGAAGAGTAACCAATCGAGGGAGTAAACTCTCTATAATGAGCTCAACTTCCTAAGGCCATGCTAGACCCAAAATTATGATGAAAAGTGGACTCAAATTTTTTTTTCTTTTTCCAAAGGTGACATGAATGCTTCCAATATAAGATAATACTCCCTTCCCGCCCGTCTTTTTTTGTTTTTTCATAGTCAAATGAATGTTATGATATAGAGGAGGGAATGATTGTCGTAAGTAAGAAAAACTAGTTCCAGCAACAGAACATACCTATGCTCAATGCAAGGAGGTGCATGCGAGAGATGGACACTCGGGGGAATGTTCCCTCCTGGGTATAGGGATTCAAGTTGTGAAGGACATAAACAAGGCTCTATTTGGTTGAATATGAAAAAATCCTGTGGAAAACGGTTTATAACGCAAAGCGAGAATCGACAATAGGCTCAATACTGCAAGCAAGGGCATGAGATGCAATCACAACTTAAAGCCAAAAAATTTCTTTTTTCATAATCTTAGTCTACTTGGTTTGAAAAAGGGATAAAATTGTACCAAATAGATGTCATTTCAAATCCAATTTATGAGTGTAAAAGAGACAAGTTCACTTGGTAGTCTTTTCACTTTTTGAAAATGAGTTGGAAAAGAGATTAAATCAAACTCTCCTGGGATTCCTCTCGGTACAGGTCAACATGTTTATGAGTGAGAAATGAGGTTCGACATTAAATCATGTATTATCTATAAGGGACTCCCGGTCCTACGGAAAAAATCTCTGCATGGGCACTGAATGAATCAAAGGATCTAACTAGGGTACCCATGTTTGGTAAGTCTCTACCATTTGATAACGACACTTCTAGTAGCAGATAGAAAGTTCAGTGTCGCTAAAAAATGGTTTTGTACCTAAGGCCTATGAGTGACAGTTATAGGACGATGCAAGCGTGCATGATGGAATGTATACCTATCCTATATGCTGGGTAGAGAAAATACCTGTCCAAAGTTACGAATGGTCGACATAACGCTAAAAACCACAAGAATCCTTGGACAAAACTACAAAAACCAACTCAATCCACTGTTGTATTAGTCCAATAGACGAAAATATTATCCGAAACTATGCAAAGTGGGTAAAAATTTGATATAAATAGTAAAAAAAACCAAATTTACTATACCATTTTACTTTTTTACCCAAATAGTGGATTTTGGACTACATTACCTCCAATATTCAACTAGTGATTGCGGGAGCTACAAGTGACGGAATTGACGACCGCCTGGACCAGACAATTCCTCTTCCCCTCCTCTTTCCTTTTAGTGGATTATATTTTGTATTTAGGTTTCAAATTTTAAGTTATTTAGGGAGCAAATTATAAGTTTAGGTGTACGCGTGCTACCATTCATCAGGTCACGTATACGCGTTGTTGCACCTCTTTCGTCACCTTAGTGAGAAAAATAGAGGTGCTTGCAAGCTCAGTTGGATTTGCTGAGCAGGACAGCTGCAAGGAAAAGGGTTAGAAAAATAAATATAAAACAACAACTAAGAATTAAACTAAGAAATAAAACAACAACTAAATTTATAAACATAGGGACATAAGGACAAAATAAACAATGAGACCCATGTCACCAATGATAAGGCTGATATTAGTGAAAGAAAACACTGAGAATCAAGGGGACTATGAGTCCCTTCTTCCTCCAAGGGAGGGCTTTTGGACCCCCACAAATAAACTATTCTTACAACTTTGAAAAAGAAAATGAAAATGGTGAAAGAATTATTTGCTAATCCACTCAAGGGGTGAGATGGATTGCCCAAAGCAATGATGCAAGTATACTCTTGGCAAGGATAGAAGAGTCCTCAAGAGAATAATGGCAGCATAACTTTTCTATGAAATTCCTTGAAAAATGAAGTGTATCCATGGCCTTTTTATAGCATTCCTTTGGGTTATTGTTCAACTAGTTTGTAGTGTGTAAAGAGGCTAATTAGGGCATTTCTAGGTCTTTGACCAGCCACCCAGTCGAATCCAGTCCAGAATTGAGTGTCAAATCAACTTGGAAGCTGAACCAGAAGTGGGTGGGAGGCCAACCACTCTCATAAATGCATCGTTTCTCAGGTGCGCGGCTTTTTGTGACAACAGTCGCGCATCGTGCGCATGTGTGCGAATCTGACGTTTCTGTTTCATGCATGTGCACGCGCACCCAGTGTCTTCATAGCACCCTTCAATTTTTTCACTATTTGTATAGTTTTTGACCCTTTGTGAATGCTTTTGTGTTAATTCAGGTCCATGGATGTCCTCATAACTGTTTGACGATGCTGAATTCTTGTAACCATTTGTAGACAAAATTTCAGTGATAACAGATGCCCCCTGATGGATGAGGTTAGGAGCATACGTATAGCCGAAATCCATCAATGTTTCTTCTACTGAGAGTGATGTTGTAAGAGAGAGAAATAGGGGGATCATCCGGAGCGATCCATTGGAGGGAAAAAAGAACCTGTAGAACCCAACCTTCCATGAGGTGTGTAAAAAAAAAAAAAACTATGTACAAACGAGGCGGGAATGCCCCATGCTCATGTCATGTAACTCAAAAAGATGAATGAAGTGTTGATGTAGACAACTACAACACCCTCGGGGGCAGTCGTGATAAAGGCAAAAGACAATTCTGCAGAGGAACATACTCTGAATAGTAGGCAGTGACATCTGTAAGAAGTATCACGGATTCTGTAGGCATTGATAGCCCAACCCAGTTCAGAGGTCTTCGGCAATTATAAGAACTAACTGCAATAGTCACAAAGTAAGACCCACCGTAACATGTGAAAGTGTTGACGTCGAATGTTATGGGGGTCAACGACAACAGGGAGCAATTGTGGTTCTCCCTGTGCCATCCAAGATCTCTCATTGGATGGGTAATGAGAATCAAGATACTGTTGCCCTTCTGGAAAACTGTGCTGATGTCGACAAAAAGGGGGACGTGACTCACGACTCTCAGAAGAAAATGGCTTCGTGAAATCTACTATGTGAGGTTAGGAAGTGGAGGAGGTACATGGATGAAGTCAAGATGTAGGAAGACTCAAGACTGCCCTTGGTTGGAGTATATTTGAGATAAAAGTGGCTGCAACCGTTCAACGAGGTCAAGTGTCAAGGGGACAACAAGACAGGGGATAAGTTGTGCCAGAGGTGGGACAAGGTGAACAAACTCAGAGGGCAGAGGTAAGTGGCCTGTGGGGTACTCTGAAGATATGGACAATGTAGTCAAGGGTGGATGATAAGTAGTGCCTCAACCAAGGGTGACATGGGTTGCGGTTGGCCAAAAAGGGAAGAAGGTCGCCAAAGGTGACAAAAAAAAAGGTAATGTAACTGTCGGAAACAAAGGCGTTTGTACAATAAATAAAGAATAATTTGGGATAAGTGTACAAATACAGAAACGGGTGCCCCAATGTGAGATAGTTGGCTCGGGTAGGGCACAATTTTCTCAGAGAATTGGTGGAGGGTGGGGGCCCCATGGGTGGGTTTCTGTATGAGGTAGGTGAAATGAAGGGAAATTTGCAGATGGGAAAATTGATTGTGGATGAAATGGAGGGTTTATGATACTGCGGAGGTGCAGTAAAAAATAGAGCTGTGAAGAGATAATCTGGGAGTCCGTTGGGAAAGCTAGCAAAATGAGGAGAAGGAGTATGTGGCTGATTCGCGACATGATGTAAGACTATCGGGACTCCCATCCCTAAAGGGTTTTGAAAAACAGCATGAGTGTCAAAAGAACAAAAGGGTGCTATGAATGGGACAACTCATGTGGGTAAGAGTGCTACCGGGTGACAGTACCAAAGATGCAAATGGAGGTGTTGGTACTACAGAGCCGGAAATGGGGATCCTAGAGGCAAATGTCAGAGGGTGTGACTGGAGATGTACGTGAGATTCAGAGGGAATGATTACATGCTAGTGCTGAGTATATACCTGAAGGGGTTGCGTTGATGTATGATGACCAAGTACCTACACACATGAAAACCAAATACCTGACGTGAACAATATCTGAAGAGAATCAAACATATGAGCATTTATTTGATAATTTTGAATATGCGCATGTGTACCTGGTCAGGGTATGAAAAATGGAGTCCTAGGGGCTCTAGATGAAAAGAGGCCTAGGGACTGTTGTGTTGTATATGACGGGATGCTGATCCCATGATTGAAGACAGATCGATAAATGGACGCCTGAAGCTCTCAGAATGGTGAGTGGAAGTTTGGCAAAAAGGCTTATATATAGCTGTAGGGCCCACATTGCCACCTCATTTGTACTTGCTGCGATAGTGACTGGACGATAAGTATTCAGAGGAGATTTGGAGATTTTGGGTGGACAAGGCATCCGATAGAGGACCAACGAGATTTAGGTTAGTGGTTTGATCATCGTGCATAGAATTAGGGTTTCCTTTTTGGGCAGGGGCTGTACGGAGGGCCGTACAGGAGTTTTATGAGTGTGGGCCCCATGTGCACAGGTGATCCGGAAGTAGGCGCACACACATGTGCACTTTCCCACAGATAGACATGCATGGGGGCACTGGTAAGGGGGAAAAGGACGTGCACTATGTGTGTTCCTGTCGGCTAGACAGCTACGCATGTGTGCGCGACTGTGTATTGGACAGGCGCGCTCTAGAGCGCACCTGTAAGTTGAGTAGGTGTGCATGCATGCACGCCTAAAGGATGGATAGGCGCGCCTATGTGGTGAACAGGCGTGCATACGTGCATGCCTGTGGAGTGAATAGGTGCGCACGTGTGTGCACCTGTGGGTTAAACAACCTCACCTTGGGGGCAAGGTTGACGGGTGTAAAACTTATCTTTTGATGTTGTTGATGGTCCATTTGGCTGACTTAGGACTATTTTATGTGGTTGCAAGTGAGCATTGTGCACGATGCCGGTTGGTTGGCGAGAGCGCGATTGGTCCCAGTTGCGAGACGCCATGGCTATTGAGGAGTCAGGTGTACGTGCGACTTTGGCAGCCTGTGGGCTGCTGAAGTTATTTGAGTGCTCATTGATACAGGCGCAGAAGTATATCCTGCAGTTCCTTATCCAGATGTGGAGTTCAGACCTGCATTGTTTCATAGTGTGGGGAGAGAAGATTGCCTTCACTATGGTGGAGGATGTCTATTTTTTGACTAGGCTCCTGTTTCAGAGAACGCCCCTACCGATGGAGCCGGTGTTACCGAGGGATGTGTTACTAGTGACAGTTGGCTGGAGATATTGTTCGAGGCCGAACTTTATGTCCGACACTATCGTGAGAATTGGGGTGATGGATGCCCTAGCTCATCGCTGCATAGCAGTGATGATTGTGAGAGTTTATGGGTCTCTGGCAACGCAGCGGATCAGTGGTGTCCAACTGATTGTGATGGAGAGAGTGTTGGCTGGTGAGAACTTCACCTGGGGGCTTACACTGCATGCCAGGATGGTAGGGCAGCTGGACCACTGTCGGTCCACATATACTGGAGAGTTTGCCTTCGGGTCTATCCTGGTGGCCTGGTTTCTAGAGAGGGTGCCTATGTTGTGCCCTAGGATTTTATTGGGTGCGCCTGAGGCGTGAGAGTCGTGACTAAAGTGGTGGTCGACTTTTTTGCTTCGCCATAGTGGTGGCGAGGGCGGCTACTTATTTACTGCTGAGGTGGCGCAGGTGTGGCGACAGATGCCGCAGGTGATATTGCAGTACCCCTATGCTGGGGTTGACTTCCGGGAGGATCTCGATATGGTGTTGCCTCCAGGGGAGGTATTTGACTGTCGAGGTATGTTGATGATTTTGATATATATGTTTTTGTGAGATAACATGATATATATGTATGATATAGATGATGATACTATCTGTTGTTTGTTTGTATGTGCAGATGTGGCACCTCGCGGGTGCGAGGTGGAGTTGCGGAGAGTGTCGGCTCGTCAGGAGCTGGAGAGACTGCCCCAGGGGGGACCGCGGGTTGGAGAGAGATGTCAGCATGAGGACGCCGTGGCAAGGCCAAATGATCTGGAGAGAGTAGTGAGGAGATGCCGGTTTGATGACCCTGGTGCTAGGCCATCACATGCTCCTCCGACAAATGCCGGAGTAGATTTTGAGGACATACGCTGTCACCTGGAGGCGGTGTTATAGGGTGTACCTGAGGGCATGTGGTCTTGCATCCAGGATGAGGGCATCCTGGAGCAGTGTGTGGGGATTCCACTGCCATGGTGGGCCATGGTACGATGGGCAGCAGTAGCTGGTGCTGCGATGACTGGACAACTACCGCCGAGGCAGGAGGGACTAGTAGGAGGTGGGCAACCACCACCTGAGGGAGGGGCAGGCGGTGGTGCTCTAGAGGCACCTTGAGTGGTGTGCTATGTATTTGTTGTATTTTTGTATATAGGCTGGTGAGCTCATTTTGTACCGAGGTGCTTCACTGGCCTGCGGATACTTGTATTTTTGTATGTAAACACTTGGATGGCACTGTGGACCGTTTTATATATACATGAGTATACATTTTGAGATCTATGTGGTGTTTACATGAGTTTTGTTGATGTGTTGATGATGTCCAATCTATATATGTTGTGACAGGTTTTTGATATGTTATGTATGTGTAGAGGTAGCTTGATGTGATATATGCTAGTCTAACACAATATTAGCTAGGTTATTTGTAATTTGATTCAATTGTCTTGGAATATGTGTAAATGTAATGGAATCAAAATGTCGAGATAACAGTCTAACCTGCAGGTATTTGTGAAAGAGGCAAGGATCGCATACGCGGTACACATTGTTGAGCTGGAGAACGACTAGTTGAGAGTCGAGAAAGACGCTAAGGTGAGGAATACTATGATGCTGGGCATCAGCCAGGAGGCCAATGACGACAGTGTATTCGGCTTGGTTGTTGGTCACTGAACCCAAACATATGCCTCTCGAATGGAACATTTCATGTGAGGGGGTGTAGAGAGCCCAAGCGACCGAAGCGAGATTTTGTGTCCAACGGCTAGGGACGTCGGTGTAACCGATGTGGTAGGCTGGTGGAGGAAGCATCTGTCAATAACACAAATGATAGTTTAGACTTGAGGGGTGGAAAAAAGATTAAAAACACTATAAAAGAAATAACCTAAAGTAGACTGACTATGTTTAAGCATAAAATTTCTTTAAGTACAACTCGTTGACGGGGTCTTTGAGAGAGAGGCCTTCGGGAGAGGCCAGGATGTATGCGCCTTTTGTAAGGCAATGTTGGATAATGTATGGGCCATGCCATAGTGACTCAAATTTTCCATGGCCAAAGGTATCATGAGCGATATCGTAAGCAAGGACGAGGTCGCCTTCACGAAATGAGCGAAGGTGGACATGTCGATCAAAGGTAGCCTTTGATCGATTTTTAGCTGCCGCATTGTTCTGTAATGAAGATCGACGATCTTCATCCAGGGACTCTAAGTTCAACAAGCACTGCTCTATTGGAGCAGTGTCGGGTAATAGCTCAATTGCGGTGCGTAAGGTGGGAATTTCGCACTCGATGGGAAGAGTGGCCTCAACCCCATGGACTAGATGAAATGGTGTGAAACCAATAGCTGTTTTCACAGCCGTACAGTAAGCCCATAGCGCAGAAAATAACATATGATGCCAATTGGTCTTATGTTTGATAAGCATGCACTGTAACATGGTCTTGAGGACCTTGTTAACTGCTTCGACCTGTCTGTTAGACTAAGGGTAATATGGTGAGGCAAACTCGTGGGAGAATCCTAACCGAGATGAGAGTTTGACGAAAATCTCATTCTCGAAGTGTTTCCCGTGATCGGAAACCAGTTGGAGTGGTACTCCAAAGCGAGATATGACGTGGTTAAAGAAAAAACTCACTGCGGTGTCAGCGGTATTGTTGAAGGTGGGCATAGCTTCAGCCCATTTGGTGAAGTAATTGACTGCGACAACAATGTATTTGTGACCATTGCTGGAGGGGGGATTACAAGTCATGAATTCGATGCCCCATTTACAAAAAGGGCCGACAGTGATGACTGGATGAAGAAGAGCAGGTGGTGCTCTGGCTTTGTTGGTGTAAAGCTGACACTGCTCGCATCGTTTCACGGCGTGAATGCAATCGTGAAACAAGGTAGGCCAAAAGTAACCTACTCGGATAATCTTCTGAGCAGTGGATATTCCTGAAAGGTGGCCCCCACATGCGCCGTTGTGGCAGTCATTCAAGACTCTATCGACCTCGTCAATGGTTAGGCATCGACAAAGAATGGTGTCGACCCCTCACCGGTTTAATATGTCTCCGATGAGGAGGTAGCGGGGGGCCTGGTGGCGAATACGCTGACGATCATCTCGTGAAAGGTGGTTACCGAAATTTTGAGTTTGGAGGTAGACGAGGAGGTTGCCGTACCAAGGATCATCCGAAGTGATTTAAAAGAGGTGTTTGTTGGGAAAGTTGGTATTGATGGGGGCACTGGTTGTGTTAGAGGGGAGGGCCGTGACAAGTTCAGCGAGAATGAGGGCTTTCTTTCTCTTGGGTGTTGAGAATTCAAGATCGTACTCCTGAAGGATAATGATCCATCGAGCAAATTTGCCATTAATTTGTCGACAATTGAGCAAGTATTGCATAGGGTTGGAATTTGCTACAACCTTAGTTGTGCGAAGCAGAATATAGTGACACAGTTTCTGGACCATGAGGACGACTGCAAGAGCTAGTTTCTCTTCGTGTTTATACTTCAAGGGTGGCCCTGAGAGGTTTTTACTAACGTAATAAATGACATGCTCACGATTGTCATCACCTAGCTAAACGAGAACTCCTGCTGCTGAAACAACTGATGCTGATACGTAGAGGATATAGTCGCGGTTGTAGTCAGGTGCACTAATTAAATGGGCGTTGGAGAGCACCATTTTAAGATCGTCAAATGACTATTGGGCATGTTCATCCTAGTGAAATGGGATGTCGTGATGTAGTAAGCGAAGGAAACCTTGTGTGCGAATAGCGTAGTCTGGGACAAATCGTCGTAGAAAGTTAGCCTTGCCTTGTAGGCTCTGAAGTTAATGTAAATTCTGAGGAGGTGGAATTTCAGTGATAGCTTGGACTTTGAGGGGGTCCATGGTGATACCTCTTTGGGAAATGATGAAGCCAAGGAGGTGCCCTGCGGTGACGTAGAATACGCATTTGAGGGGATTCAAGAGGATGTTGTACTGACGACACCATTGGAAGATGATTCGTAAATCATCAAGATGTTGGGTGCGTTGCTTGGACTGAGCTGTGAGGTCGTCCAAGTATGCGAGGATGATATGAGCCATATCATGAAAGATGTATGTCATCGTTCATTGGAAAGTTGCGCCAGCATTCTTTAAGCCAAAAGGCATGACACAATATGAAAAAGTACCCCAAGGGGTAGTGAATGCGGTTTTGTACTGATCAACTGGGTGAATTTGAATTTGATTATAACTAGAGAAATCGTCCATGAAGGATAGAGCCTCGTGGCCTGCACAGTCGTCGATAATTTGATCGATGAAAGGCATTGGAAAGTTGTCTTTGGGACATGCGTGATTGAGATCATGAAAGTACGTGTAGACGCGGATAGTGCCCTATTTTTTGTTAACGGGTATAGGGTTGGAAACCCATGATGTATAGGCGATGGGGTAGATGAACCTGGCAACGCGTAATTTGTCGATTTCGGCTTTGATGGCCGCTGCTTTGGATGGGTGTAGCGGTCGCTGTTTTTGATGAATTGGTGTAATGTCAGGCCAGGTGTCGATGCGATGTTTGATGATAGAGGGATCAAGGCCAGGCATTTCCATGTATGACCAGGAAAAAATATCTCGATATTCCTGGAAGAGGGCTTTATAGGCGGTGATTTCTTGAGGAGTGCAAGCAACGCCAATGGTGATTTCCTTGACGATGCCATTTTTGATGGAAATGTCGATTTTAATGGTCAGGGAAATGTTGGCCATGTTGCCTTCTTCAAAATCATCAGGGGCAGGAATGGGGTTTTTGAACCAGTCAATAGGCCCTGATGGGATAAAATCCTTGGTTTTGACTGCGTATATGGGGTGTTGGTTAGGAGGCGTGGAGGCTTCCTGTGGAAAGAAGAGTGCGTGGTGGTGTAGCGCATGCCATGGGTAGTCAGGGTTATTTAACTCTTCAAGTATTTCCTCGTTACAGTAGAAGTGACGGGAATACAAGGGGTTATGAAGAGTGATATCGGTAACTATTGTTGTGTGGCTGCTCCTTGGTGATGAAGAAGCAGGGGGAATGACGCAAGGAGATGGCGATGGTTCGCTTGACATAAACCAAATATCAAAGTACTGAGGAGTACCCATGGTAGTTGGATGTAAAATTTCCGTAGGGAAATGAGTGGGAGAGTTGGGGGGATTGGGGAGTGAATCCTTAGATAAGTCATCTAAGAACCATGGAGGTGTTGGAAGGGCCTCAAGTTTGGGAGAAATGACATGAAGAATCTCTAGTGACGAGGTAAGGTCAACTATCGATTCTGTGGGTCTTTGAAGCAGGGTCAATTGGCGTTGCCTGTATTCAATGATCATAGGACACTGGTATGTAAAATTATCTAATGATTCACATAGAGAGCAAGGGCATCTCATATGTTCATTGACTGAAGTTGTGACATAACGGATGTCAATGATGTTTGGTAAGGATGACGTAGCTAGACTAGGTTCACTCTGGAAGCTTTGGCGTACTGCGGCTAATGTCTGCCGAAAGCGTGGTAGTGCTGGGCAATGGTGGGTATAATGGCCATATTCTGAACATATAGCACAAGCGAATTTGGTTCACAACCCTTTACTACTTGAATGGGAGGTGGTAGTGGCAGTGCTGGCTAGAGTGGTGAGTGTTGAGGGAGTTTGATTGAGTGGAATCAAATTCCGTAACTCTGGTAGAGATGGGCAGTTGTTGGTTTGGTGTCCATCTTTCTCACATAGCGCGCAAGGGGGTTGGATGCGCGGAGAGAGTGGAGCTGTGGGATCCTTCTTCTTTCTCCTGCCCCTAGCTGTGGCAAGGGGGGTAGTGAGTGGGGGTGTGGGGGGTATGGTGGGGGTAAGTATGGGAATCGTCATTGGGATTCCTTCCATTTTGGGGGAAAGGGATGGTTGAGGGACCATCTCTGGTGGATGTAAATACCAAACCGGAATTGCTAACACCATATTAGCGAGGGTAAGCGTTGCGGCTACCTAGAAAGCTTCAATGCCCGGTGGAGGGTAAAAGAACGGGATTTGAGTGATGGCTTGGGGAACTGTCTCCCAAACTAGGATATGTCCTTGGGGGGATGTGGAATTGTGGATTGGTGGGTCGACGGGTTTGCAGGAGGCTCGTGAGGGGGAAGTTCTACGATTAGTGGGACGTCAGATACGATAGAAGCCTCCCTAGGAGGAAGGGTATCCTCTATGTGAGTTCCGTTGGATGATATGATGCATACTTGATTGGAAGGATGAAGGAGTGGTGGTGCTCCATGGTAAGTTCCTAACAATGATGGATCTTTGAAAATTCCAGGACCCATCTCGACGAGTGGGTATGCGTCATGACTCGTGTGGATGAGAGGAATAATGTTATTGAAGTTGGCAGATGGGTTAGGCTCGTAATGTGAGACTTGGTCAATGGTAACGATCTTCCCATTGTGGGGGAACATCATTGTTCGAAAGACGGAAGAGGCCACTGCCTTCATAGCATACATGTAGCTATGACCAAACAAGATATTATAATCGAGTGGGGCATTGATAACTTCGATGTCGATGAGAATGGTTTTGTCCTCGAGTTCTACGGGGACATTTTGGAAGAGACATTTAGGAGATGATGGTCATCCGTCATATGCTCGTAAGGTAATGGTAGAGGGTATGAGTTTGGGGGAACCAAGTTTCTGCCATACCGATTTGGACATAATGCATGTAGATGCACCTTCATCGATGATACACCGATGAACTGTGATGTTCCGTATTTTTATTGGGATTTGAAAAGCGATCAAGGCGAGAAGGCGAGGTTCTCCGCTATTGAGATCAAATGTAATGAGTCGAGTATCAGTGGGGTCGACTGCCCCCAAGGTTGAAAGTAAATATTTCCGCTGAGTGGGACAAGTCTGAAGGACTTCTAAGACTGACATGGCAGCCGGGGATTGTGCTAAGTCGTCAACCAAATTGTAATTATGAGCTGCCCTAGCCTGTGGGTTGTGGACATTCCTGTGCAATGGGATGCGAGGAATGTGAAGGGGTGGCTCTGTGTTAGGGCGAGGATCACCAATGGGGGTCCCATCGGTGCAGGGTTTGTCTCTAGAGGGATGGGAGGAGACTCAGTGGGTGCATGATACTGACGATTACGTGTTTGCAGAAGGATTTCTTCCTCACTAGTGAGGAGGATCGTGTGATCTGTTGGATTGTTTGGGTTGAGGTATTGTCCCACCTAAGGTGGGGAATGATGCATGTCTTGTTGGGTATTTATCACACCTTGGTGTGGAATAGGGTTCTGCAGCACGACAGGGGGGGGGTTGTTGCACGTATTGTTGTGGTGCCTGCTAAGGGGCAGGCGGTGCTGGAGGATGGGGTAGACTACCTGAGTCTTTCAACTATTTGAAATCGATGATTTGGGGGCAATGGTGAGTGTAATGACCGAACTCACTGCAAAGTGCACAAGGGAAGTTGGTTTTAACAGTATTGTTATTTCTCCCTTGACGCCTATTATTATTACCCCCCTGGGGGTTCTGATTCCCTTGGTTCTGGTTGCCCCCAGTAGGTTGGTTCTGATGGGGTTGATTCCCGCCTTGACCTGGGTTGTTGTTGTTCCTATTTTGTCCTTTCTTTTTGGCATTGTTTGATGGATGGGTCGGATTTGCCATATTTAGCTGTTCGAAATTTTGATATTGTTGAACGGGAGAGGGTTGAACAAAATTCACCCGAACGTGAGGATGTGGGGGAGCCATGGGTTGTGGGGGACTAGGAAAAGGAAAGTATAGATTCTATGAGGGTAACAATCTGTAAGGTACATAGGAAGGTGTGGTGCTTTCGCTAGTACTATAAGATGAGGTAGAGGGGGTACCTGAACTCGGTTGAATAGGTGGGTGTATGGGGGGTGCCGATGGTGGCCCACTGATGGGTGGAGGCATAGCAACAGGGTATGGTTGTTGACAAGGGGGTGGGGGGTTAATAAGAAGTGCCCCTGTATGCCGGAAGGTACTGAGGTGTTCCATACATTGGTGGTTGTTGGGGTTGTGGACTATGGTGAGTGGTGTTACCAATCAGTCCATTTTCTGAGTGAGACATCCTAGGTTTGTCTTGGCCAAATGGCATAAGTTTTGGGAGTTCAAGAAGTACAGTGTATAAGTACCCTAACTGTGCATAGATGGGGTCATACTATTGAGCCGTATTGATGGCTTCCTCTTCTGATTGAGGGAAGGTGGAAGCTACATCCTTACCGAGGAGAGAGACAAGTGATCTAAGAAACCAGTCAAGACACTATTGTTTGGTGGTTTCTGCTTTGCATAAACTACGTCACCTACACCACTCATGAGTGTGATCAGCGATATGTGTGGCTGAGGTTTGTTTGAAATTAGAGAGTAGTTCCAGATCATTGTCGTGGCGGATTGGTAATTGGAAGAAGGTCAAAAATGCCTTGGCCAAGAATTCGAAAGTCACATGGGACCCTGATTTTTCATCTACATACCATTTGGCCGATGGGCCAATCAATGTGCATTGAAATAATCGTAGTCTGATGGAATCATCCATAATGCTGTTGGAAGAGCACCATAGGTGAAAAGTCTTGACATGGTTGGCAGGGTCATCTCCTACCTTTCCTTCAAACTTGGGTATGTTTGAAGGTAGGTTGGTGGGCATTGCAGGCCATGTGGGGTCATGCAATATAGGATCATTGGTGAGTTTGCTTAGATCCAGTATGTTGAGAGAGGACAAATATGGCATCTGTAGTGGGGGTGGGGAGGATTAGCTCCAACCATGGTGTAAGTGTGTTGTGAACCTGACCCTTGAGGGGGGCTAGGTGGGTTGGTACTTCCCCCGCTTCCGTGTAAAGGAGAGCGAGTGGACGAATGACCTTGGGAAGTGGACCCAAGTAATGTGGAACCAAGAAAAGATGATCCTAAGACAGTACACTCACAGGAGTGTGTGAAGGTGGTGCCGATGAGTGGGAAAGACTAGACACTCCCCCTAGGATAGGAGGGAGGTTTAGCAAGCATCGGGAATGATGGGGATTCTGTGGGTCCCCTATGATGTCCAACTAGATGAGTGAATGTGTGCAAATGGTGGTGAGAGTAATAAAGAAACAAGAGCCTTTTGTTGCAAAATTTGAACTTTACACAATATATATCCAAATCAAAATGTAGTCAGAAGTGCATCATACATAAAGTGGTTTGAAAAGAAGCATATATGTGGATAAGTGGGTTTTGTCCACGTGGGGAATTAAAAGAAAACAAATGCTCGTGTCCTAGAAGACATAACGTCCTTCCTCTCAAATAGCACTGGACCTTCCAATAGTACTCAACAGTGGGGTCTGAAGTCATCGGAAGAGAAACTAGTGAAGGATGAAATAATTGGTTATATTGAGGGGTAAAGGGGGCATATCTCGAAAGAGCTGGAAATATTTCCCAATAGCCACACATAATCCAATTAAGGTGCAATTGCAGCCTACAATTGCCACCTGGGTAGATGTCCTAAAATTTGGTCACTAGGTACCTCGGTCAAAGTGTGACATTTAGATTTTCAACCTAAGAAATGGGTCACGAGCTGGATCCCGTCGAAGAGGTGGGTGCCTCAAGGGGGGACGCACAGAACAACTGAACCTCGGCCTTCAACCCTTCACGGGTATCTCCCTACCTTATGGTGTTAGGAACACTTGACTTGGAGGATTTTCAGTTCCCTATTTGACAACTTCTATGGTTTTGACAATGTGAGAACCAAATAACGGGGAGTTATTTGGATGCCTATC
>ML787373.1:69879-80758 GCA_009831015.1 Picea engelmannii
CAAGTTAAATGTGATTAAAAATGATTTCCAACTTATATTGTGAGTCAAAACAAGCCATCCATGTGGCGAAAATGAAAGAAAAAGAGGAAATTGATTTTAACCCCCTAAGTGCCTATGTGTTTTGACTAACCCCTTTATATGATCAGGGGACTAAGTGTGGTGCAGCTTTAAAACATGCTTGAAATCATTTTTAAGAAGGCTAATGCCCTTCCCCACATCTCAACAACTTTACAATGTGAACGTTTGCACAGATGCACGGGTCTTAGTGGAGACAGAGGTGCACAGAGCGCATGCGCGCCAACCGAAAAGAGTCAATGAGCGCACATGCGTAGAACAAAACTATGACTTGAGCGCATGTGCTCACGATGCACGTCTGTGGGCCTAAAAACCCACACACAGGTGACACACGACCGAGAGTGAAAATTCCGGATGGAGTTCTCCCAATTCAACTTGGAATTGGATGATTGGCAGGTCGGCTTAGGCCGGTTAGTGCACCTGCAAGTTAAATAAACCAAAAGAAGAGCTAGAAAAACCCAAATGGGGTAGGAAATTGATACCTTTCCCTAGTGGAGTCGCCAATCTATTGTTCCTCTTTCATCACCTTAGTGAGAAAAATAGAGGTGCTTGCAAGCTCAGTTGGATTTGTTGAGCAGGACAGTTGCAAGGAAAAGGTTTAGAAAAAGAAATATAAAACAACAACTAAGAATTAAACTAAGAAATAAAAAAACAACTAAATTTATAAACATAGGGACATAAGGACAAAATAAACAATGAGACCCATGTCACCAATTATAAGGCTAATATTAGTGAAAGAAAACACCGAGAAGAAAAGGGAACTATGAGTCCCTTCTTCCTCCAAGGGAGGGCTCTTGGACCCCCACAAATAAGCTCTTCTTACAACTTTGAAAAAGAAAATGAAAATGGTGAAAGAATTCTTTGCTAATCCACTCAAGGGGTGAGATGGATTGCCCAAAGCAATGATGCAAGTATACTCTTGGCAAGGATAGAAGAGTCCTCAAGAGAATAATGGCAGCATAACTTTGCTATGAAATTCCTTGAAAAATGAAGTGTATCCATGGCCTTTTTATAACATTCCTTTGGGTTATTGTTCAACTAGTTTGTAGTGTGTAAAGAGGCTAATTAGGAAATTTCTAGGTCTTTGACCAGCCACCCAGTCGAATCTAGTCCAGATTTGAGTGTCAAATCAACTTGGAAGCTGAACCGGAAGTGGGTGGGAGGTTGACCACTCTCATAAATGCGTCGTTTCTCAGGTGCGCAACTTTTTGCGACAACAGTCGTGCATCATGCGCATGTGCGCGAATATAAAGTTTTTGTTTCGCGCATGTGTGCGCGCGCCCAATGTCTTCATAGCACCCTTCAATTTTGTCACTATTTGTATAGTTTTTGACCCTTTGTGAATGCTTTTGTGTTAGTTCAGGTCCATGGATGTCCTCATAACTATTTGATGATGTTGAATTCTTGTAACCATTTGTGGACGAAATTTCAGTGATAACACGCGTGATTCTACGTGGCTATCTAAAAGACAACCAATGTATACTCAACTCTATATGTGACTGTTAATGTTGTATCCGACGTATATGTTCGTAAACAATGTTTTTTAGTGAATGCTAAATCAAAAAATGTTTTTTCTTTTGTAGGACGGTGTTAGAGTGGAGAGAAAGGGAACATGAGGAGGTAGATGTTGTTGTGGAAAGAGATTCGGGGCCCAAATGGCCTTGAAAATATGAGGGTTGTATAAGTTTTGGGCTCTTAAAGGGATGAGGGCCCAAGTGAGATTGCCACAGTTTCTCATGGATTAATGGGATCCAGATAGTGAGAGCTTCAACCTTGATGGGAAACCATTAAGGATTGAATTCGAGGATATCTATTTCTTGATGGGGTTGTCGCGTCGAGGTGAGGTGGTCAACCTCAAATCTCGAGGAGCTGGGAGTGGTATAAAGATAGAAGAATACATAACCACTCATTGCATTACAGGGACTGAGAAGGTCGGGAGTCAACTCCCTATCCGAGCGATAAACAATCTAAGCCTCAAGATTGTTTTCCTCATTTTGACACGGATCACAGGATCGACCTTGTTACACCAGGCATAGAGGCCACTTGTGTTATACTCTATAGAGTGCTTGAGGCCCATGGTGTATGACTGGTGCACCTTACTACTGGCTAACATGAAGAGCCAGTTAACATAATGCAAACAGGGTGGTAAGAGGAACTTTGGGTTCGCTTCCATCTTGTGTATATTTTTCTTCAAGCGGGGTCTGGGTTTGGGACCTAGACTTGAGATCCTTCGGAAAGGACCTCACGATCTAGCCATGGCACGGTGGATCGAGGTGATGACACGACAGGGGGGAGGTAGGGTGCCCACACCCTACAACGATGATTTATTCTACTAGTGGAGACAACAGGTCATTGCTCTAGATTACTATCTCTATGCAGGGATCGACTTCAAAGGGGACCCTGGAATGCCATTACCAGCAGGGACCACCTACAGGGACATAGGTATGTCAAAGTTTTTTAAATATTTCATTTTTTTTGTATTTTTGTATAGGAAAACAAAAATATTTTTGGATGATTTTTAAGTACTAATTAGACACATATGTGACGCAGATGTAGTTCCATGATGACTGCACGGGCTTCCACGACATTGTCAGGGGAACTGGGGAGATGAGGTGGTAGGAGGAGAAGTAGAGAGAGTCTTTCAAAAAGTGCAATGCAACCTGTCTTGTTTGACACAAAGGATTCCAATGGTTCAGGTGGAGGATCTGTCGGAGGCTATGCAGCGGCAGGTGGTAGGCGTGCCCAAAGCTTGGGTGCGACTCTTTTGGCGTCTCACAAATGCCGTAGTTTGTTATCATGACACACATTCGATGCCACAGGCGTAGATGTCATGATTTTATTATTATCGACTATATATGTGTATTAAGGGTGTTAGCCCCAATTTTGTACTATAAACATCATATTTTTTGAAATATATATAAAAACATGGTTCTTCAGCTTTACTTATGTTACAATGTGTACATTGATGAGAATTGTTCTTTTCTTTAGCTATGTGACAAATGCCAATCTAAAACGAAATTAGCATATGCATCGAATACATAATTAGAACTCCTAGGTATGTGATGATAAGTAATAAAATCAAACTGTCGTTCTAAAATGCGTACCCATAGGAATCTTCGGAGTAACGTAGGGTCATGCACACGGTAACTATAGTTCAATTGACATACTACTAACTGCGAATCCAGGTGAACCTCCAAAGAATGAATACCATGTGAAATGACATCACGCAAAAGTTCTATAACAGGGCTATATTCAACCACATTATTCGTGGATGGCCCTAGGCATATGCCACCCGAAGACACCAGGAGACTCTCGGGTGAGTAAACAACCCAAGCGACAAAAGACAAGTTTTGTGTATGACGACTGGCTCCATCTCTAAATCCTAAGTAGACAGAAGACTCCGTTGACATCTTCCAACCAAGGGAAAACTCGATAAACAAGCTGAAGAAAAAAAATAAAGGGAATATATATATACACTAAATTACATTAGTATACAAAGAGTTACACCCAAGCTTGGGGCTCAAGTGTAATATATTTTCAAGTAGAGCCCATTCCTGGGCTCAACCAACATGTTCCCTTCATAATCTTCTAATTCATAGTCTCCTTTTTCTAAGACATGTCGCACGATATAGGGATCATGCCACATGGGTTTGAAATTGCCTGCCCCCAGTGGCTCTTTGGCTTGATCATATAAAAGGATCAAGTCACCCTCAATGTGCAATTGAGAACAGACAGAATTATCGTATTGGACCTTGACATGTCTTTTATTTTCTTCGATAGTTGTAGAGGCGTCTCGACACTACTCATCAAGACTCTCTAGGTGCACAAGGTGTCATTCAAGATCAAAAGTGTTAGGTAGGACTGCAACTGCCAATCTAAGAGAAGGAATTTTGCATTCAATAGGTAATATCAAATCCACACTGTTTACTAACTGGAAAGGAGAAAATCCAGTGGAAGTATTGACCAAGGTTCAGTATGACCAAAGTGCGGGATATAGCATTATATGCCAGTCAAATTTGCTGTTGTTGATAGTTCTCTGCAAAATGGTCTTGATAGACCTTTTTACACCCTTTACCTGTCTGTTGTCCCTTGAGCAAGTTTTGGGAGATCCTTGGTCAATTTTGACCTATTTTTGGACTTCACCAACCTGTCGCAGGAGGAGCGCAAGACGAAGCAGAGATCATGGGATCTCAACCCCTTTTTTGGGTCCTTTTTGGGGTTTGAGATTATGTAATGGGTATGGGATGTTGGACCATGGGTTTACCCATGTCTAAACCTATTTTTTAAAGTATAAATAGATGTCTAGGAAATGTAAGGAGGGGCATCTATGTGATGCTATCCTAATGTGCTAAGTGCTAGTGATCGATCTATGTGATCGGAGGATTGTAAGTGCTCTGTGCATACTATGTAAGACTGGTAAGGCTAAGTGCAAGGGATTGCAAGAGATCGAGAGGAGGCTTTGTGCTAAACCTTACTCATGGAGGGAGGATCTAGCGAAGTGCGCAGATATCCCGTCCTATGCGGAGTAGGGTTTTTGAGGCTCTGTGCATGTAACTGATTAACAAAAGATAATATAAGAGAAGAAGAGTTGGTGGACGTAGCCCCAGGGGGTGGGTGAACCAGGTATATGCTATGTTGCTCTGCTTTGTGCAATGTTTTGATGTGTTTATGTGTAACTTGCTATGATATAGATGAATGTTATATCTGACTTATATACATATGCTTAGTGCTGAATCTATTAAGACCTGATCTGTTTCGTCATGCTAAGTGTTGTTAGATGCTATATCTGGTTGGATATTGCGATGCTCTATAATTAGGGTTTTTCTGCACGGTTACCAAGAACTGAATATTGATGAATGTTTACTGCTAAGTGCTCTGTTAAGTATTAGAATCAGAGATCTGTGTCCCAGCTAAGGTTGCAGACATCTGAGTCCTGCAACCACCCCTGCCTCTACCTTGGGTGAGACTTCATTTGCTTCGCAAGTGTCACTGAAAGGGCCGCTAGTTAGGGTTTTTTGGGTGTGCTGTTGTAGCGTTGAACCCTGAGTCTACCCCTGTGCCAACAAATGGTTTTGTTCCTGGTACCTGAAACTATGATTGCCGGGAACTGAGAAAGAAGAAGCTTTGTGAAAAGATTCGACCTGAAATTGTGAAAGCTCTGTGCGTAGATTTGTCGCTTTAGTGCGCAGTACTCTACTTAGTTTGTGAAGCTCTGTGCTAAAGAAAAGAAGTCCGATCTGAATAAAAGAGGTAAGATTTGAACGCTTTGTGCTCTGATAAAGGTAAGAATAGTGAAATTTTTTAGATCTGGAAGCTTTGTGTTCAGTAGAAGTAAGATTAGTGGAAAGTTTTGTTTCTAAAGTATGGATCTAGGCATGTTTGATAAGATTTGTCCTAGCTTGAAAACTAGGGAACTGATAGATGAAATAAGATGTGATATATGTAGATATGATCAGAATAGTGAAAAAAATGTCATACCTATGTATAGAAAGAATGTTTGGACTAACAAATGGATGCATGATGCTAGAAATAATTTTTTGCAGGTTAACTACTATGATCCTAGCGCGCAGTACAAGAAAGGCTAGGGATCATTTAACAGAAAGAGAGGATTATCCCTTTGTTATAGTTGCATAAGACTGGGACATCTGGCTAAGGAATTCCCTCGTAGAAAACCTAGTTTCCTTTGTTGCAAAGCTATGGACCATGAAGTTTTGGATTTCCCTAGAATGATTGCTCAACTTGAAAGGATGAATATGAGACAAGAAGACCATGAACAAATTCAAGCAACTAAGATTATGGCAGAACCCCATAAAGAATTAGAGAAAATGTTGCTACAGATGAAAGAAACCCTGAATGATCACCAACATATTATTTTATCAGAGGTATTCAAAGAAAAAGAATGAATTGAAACAAGAATAGGAGACTTCGACATTGACTATGTTCTGGATGAAGAAACACAGGTGAATATAATGACAGAAAGAACTTGGGAAACTTTAGGGGAGCCTGCTATGATTCCTTCATTAGGAGGAATAGAACTATTCAGAGGAAATATGATAAAATTATGTGGAAAGATTACCCAGATATCTATGAGTGCCAAGGGAACTTCGACAGAGGAATAATTTGAAGTTGTTAAATTTATTGAGGACAACGCTCCATTTACTATGTTTCTCAGAAAACCTTGGATTTAAAGAGATCAGGCCAGAAGGGAAGAGAAATAAGTCTTAGAACAAAAGAAGCAAGAACTAAAAGATTTCATGACTAGGAGGATCACACACTTGATTGAAGAACAGGAGAATCGAGCGAAGCTATTTCAAACCAAAGACTGGAATGTCGAAGCTGGAAGAACACTAAAAGACCCACAAAAGATTACAATACCTATTCCAGATAAAGATGAAGTATTACCCCTAATTTCTAGGAGAGAATCTCAACAACATGAAGTTACTATGCCAAAAGAAGATACGAATCAGAATGGAAAAATGAATTATGAGATGAAGCTCACTGGAAAGAAGGCTAGAAAACTAAGTAAGAAGAGAGTTAATATTGAAAAGTTACAAAAGGTTCCCAAGGGAACTTAACAGAAGGAAAATTTACAAAATTGGAGCTTTGCCAAAATACTAGAACAATGTCACATGGCACTTTTCCATGGTGAAGCAATATAGCCGTGTAATGTCCCCACTTTGGGACATCATCACAGTGCAGAAATTTATGATGACCAAAGTAGCCAGATGGATGTTATAGCGAGTACAGGGGTATTTGAGAGGCATTGTGGGGTCCATCTTGGATTGATCATCATATCCCATCATTATGATCCATTCCGCACAGGTTGGCTTTGGTTTCATTGCATTCCGACGATTTCCATGATTTTGACTATTTTGAACTATAAGTTAATGAAATTCACTTAAGAGGTCATTTTGGGCACATTACTTGGAGGAACCTCTCAGTGTAAGAGCTCATTGGAATCGGGAGGAGAAACACTACAGGATGGGATGGCTAGAAGTGACTTTCAGTGGCCAGGGAAGCCACAAGGAGAGATAAGGAACTTTTTAGAGGTAAAAAGGTTAATTAATTAATTAAAGTGATTTAATTAATTAATTAAATATTAATAAAATGAAAGTCACTTTGGAGGGACAAGGAGAGAAAAAATTATAAAGGGAAGGCAAGGGCCTCTTCTCATTCATTCATGTATGATCTTATTTTGATATCTGGCTTTAGCTAGTGAGCCCATCTCTTGGGGGTTTTGAGGGTTTTGACACAACAAACCCTAGAGGACGATTCGATGGTGAAAGATTCCACCTATCTTGTCCCAATCTTGGTCTCGGAGATGAAATAATCTCCCACACCATTCTAGTTCCAGATCTACTCAATTGCAGGAGGATTCTACATCAGTTTCATGTGCAGATAGAGAGAGGGCGCACTAGTTGAGGGTTTCCAGCAAGAGGGGTGCACCATCTTTGGAGAGGGATTCACTGTAGGAGATTGGTCGGGTCGTTGAGGATTCTATCACTTGGGTTTTCATTGCAAGGCCTTGGAAATCAGATCTAGTGCTTTCTGAGATAGTTTTATGGCTCAGATTATTTCTTGAGCAGTGGGACGAATTGAAGAGAAGGAGGGCGTTTTTGAGATCCAGATCTAGTCCGTTTGGAGGGGTTACACTTCAGATATAACCCTGAGACTTCACCTAGTGACTTACAGTGTCCCGATCTATACTTTTGAAGAGTTTCAAAGCATTTGGAGGCCTCCTTCAGCAGGGCCGAATTATCTAGGGCTTTAGTCATCCAGTGGGGCACACCATTCAATGGGGAATTTTAGATCTACAGAGATTGAGAGGGATCTTGGAGATTCGGGCACCTGGGTTGTTCTTAACACCACCTGATATATCAGTTGGCATATTTCTTAGGGTGATTGGACACTTTTGGAAGAAGGGCCAAGTTATTGAGGGTTTCAGCCTTCTATTGGAGCGTGGCATTCTTCAGCTGGAGAGTTTGGCATTTAGATCTGCTTGTATTGATCTTCATTTCTTATTCAGCCTTTGGAGGCATATTTTGTATGAGCGGGAGCATTTTGTAGCAGCTCTTATCTATTGTCTATATTCTTGGCCATCTGTTGAGCATTCTAGATTGACATCTTCATTGTAGCAGGTTTCTTTATTTTATGAATAAAGAAGAATTGAGATGTTTTGGCTTGTCTATGTTATTGCATATGGTTGAGGTATGTTCGATGGTTATCTCTTTCTGTTATTTGCTGCATACACACATATAAACACATCTAAACAAATAGATCCACAAACTGTTTGACGAAATACCTCACTCAGAAAAAGTTTTAAAAAGACACCAAAACAGTAATGATCCTTGCATAATGGCTTGGGATCATTACAGTGGTATCAGAGCTTAAATCCTGCAAACCTGAGGGGTCTTTCATAGGGATAAATGGATAGTGGGAAAGAAATGGATAAGATAGCCTTTGAGATATCATGTGCAGGGATCATGTATGACGGCTTTAGCAAGGAAACTAAGGCTACACTAACCTTCCTACAATATGCAGCCTATAGAAATCCCCATTAGAGAAAATGGGATATTTTACAGGGGATGATCACAACTGTTATCCATAATTTTGGTCGTCATGATGATGTAATGATGATGGAGAAATTAGGCTCTTCACTAGAACACTTTCCTTAGAAAAGTTACCTTTCTCTCTTTCCAGAAATCATATTTTTAAGGGAGGTTCGCAGGATACCTATATATTTTCCTGCGAGAATGTATGATTCTCACAGGCTGTATTAAGATAGGATGCGAGGGGTTCTCACTGTACCTAACTGCTAGGGTACAAACATATTCTAAAGAAGGGAAAAAGATAGATTCTCAAACCTTCTAGAAGGATGAGATGGCATTCGAATGGTTATCTAAGTACTGGCTTTCCTGATATCTTGGGATCATTCCTATCCAAGTAACTAATCCATTCTCTCTTATAAATTGAGGGGGATGCTCATGGAAAAGGTTAGAAGCAAACTAGCAAGAGATTTATTGGAGAATTAGTGGAAGATTGTATGAAGGATTGATGCTACATCAGCTAGAGACACCAGCAAGGTTATCAAAAGTGGTTGATCTTCTTCATGCATAAGCAAGTGTGTGTGTGTCATAGCTAGGAGCCATCGAAAGGAGGTTTGCAACATCAAGGCTCAGGTTGTAAGTTTCACTTTCAATCAATATAATACAATAATATGTCCCTTTCCCATAAAGCTAATGTCACTTTATTGTATAACTCCTTGATCATATACATAGATTAATTGTTGAATATATTGAGTTGTCTTCACTTCGATTGGTTTGTTTTGTTGTGGTCTTGATGATACAAGAGCATTGGAGTGAAGCTTGGAACAACAGAGACCCAAGGAAGCGATCATAAGGTATGTTCATGATTCTTTCCTCCTAGTTCATTCAACAGTTAAAATCTAGGGAAAGTGTATTATTCTGTCTTGTTTTGTTCTAGATCCAGGTGGATCTAGGGAGATCGGTTTGTGTCCGCACTTACGGATTAATCCTGAAACAAAATTGGTGACTCCACTGGGGATATTCCCTTTGTCTTTATGGTTTTTGAGTTTTTCTATGGCCATTTTCTCTAGTTTCATTTTTCTCCTGTCTTGTCAGTCTCTGAGTCTTCAGGATATCCTGATAGACTTACTGGGTTCAGAAGCTTGTTTGAATTTTACTCCATTCTTCAAAATTTTTGTCATGTTTAGAAGTTCTCGCACTGTGTTTAACTGTAGCCTGCGAGAACTGGTCATGTTCGCACCCTGCACATAGGGTCCAGTGCGAACACCTCGCACCTTGCTACAAGGTTGCCTGCGAGAATCATAGCTTCTCGCACTGTGTAACACTCCTTGCCTGCGAGCAAGATTTTTGAAAATTTTGAAATTGAGTTTTGACTGCTCAGATCAGTTGATTCACCTTTGATGGACTTACTGGATCATTGATTGATATAGCTCTTGCTTTAGTTTGCATGCTTGAACAATTTTAGGGTTTCAAGGTTTTTCCTGCCCTTTGTAGCTTGACTTTCATTTCTTGGCTCTTATTGTCAATTTCATTCTCTATGACTTCTGGAGCTGAGTGTGTCTGATTGGCTGAGAACCAGTGATTGGTAGAGAGTTAAGTGCTTAGTGTTTCTCATTTGCTTGTTGGTTCAAAAGAAAATTGTCGTTTGCATTGAGAAGACTCATTGGTTTGCTCTTTGTTTTTGCTTTCATTGAAAGAGTTGATTGGGTTGTTATTGCTTGATTCTTTATGATTTGGTTTTATGCTTTCTCATTGATAAAGTGAGAATTCTTTTTGGAAAGTGAACAATAATCTTTTCTTTCAAAAAACATTGTTTTTGTTTTTTAGAAAACATTGGAAAAACAAATTTTAGAGTTTATTGAAGTATTTGAAAAAGACACATAGAGATTGTCCTTTGATAAATGATTGTTTGCATTGACATTTGAAAGGAAATTGTGCATTGCATTATAGTACTGAGTTGATTTGGAAAATTTTCTCTCTCTCCCATAAATAGGATTCATGGAATGAAAAGTGTTATATTTCATTATTATCCTTGCATTATTTGGGTCAGAGTCATACAACATGAGTTTCACTTCTGTTACCTTTGAGTAAACAACAACTCTTAAAATCATTGTGTAATTTTAAAATTTATCTAGTAACTCTTTTCTAGGGCTCTTTTACACCAACATTTAGCTAGGCTAGTGCTTTGGAGTAGGAAGAGAGATACACTCTCCAAAATCTCAAAACACACAATAGCATCTTGAGTTAGGGAGTGTTAA
>ML787373.1:80919-93378 GCA_009831015.1 Picea engelmannii
GTTTGTGGTGACCTTAGTGGCCTATCTCTCTAGGTTCTTACCCAAGGTGACTGTGGAGGGGAAAGTCTTCACGGTACCTGGAATCGACGTTGATCAAACTGACTCGGGCTCCTTGGAGGGTATACCCACGATTATGTGTGGGAGCTTGCACCAGGGAGTAATTCTGTTAAGCAGGTCGTCAACGTAACTTTTCCACCTTAGCCCCGCCCCTTCTCGTCTCGTTGTTGCGACGTTGGATTTCATCACCAACTAGTGGCTTCGAAATTAGAAGGTATTGTTTGCTTGGTGATTGCTTCTTAGATTTTGTTTACTAGCGCGTGCTGTTTATTGCTCGAAGTTGACCATAGGAATTTCTTCGCGGATCTTGTCATTCATTTACAATTTCTCCCCCACGACATTCATGTAGAATGCAAGGTTTATCTCCAGAACATCCGGACAATTCTCAACCCTTTCCTACTAGTACACCTGAGGGCTCTCCTCGTCAGAGTGAAGTCCCAGTTGTCACTCCACCGCACGTGGAAACAAGTGACGTCCCAGTTGTCACCACACCACAGGTAGAACGTACTGATTCTCTCGAAGATTTTTGAATTACCAATACTAGAGAGGATTATCGCATTCGTCGTGGTGAACGACCTGTTGTGCATTCAAATTCTTCTGAAGAAGCGGTTGTTACATCTTCTGAATCGACCGTTGGGCCTTCTCCCGGTGTAGTAGGCCAAGATCCTTTTTTGGTCAGGTAATTTTCGACGTGTCCTTTTTGGTACTGAGTCACCTCCAGTCTATGAAATCAACCCTCCAGTATTTTCTGAGACTTAAACTATACCAGAGACTACCACTTATCACTTTGTTCTCCCTCCTGAGATGGCCCATCTCGCAAATACTACGAGTGTCCAAACCGAAATTACTATAGCTACTCTTGCTCCTATCAATACCCAACGAATGCCTGAGGTCAACCCGAATTTACCCCCTGGTTACCATGCGTTGAATGCTTTGTTGAATGCTTCTAATCCAACACCTCCACAAACCCCAGCCGGTTCTCCAGGTGGTCCTCCTTTTCCTGGGTATGATGTTCCTCATTTTATTCAGACACTCCCACCTTTTCCTTCTGGCAATCCTAATCCTAGTGGCACTATCCCGACTGTTGCACCCAACTTGCAGATTCCTGTTGGTGGACAGGGTGGTACGGTTCCTTTTCCTTTTCCCAGACACAACACAGTTACTACGCAACCTACGGTTGGCACACAACTTCTGGGTGGAACTATACCTACGATAGGGGGACCAACCTCACCTTTTGGACAAAATATACCTCCTGAATTGGCCCAGTATTGGAATCAGCTTCTACAAAACTTTCCTCAAAATGCTAGGGGGCAGCAAACTATCCCTACTGTAGGCCAACCGTATCCAGGTATAACTAATCCTATTTGGGGTTCAGGTCAGACTACTCAACCTCAGGTCCCTACTCAAACTCAAGGTCACAATCCTTGGGGCTACTATCCTATCTAGCCACCACCGAATCAGCCAGGGTCTTCCCTCTATTTGCAGACTGCATACGGTCCTACTAGTTTTCCGACAGGGCTTACACCCCAAAGTCACCAGTACCCACAAGTGAATTGGCAGTTGCCTTTTCTTGCTACTTTGGATTTGCCAGATTTGTCTAGGATTCTAAATGATCCTATTCGTCACTCTCCCCAATGGCCTGCTATTCCTGCCAAGCTTCCATCGGATATTCCGAAATTCGATGGCAAGGCGGGAGAGGACCCAAATAATCATGTTATGAATTTTCATTTATGGTGTTCGTCCAATTCATTGATGGATGACTCCATTTGTCTCCGTCTTTTTCAACGAACCCTTACTGGTGCTGCTGCGAAGTGGTATATTGAATTGCCACGAGGTTTCTTTTATGATTTCAACACCCTAGCTATGGATTTTCTTACACATTACCAGTTACCAATCCGTTATGATACTGGGACTGAGATTTTGACTTCCTTCAAAAACACTAAAGGCACTCATATATCGGATCATATTCATGAGTGGCGAAGGAGGCGATGTCTCATTAAACTTGAACTCCCTGATCAGTTACTGGCAGAATGGTTTACGAAATCCTTCGTGAACGAAATTGGTAAAGACATTGCTATGGTCGGTGTTGTTACAGAGGAGTAGGCTATCAGTCGTGCTCAATATCTTGATCTCGTTTATTCGCAAACGGGAACACTTCACAACCTGCTACCTCAATTACCTCGTCCTAGTACTTCCAACACTTCAACTACTCCAGTTGCCTCGCATGCAGCTGATGGTGTGATTGGTACTACTCATACCCACTCACATTTTGTTTCATGTACAACCCCTAAATCTACATCTTCTAATGTTCAAAATGCTCCGTCTCCTGCTCCCCCCGCCGGTAAAACTTCTGAAGTGAACGCTGTTCAATCTACCCCAACCGGTAAAAATAAATCAAAGAAGGGGAGAGGCAAGAATAAGGAGAGCAAAAATCATAATCAGACAGAGCAACCTAAAAATACTCCTGTTGAAGATCGGGATAAGCGCAAACCACGCTACCCTTTCCTTATCTGTGGTGATGATCACTACAAAAAGGATTGTCCGAGACGTGCCAAGGTAACTAAGTTCCTTCAAGGAACGCCAGAACCATCTACGCCAGCAGTCTTGTCCCAACCCTTCCCGTCTCAACAACAGGCCTCGTTGGTCATCCATGACCAACCCTATACTTCTACGACATCCTATGTTTTGATGTGTACCGATGATTCTAAGAAAGACAACGTTACACTCACAACTAGAGCCAAAGACTATACTCCATCTAAGGAGAAGGTTGATGATTTACCTCCAGCTTTGGTACAACCCTCTCCCCTGAATCCACCTATGAATGGTCCTCTTCATCTCAAAAGACCGAGCCTTGATACAGTTCTACGACCACCCCTAAAAGGTGTCGTTAAGAAATCGGCCTTCAATCCTCATGCTCGTGCGGCCCAGAACTATAACATTGTCGAAGATCTGGCCCAAGCACCTTCAACGATGTCTGCCCTTGAAGTCCTTCAGTCTTTTCCTGCACAACGAAGGGCTCTGTTGAAAGATATAGGTGGAATTGATCCAACAGATACAAATTTGATAGTCTTTGACTTGGAGGACCATATTCCAAGGTTACCCCCTCAACTTGCGTTTCAGATACAAGTTGTTGTCGCCGACAAGAATATTTGTCGGACTTTTATTGATGAGGGTGCTTCTACCCGTGTAATGTATTTTACTTGTTGGAAAGCCATTGGCTCTCCTCCTTTAAACGAATCAAAAAATACTTTGAAAGCCTTCAATGGCTTTGGTTTTAAGCCTTACGATGTTCTTCCATCATTGCCTGTCACTCTAGAAGGTAAGACAGTCCAAGTTGAAGTGGAAGTTTTCGATGCTCCTCTAGATTATAATCTTCTTCTTGGTCGTAGCTGGATAGATTCTATGCACGCTGTTGTGTCAACACTTTTCCGTGTCGTACGATTTCCTCACCAAGGATACATTGTTACAGTTGATCAACTTGCCTTCTTTAATTCCGATACTCGCACTGGCAACGTGCCATTTATATCTAAAACCCCACTGGGTTATGAGAATGTTGGGGTCGGTCTTTTAAAAGACTCTTCGTTAATGGGTACTTTTCCCATACCACCACCACCCGATATTCCACGCCCGTCTGTTGCTTCTATTAATATGATCTCTACTGTACCTCATGAACTTCCTATGTCTTTCGACCTATGGATAGTCCCTGACCCAGGGGATCATACTCGTTTCGGTGACGTCATGCCGTTAAGTCCGATTGAGTCTGCTTATCAAGCTATTCAATTGGCAACACCTTCTACACCTTCTCTTGATGAGTTGTCTCCCGATCCTTTCCGTGTCATTTTTCCCACTGATGAGATGATCATGTCCATCATGGATGATACCCCTTGGGACGATGGGAATCATTGTTCCATATTGTTTCTGGAACAACACACTCTCGAGAACTACCAACGGATTTCGACTCCGTCGACCGTTGTTGTCATATCAACCGTTCTCGGATCTACACGTGATGTGTTTGTGGAAGGGAACCTCAGTAATATTTCTCCCATGATACCCATTGATATATCAGTTAAACCTGAGATAGTTGAAAATGTTCACATTGGAGCTTCGTGTTCTCCAGATGAGATTGTCACCTATACATCTCTGTTTAAAGAATTTTGTGACATCTTTTCCTGGAGTTATGAAGAGATGCCCGGTATCGACCCTGCTATTGTTGTGCATGAGATAAAGACATACCCTGGAGCTAAACCAGTCCAACAATGCCTTCGTCTGGTCCATCCACATAAAGCGGCAGCTATCAAACTCGAAGTTGAAAAACTTCTCAAAGCCGGTTTTATTTATCCCGTGGCTCTGACAGAGTGGGTTTCCAACCCTGTACCGATTGATAAGAAAGGTGGTAGTATACGTGTTTGTGTTGATTATTGGGATATTAACAAAGCCTGTCTGAAGGACAAATTTCCAACCCCTTTCATCGACTATATTGTCGATGATTGTGCCGACATTGAAATCTTTTCTCTCATGGACAGATTCTCTGGCTATAATCAAATTAACATCGCTCCTGAGGACCAACATAAAACTGCTTTTATTTGTCCTTGGGGTACTTTCACCTATAGAAAACTTCCCTTCGGTCTTAAGAACGCGGGCGCGACGTTTCAACGTGCTATGTCTTATGCATTTCACGATATAAAGCATATCATTCAACCTTATTTGGACGATTTGCCAGCTCATTCTTTATGCCGATTCGATCACCCCAATCATCTCTGAGAAATTTTCGTTCGTTGTCGGTTCTATCGCATTCGTTTGAATCCTCATAAATGTGTCTTTTGCGTAGAGTCTGGCCGTCTTCTCAGTTTCATTGTTTCACGTCAAGGGATCTGGGTTGATCCTATTAAGGTTGAGGTGATTCTTAATCTCCCTCCTCCTTCTTCACTACGCTAGTTACAAAGTTTGCAGGGGAAAGCAAACTTTCTTCGTCATTTCATCCCTAATTACCTCGAGATTACTCGTGGTTTTACATGGCTACTAAAGAAAGGTTTAGAGTTTGTCTAGGATATTGTGGCCAACAATGCTTTTGAGGCCTTGAATTTGTCCCTCACGAAAGCTCCACTTCTTTTCCCTCCCGATTATAGTCGGGATTACTTTCTTTATCTTGCTGCCTCAGAGTATACCATCGACATGGTTCTTGTTCAAGAGGATGATGCACGTCATGAACATGTTATTTATTACTTGAGTCAAAGTCTCTCATCCACTGAAATCAAGTATCAACATGTTGAAAAACTGGCTTTGGTTGCTGTTCAAGCTGTTCAGCGTTTTCGCCATTATATTCTCTCAAGGAAAACTACTGTGATTTCACATTGCAACCCCATGCAACACATTTTGACACGTCAATTGCTAGGTGGCAAGTACTCCAAATGGATTGTCATACTTCAGGAGTTCGACTTGGAGTTCGATCGAGCCACGTCTAAGAAATCTTTAGTTTTTGCTGAGTTAATATGCGATTTTCCTCACTCTGCCACGAAAAATGTAGCAGTAGATTCATTACCTGATGAATCGCTTTTCCTTATAAGCATCAATGATATTTGGTATGGGGATATAATTATATATCTCCAAACTCAGACTTTCCGGCCTGCTTTGTCTAGTACTGAACGACGTCGTTTCCGTTATCAAGCCCGTCAGTACATTATCCTTGGAGATACTCTTTACCGTCGAGGAATTGATTCTGTTTTTCGACGTTGTTTGAATTTTGACGAAGCTGAGAAAGCTTTGAATGACTGCCATTCTGGAGCATGTGGTGGTCATATGTCTGGGTATGATACTACCCAGAAGATCTTACGCGCAGGATATTTTTGTCCTTCCTTGTTCAATGACTGCATTACTACTGTTCAGAAGTGCCATGCCTACCAGACCTACAATCAGAAAATTTGGTCGCATCCTGCTCCTCTTCATCCTGTGGTCTCAGTTGGTCCTTTTGCAAAATGGAGAATTGATTTCATGACATGTCACCCTCACTCGGCCGGGGGGCATGGTTACATCATTGTAGATGTTGATTATTTTACAAAATGGGCCGAGGCGATGCCAACATTCGATAATACTGGAAATACTGTAGCGTTATTTCTTTTCAACCATGTCATAGCTCATTTTGGTGCTCCTCAAGCTATCGTTACCGATCACGGTAGTCATTTTAGTAATTTAATGATGTCTGAACTTACGGAAAAGTTGGGTCTTCGTCATGATAGCTCAACACCCTATTATTCGCAAGCTAATGGCCAGGTCGAAGCAATCAATAAGGTTCTTATAACTATGCTTTGACGGATGATAGGAATTCATAAAACTAGCTGGCACACGATGTTGTTTTCGGCATTGTGGGAATATCAGACATCTGTTAAATCCGCTACGGGGTTTACACCCTTTCGATTAGTCTATGGCATGGAAGCCATTCTTCCGATAGAATGTGAAATACCTTCTCTGAAGCTAGCTGTTGAACTCTTACCCAATACCTCTGCTGAAGAAGAACGTATGTTGTATCTGATGCGATTAGATGAGACTCGACATGACGCTACTCTAGTAATAGAAGCCCAGAAGAAACGTGTCAAGGCATAGTATGACAAGCATGTCAAGCCTCGTGTGTTCTCTGAAGGTGATCTTGTTCTTCTGTATGAACAAGATAAATATGTCTTAGGAGCTGGGAAATTCGAACCAATGTGGTGTGGTCCTTACATTGTTCGCAAAGTTTTGGAAAAAGAAGCGTATGAGCTGGTTGATTACGATGGTATACCTTTGAGTGAACCCAGGAATGGGTTGTACTTGAAGAAGTACTATGCATAAGTTATTTGAGCACGAGTACTTGTATTTTATGTATCATACTGTGTGTGTGTTACTTTAGTTTGATTTTGACGTTATATGGTCTTTTCCCTTACATGACGTTGTGTTTGATTGCCAGATGTCGGGAACTTCACTACCCTATATTGGCTTCACTGATGGTGCTAGCCGTAGTACTCGGAACTTAGCTTCCACTGCATGGGAAATCTATGCCCCAACAAATGAACTTATATCTTTACGAGGTGTATGTCTTGGCCGAGCAACCAACAACATCGCTGAGTATAGCGCCGTTATTGAATTATTGGTAGACGCTATCTCACTTGGAATTCGTTGTTTTGTTGTACGACTCGACTCGCAGCTTGTAGTACTGCAGCTAAGTAATATCTACTCTATTCGAAGTCCTACTTTGTTAAGGGTATATTTGCGGATTCGCCTCTTAGAACGATATTTTGATTATATTGAATATCAGCATATTCCTAGATGTCTTAATACATTGACAGATGCTTTAGCTAATTATGTATTGGACAGACATTTGAACCATTTATAAATCAAACATAATTACAATTCGCACAATGTAAAGTAAATTGGTAGAAGCCGTCTGTATATATATAACGATCAAAAGAGTTTGTTTTTACAAAATGTTTGTCCGAAGACCAAAAATATCAAACATTGAAGCTTATAGCTTCTACATAGTGACGTCACGGATGACGTTCATGGTAACACATAACTTCCCTAGCTACCCTGCGAAGCAGTTGGCCCATAGCTGCTGATACCCCTACAGTGTGACGCTAATCGCGTCGTGGAACCTCTTCCAGAGTCATATCTGGAATGTCTGCTGTAAGACCCTCTAAGTTCTGTTCCACCGTTTGGTAATCTTCTACATACTGTGGTACCACTGCTGCTGCTTCTCGTCGTCGATGGATAGGAGAAGTGCCAGGGGGTCTATACGGTCCAACATCTGTGTTATCAACGAACATTTGGTGTTAGTCTTCGGATAAATCTATAAAACAAAAACATTTAAATATGATAAAAAACTCAAAAACATTTAAAAATAAAATAAAATTTGTGTACTTCTTACCGAGGTCTCCCCACTGAGCGTCCTCAGGTAGTGCTAGATCCGGATCTCCTCAGAAATACAACCTGGCATACGCATAGTCATCAACCATCAACATATGGTTTTGCAACCAGTCAAAGAAAATATTGTCATATTTGACGATTGGTCCTGCCACGTGCCGGGCCATGAGCCGAAACCATCGTAACATCCTCAGATCCCTAGGACCCGAAAAGTTCCACTCAACCTAGAGTCGAAATACAATGACCCTCTCTAGGAAGAAGGACACTAATAAATATCCATAACCAAATTGTTTCAGATCTCCCCGCCTGCATTTAGTCAACTATTTTTTGATATTGCGTAATACTGCATCAGCCCAGTTAAATACTCGGGGCTCAGTACACTCGATGGCATACTGGAAATAGCTCTGCAATGCCATATGGGGAGCAACACTTCCAGCCATCCGAGAAATTGTAAAGAGAATAGTGCGGAGAGTCAAGTCAGTTACTCCCCAGATTGCCACTTTCCCTTTCTTTCTTTCAGCCTCAGGTACGCAATATTGGTTGCAATATTCACTCATTTTTAACCCGCCTGCTCTGCTACCGGTCAGACTGACATAGGACCCACGCTTGGATAGTCCGGTCAAGAAATATATGTCCTCGATGTCAATAGCTAATGTGTGAGCTCCTACAATGAAAACTTGCTGGTCCGGATCCCACATATGGACTAGATACTCCAGTAATCGGACTTGGACTCTCATGCCTGGGATACAAAAGTATTTTAAGAGACCACAATCTCTTAATGCAGCTATGGTGGGAGGGTGATTCTCATCATTTGCGTTATCCTCCTCATGTTATCGTTCTCGCCACTCAAGCACCATGTTTGTGGCTATTTACCTGCATAAGAAACATACAAAGATGATTAATGATCTTATTCATGAAATAAATCTTTTCTATTGGCTAAACTTTTCAAATTTTTTTGAGTTCTGCGCTACTCGCAGGTGCCATATTATGCACAGTGAGAACATATCGCAGGTGGATTAAGGCCCACCTACGAGAACGAGTCATTCTCGCAGGTCCCATATTGGCCACCTGTGAGAACACCTCGACGCATATATGGTTCAAAAAATAACTTAAAATAGAACTTTTAACCAATGAAATCGAAATTTTAAACCATGAAAAGATCAAGAATGAAGAACTTACCAAAATGCTGCTGACGGCTCGTCAAATGATCTCTCGTAGCTCCCGAAACTCGCCGCCAAATTCAGAGGGTAAAATGAGGGTTTTTTGGAACTCAATAGGTAAAATGTGAAATGGTATGGTGAAAATGTATATTTACTCATTTAAATTACTTTTTACTATGTCAATTTTGGGTTTTTTATGTTTATCTATTATTTAAACCTAATTACTAATATAAAAATGAGTGTAATGACTTGCAGGTGTGGAACATTGATGATTACAAAAAGGATATGGACATATGTTTCTCCGTTATGATGTGATTTTGATTGTTTTTATGGTTTTTACATAAAACCTCGAGCGCCTTTTTGTCCATTCTTGCGCTCGTGAAAAACATAAGAACGTGACCAAGCATAGTTTTATCGCTTTTTCGGGCTCACCGATGTTATATGAAAAAGGAACCCCCCTGGAGTCTTCTTTAAACCCTTTTCAGACTCTCTAAATATGAAAAGATTGTCGAGTGACCTTGCTTCCTTTCACACTCGTTAAAAGGTCAGAAAGGGCGTCTTTCGAGTGATAGTTTAACCCTTTTTCGATCTCGTTGGACTACTGTATGAAAAAGGAATTGAGAGAGTTCTCTTTTAAGTGTTTTTTCAAACTCTATAATCTTGAAAAACCTTCGCGTTTGCTATCTTTGGACTCATTAAATGAACATTGACAGACCCATAATGGGACCGAACCACTCCTTCTTAGGGTTCGTTAAAAATACTCCGAGGGACTCGTCCGAAGGATGAGCTTATATCAACAAGCATATGTGATCCTCTTTAAGCTTGCGTAAAAATAAAGAGGTACTTTCCAGAAATGGTGGGGGAAAATTTGGGAAAGGGATATGTTTCATCTTTGTATTGATTGGCAGTAAGTGTCGCTCTTGAACATGACACCCCCTATTCATCATTTGAAGCTGGTTTGGGAAATCCATCTGTCTCTCTTTCGACTGATTACAAGGTCATTCCATGTGTCGTCTTTGAGTCAATGCTGCCAAATCATTGGTCATGTTGTTCATATGTTCAAGAGAAGTCCATCTGAAACCTATATTGAGTCGGCCATCTGTAGTTATCCATTCTCTCCGTGTCAGCCTTCCCTGTGTCCAGTCCAATTTGCAAAATGCTCTGTTTCACCTTCAAACTCTGTTACTCATTTCGTGTCATTGATGGGGGATACATCAAGGCCCTCCTGTGACGAGTTTTTATCTGTCGACTTCACCTCATTATCCAGAATCAAGACTTAGAAATTATTCAGTACCTTGGAGCTTGCATGCCTCAATGGCAAGTTTCCTCGCTTTCGACAATGGGTTTGCATCATTGACCCCTGATCAAAAGATTCCATCGGTTGTTCGACATCAACTCATTTATTCACAGTTGATGAATTGTTATCCATAATTTTGGTCGTCGTGATGATGTAATGATGATGGAGAAATCGGGCTCTTCACTAGAACACTTTCCTGAGAAAAGTTACCTTTCGCAGGCTACCTATATATTTTCCTGCGAGAATGTATGATTCTCGCAGGCTGTATTAAGACATGATGCGAGGGGTTCGCACTGTACCTAACTGCTAGGGTGTGAACATCTTCTAAAGAAGGGAAAAAGATAGATTCTCGAACCTTCTAGAAGGGAATCTTCTAGAAGGATGAGATGGCATTCAAATGGTTATCTAAGTACTGGATTTCCTGATATCTTGGGATAATTCCTATCCAAATAAATAATCCATTCTCTCTTATAAATTGAGGGGGATGCTCATGGAAAAGGTTAGAAGCAAACTAGCAAGAGATGTATTGGAGAATTAGTGGAAGATTGTATGAAGGACTGATGCTACAACAACTAGAGACACCAACAAGGTTATCAAACGTGGTTGATCTTCTTCATGCATGAGCAAGTGTGTGTGTCAGAGCTAGGAGCCATCGAAAGGAGGTTTTCAACATCAAGGCTTAGGTTGTAAGTTTCACTTTCAATCAATATAATACAATAATATGTCCCTTTCCCATAAAGCTAATGTCACTTTATTGTATAACTCCTTGATCATATACATAGATTAATTGTTGAATATATTGAGTTGTCTTCACTTCGATTGGTTTGTTTTGTTGAGGTCTTGAAGATACAAGAGCATTGGAGTGAAGCTTGGAACAACAGAGACCCAAGGAAGCAATCATAAGGTATGTTCATGATTCTTGCCTCCTAGTTCATTCAACAGTTAAAATCTAGGGAAAGTGTGTTATTCTGTCTTGTTTTGTTCTAGATCCAGGTGGATCTAGGGAGATCGGTTTGTGTCCACACTTACGGATTAATCCTAAAATAATAGCAGGTGAAAAGAAAAAATAAGCAGCTAGATGGCGGGAAGAACAGAGAAACCCCACGCCCAGTAGGAGCACACAACCTTGCCACAATTGCAAGGGGCTATGTGAACTAGATCATAGGTGTAGGGGTAAGGATCAAGAGCGCATTATTGAGGCATGTCATGACAGTGAGGGTGAGGTGTGTGAGGATGGAGCGATAGATGTGGATTCAGAGCAGTCAGATGATGACAATGACTCTTTCATAGAGGCTAGTGATAGTGACTCTACCTCAGAGGATAGTGATGATGACTCTTGCATAGAGGCTAGTGATGCTTGCATGCTTGAGGAGGATGATGACCCTTGTGTAGTGGATACATTGCTGGATGAACAGGACAATATCCCTAGTGTCTCAACAGACATATCACATACCATTGATGACCTTACGCCTCAACAGAGTGGTGACACTAGTGAGGAGTCATACGTGTTAGCACCTAGAGATGATGAGCTTCCTATGGGGGCCATGACACACTTGACACCTGTTCAGACACCCATGATAGCCATGTCACATGAGGAGATCAGTGACACGTGAGGTATGATGGATGAGCTTAGTGTGAGGGATGCACACCATGGATAGGTAGACCCACATATCCAGGAGGAGGTACAGGGTGTATAGGCAGTTGACCTCACACATACAGGACAACTAGAGGAGATGGAGTCACTGCTATTGGAGACTCCATTGGTTGAGCAGATTGCAGAGGCTGACAGGTGGATGGAGCACTTACTTCCAGGATCAGATTGCATTGATGAGGATGCACTTGTTAGCAGATAGGATGACCATAGCACATGCATGGATACATCTCTATGGGATCCAGGCACATATGATAGTAGCAAGTTGAGTGCACATGTTAAGAACCAAACATCAATATAGCATAGAAAAACCTCAAGAAGAGTACTCAACGCCTTGAAAAAGAGATAATATCAGATAATAAGCCTCTTCGAGGGGGCAACCTCCTTTTACCCCACTTAAATGT
>ML787373.1:106594-119653 GCA_009831015.1 Picea engelmannii
TAATCCTGGTCAGATATCCCTTAGGAAAAATAATGTCTTAACCCAACAGTTTAATCTGGGTTATTTGTCTTGCGAAACTAGGTCAGGATGTAGATTAATTGCTTTGCTTGCCTTGCCCAAATAAAACCCACTCGAGGAAAATGCTACATCAAGTCTTTCCTTGCCTTAGGATAGTTGGAATAAGGTCCCCTTGGTGGTGTCTATGACAAAATTGGATAAAACCATGAGAAAGCGCTAATCCTATGTTTTTCTTACACATGATATTGGCCGCTCCCGACCTATGCTTCATTCACCTTTCAATGGTCCATATCACAATGCTTGGATCAATGACTCGCATAGCATTCCGGACCCGCCCGCCCGTTCTGCCTTTAACGGAGGGGGGGGGGTCCGAAATCGGCAATAATCTTTGCGCAGATCTAGACGGTTCAGAACAGAGCGCGTAAATCCACGACTCACATTGAATTCCGGACCCCCCCCTCCGTTTTGCCTTTAATGGAGGGGGGGGGGGTCCAGAATTGGTTATAACGCAGGCGCACATCTGGACAGATCGAAACAGAGCGCTCGAATCAACGGTTCACATTGAATTCCAGACCCCCCCCTCCATTCTGCCTTTAATGGAGGGGGGGGGTCCGGAATTGATATTAAAGAACGCGCCAAGATCTACGGTCAGGAGACTGATGTGCAGATCAACGGATCACGATGGATTTCAGACCCCCCTTGGTGTTCTCATTTTAATCAAAGGGGGGGGGTCCGGAAAGAATATTCTTTACAGCGAGCCCATTTCACAGTTGGCATTTCCCTATTGATCCGAAAGTCTTTTCACCTCATGCCGTCTGAAAACCTCCGTCACTCCGGGGTGTCATCCTCCACTAAGTCCACTTGTCCCACTTGCTCCCGGGTCGAAGTCCCATCCCGTAACTGTTGTCAGTCCACGTTGTCAGTACCATAACCCCCTTCACTCATGGCCAACCTCCTTTGGCGACTTTTACCCCCAATCACAAACCTCCATGTAAGTCGTCCATATACTTTTGTCACCGTCACCTGCCATATCACCCCAAGTGGCCCGTTTTCCATTAATAACAGGATAATATACCCGTTGTCACGCTGACCGTTTTCCCGCGTCCGACCGACCCATTTTTGAATAAAACTACCGTTCTCCTTTGTATTCGTTATTCCTCCATCGCGCCAGAAACCTCCTTTTCCTCCATTTCTCCCACATCATTTTCACCTACAGTCAGTATACCCCACTAACGTATTGTTTGTTGCAGGTACAGTTGCCGAAATGGTGTCTAAGACAAAGCAAACTGAAGAGGAAGAGAATCCGTTCATTCCTCCTCCGGTTGACCTGGATAAAATCCCTCTGGTCGACAAAGATCACTTGATAGCGGACACTATATGCAGTTTTGACTTCTCTGATCTGCAGTCATGGCTCCGGGAAGTCTTCCTGGACCAGAGTGACGAAATTGGACTCTGGGAGTCCAATTTTCCCCTGTATCTTTTCCCCCAAATTCACCATTTCCCAGAATTTTCCCTCAAATGCCAAGCCCATTACGTCCCCGAACAGAAAGCCATTGTTTCTTCATCTGGGGACGTCCTCCTCTTCATCACCCCAGAGGATATTGACCAGATGATGCATATAACCCGTGCTGAATCTGCGTCCCCGTTCAGCTTAGAAATCCTCACTGAACTTTACCAGAAAATGACTTTCCCACAGAGAGCTCAGATCTTCGAGCTTTTCCTCCCCACTTCCGCTCCGCTCCCGTCCACCAATCCCCTGTACCCTTCTTCCTTGTTTTCCACCAAAGGAAATCAAATTATTTCTTCCCTGTGTGCCCTTCTTGGGTACTATTCCGATCAATGGGTAGATGAACCCATCCTGGGTTTTCTATCTATCTTCTCAAATGACGAACAACTGACCACGCAGTTCAACTACAACACTTTCCTAGCCAATAACATCCATGAATAATTTGTGAATTTCTCCACAGAGGGCATGTTTAGGTATTCATCCATTTTGGATTACATGTTCGTCTATTTCCAAGCCGATAGGTTTGGTTTCTCCATGCAGAAGATGGACGCCGATGGGAGGCCACAACCAGTCACAGCGTGGAATTCTCTTCTGAAACACAATTTTGTTGAATATGACTTCACAACGTTCATTGATCAGTTTTACCACCCTGTGGTAAGCATGTTGAGTGGCATGCCTGAGCCACGAATAAATGACGAAGTCTGGAGAATTCTACACCTCTCGGGAAATGCGAAGACAGGAGACTGGTACTTGTATCAGAATCACTCCGAGATCCGAGTTTATGGGTGCGAGTTGGCACCGTACAAGCTTCCGAGATATATACCCGTAATAATTTTCGCACTGTAATATATTAGACAAATTATGAATTCTGATGATATTCACTTTATTTCCCTTAAAAAGAAGCAACAATTGCGGATTAAAGGGAAGATAGGCTCTTTCATCTGCAATAGTAGAGGCGTGGGTGATGAAGCAGACAAACTGTTAAGGGAAATGAAATTTCTTACAAGTTTCACCTGGCATTATGATCCCTGCAGGATCATTTTTGAGATGAGAGTCAAAAATAAGAATGCCCCATATGCGCATGAGCCCAAGCCGGAAATCGAGAGATTTTCTAATCAGACAGAATGGGAGCCTGATACGTTGGTGGACGTGGAACCAACTGTCGGGATGGAAAGGCAGGTACCCTCAAAAAGCGCGCCACCCACTGCCACACCTCAGAATCCCAAGGAAAAGAGGCCCCGACAAGAATCGTCTTCTCTTGTAACAAAGGTGTCTTCAGAGGAATTTAAGATGCACGCCAAAAAGCCAAGGATAGTTCCAACGACAGGCACGACAGTGGAGCAAGAGATCACAACCACCACAGTGGCCACCCCAGGGGTCAAGCCCGCCAGTCTACCTTTCAGATCGAGTCAGCACAAGGCATTAACATCGACTATAAAATCCACAGACTCTCCCACAGATGCTCCACCAAGCAAGACCGGGCCCAAGTTGGGAATTTTTGAAAAATATGATTTGATCAAGAAGAAAAACTAGACTCTTACTACTAGCACTTATGCCCAGTTCTAGAAGCATTCGTCCACAACTCAACACAAGATTCTTTCAACGTTTGATACAGAGAAAGGTAGGATGCATATGGCTTACCTCCAAGCACAAGTGCCAGATCCCAAGGTTATATCAGATTATAAAAGGGCCACATTTGAGTTTCATGCTAAAGACGTGCATCCAATAGATCAGATGGATCTCCACAAGAAAACTGGCGAGATGGTTTTCCACACTTTGGCCCATGCTACAGCTTCTGCATCAAAATTTCGGGTAGCTTTGAGCAATGCCCAGACCCAACTGAAGCTGGAGAAAATTTCGTCTTTCGCAAAGGACAACAAAATCAAAACATTGGAGGAGTTGGTCCTCAAGATTGGTTATGACCCTGCGAATGTCAAAGCAGCTGAAGAGATGATTAAAAAGAAAAACGCTGACATCGTGTCTTTGAGAAAACAACTAAAGCTCCCTCCAACGGAAGACCCACAGGCAAAGGAGATAGCTGAAAGGGAAGGTGAAAAGGATGAGATGCTGAAATTACTCATGGAGCAGAACGCTCAGTTAAAAGAAATGGAAGCAGAGATGGAAAGACTACTGAAAGAGAAAGAGCAAACAAAGAAAATGGAAGGCATCCCATTGAGTGCTATCCCAATTGCAGGATTGAGCATAGCGACAGTGACAACCATTCCATCTACTGCATCAGTGCCACTACCAGAGGGAACAACAGACCTGGCCAAGTCTATGGAGAGAATGAACCTGCAAGAATCAGAAATCGGCAGGCTTAAGAAAGAAGTGGAGAATCTCCAAGAGCTAAAGACTTCTTTCCAGGCTAGTCTATCCAAAGAGAAACAGGTGAATGAGCAAATCAAGAAAGAGTTACAGCAGCTCCAGAAACAGACAATGGCAGGAAAGACTTTGGCTGAGGTCAAAGAGATTGTGTGGACATATATTTCCAGGTCCATAAATGAAATCTAGCCTATGGTTCAAATCATGTTTGAACAAAATGAGTTGCTCGAGAGGAGAAAACAGGCTATGGAGAAAATCAGGATGGAGCTGGGAGACATGCCAGCCCAAGCGAATGAAATCATATGGTTCCTGAATTCCAAGACCCAGGAGGAACTCAAAGAATTGAAGATCGAGGACATGACAGAAACTATATTGGAGGTGAAAAGAGTTCTAACCAAAAGGGTCCTCATGCTTCAGCTTGAGGAGAAAATTCAAGTTATGGATCAAGGAGTTCAGAAGTTTTTCAACAAGATAGATGCTCTGCAAAGGAAGGGCCTGCCTGGTATGAAGGTCATTAATGACAAATTAATGACACTCCCTGATTATAAGAAAAGGTTGGTTGAAGTGTCTAAGGACAATTCTAAGTTTGCATGTATACAGGGAAGCATCACAGGAAAAGCATTCATGGACGCCTTGCAGTTGGATATTAGTATCCAACATGAGATTAAACACATATTCATCATCAAGCCTACATTTTCTAAGTACACGGACATGGATGAAGTGTACAGGAGATTGCTTAAAGTCACAGTGCCAGGTCATATTAGATGGGAGGAGCTGTGTGACCTACTAGATTAGCAGATGAGCTGTCGCGTCCAGTCACCTGTCCTGTCAGAAGAGCTTGCAGAGGCACCTCGCCAACGACCTACCCCTGAAATTTAGCATACTGTTGTATTGAGTCATCAAAACAGTTTTGATTAGTTAAGTAAGTTAGCCTAAAAATAACATGAGCACATCCTGATCATTATGACAGGAATGTTTGTATTTTGTATTATAAACACTTCAGTTTCTGAAGTATTGAGGGTTGTTGATTAGCACACCCTATCGCTATCAAACTGTACTATTTTTTAAGTAATCTACCACTAATAAAGAAGAGGCACTTTACAGGATTCTTGCGCATGTTCACTGGTGATGTGATTTTCTTAGTCAAACGTTTCTTTTTCTTCGTATTCATTTTGTTTTCTGAATCTAATCTTTATGAATAGCATTATGTTGCAGGATTTATCTTTGATACCCTGTTTCCGATTCTATAGATTTAAATGTTTATCTTCTAATACCTTCAATTAAGAAATTCTTAACTGCTTGTTAATTGAAGTTATTTTCCTCATCTTTTCTTCTATCCATCATATTAATTACTAAAGATCCAGTGAGGGTGTTATCTCGCATTGTGAAGGTTTTCTTTGGCGTTACTGGTTGTATCTCAGATTTGATTAAATGCAGACCCCATAGCCCAATGGATGTGTAGTTTGTCTCAACCAACTTCAAAAACCCTTTTACAACAAAACCTACAGTTCCTTTAGCTAGCCTAATATCTGAAATTAAACAAAGCTAAATTATATAGAGAGATCCCTCTCTGAAGCTGGAAGGGCTAGATCCCAGATTTAAAAGTGGTTGGATAAGGTTACCTTAGTAGATTTCTTCTCTTTTCAACCTCTAGGAAATTTACCAAGTGCTAACATAAATGGCGACTCCACTGGGGACGAACTAAAACTGACATCTCACGACTTCTTTCCCCTAAAAGAAAATTTAACCCTGAGAAGAAAGTAATGTTTAGAGGTTGATTAACTCTGTACATATTACTTCCAGTATCTCTCTTAGAACCTTTTATTCCTCTATGACTGTCCCTGCAGCAATACAACCTAATATCGAGCCTGGACTATCGAATCAAACGCATATTGCATCAAACCTTTTTGACATAATCCTCCAAACTGCCAATAACCGGGAAGAGCTCGAACATTCCTGGGCAGCCATTGAAGGTGACATAGTTACTCAGGAACAATTGGAAGCTGGACGACATCGACATAGAAATCTCCCTTAGATCACCTTCACCATAAAATTAAATAAAAAATATATATATAAAACCAGAAGAGTTCTAGATCCCAAGAAAGTTCACACTCGATCTCATCCAGACCCAGAACCCTCCACAACGATAGATAATCTCGAGAAGTTGCTGAGATGAAAGACCTTAGCCACCAGTTCAGCGAGTTATACTCCCCTTCATAAGTCTCCTTCCTTTTCCGGAGAACTAGATATCTTTCAAATATTTGATCTTGATCTTCGTCTTCCACGAAACCTTGTTAGAGAATGATCATAAACTTTTGTTTCTGAGCTCCTCTTGGACCTAACGGTGTTGCAACCCCGAACCCCAGAAGTCTTGTCTCCTACGGCTAAACTACAAATCACTACCTCAACACCGCCCAGTCTTTCGTCGGCTCCATCTTCCGTCACTTCCTCTCTGACCACCCAGGTCGTCGTCCCACCTCCTCCACCCATCATGACAGCTCGATATGCCCCTTTGGTGTTGGCTGCACCACTACATTCCATGCCCCAAGATTACCAGACTACACTCCCACAGTTCGATGCAACCGAAACTTTAAACGCACAACAACATGTAGATAAAATGAATGACTACTTGGATTTACAAGAAGTCGACGAAGTTGACGTTCAGATGAGACTGTTCGCCCAGAGTCTGACAGGGGACGTCAAGAAGTGGTTCAAATCCTTACCCACCGCATCAATCCCTGACCTTGTCGCATTCCAAAGAAGTTTTCTTGACAGATGGGAGGTAAAGAAAATCCCTCTCCAGATACTGTCAGAATATGAGAATATAAAAAGAAATCAAGGTGAAATTGTCCAAGATTATTGCACACGTTTTAACAATTTGTATAATGCAATCCCAACTGAGATCAAGCCTCCCCAAGGTTTGGCATTGATTAAATTCCCTGATGGATTCGATGCTGACATGTCTTACCAATTAAGAGAAAGAAATGCTGCCACCCTTGAAGACATGCAGAAAAGCGCTATTAGTGTGGAGGCTAATTTACTGGCAAAAAGGGCACGTTAAAGAACAGAAAGGAGAGTTACGATCAAAGAAGAACCTTCCACGTCAAACATGGATTCCAAATTGGATTCTGTGGTCATATCATTGGAATTATTGTTAGAAAGAACGAGTATTTCAGACAGAAATCCTCCGAGAGACAACACACCTGCCCCTCAGATTCGAAACCCCAATTTTAGAAGAAACCCTCCTCAAATCAGGCAAAGAGATCCACGAGACCTAAGAGATCAAAGAGATCAGAGAGGTCCTGATCAACTGATTAGGCCTCCCCTGCAAGAAAACTACGCTGACGAAGGGGGGGAAATAATTGAGGAATTGGAGGACACTCATATCAACCTCATGGGCATTCACGACAATGAGGCCGTTTTCCTTACTCAAGAAGAGCAGGAGCTTTTTATGCTAAATCAAACAAAGGTAAGTGAGGAGGCCGGGGATGAAAGACAACAGGCTTCTAAGAATGCTATTTTGGAGGGGCACCGCCAATACAATCTACGAAGTAAGAAAATAGATGGAAATTCCTCAAAAAATCCTACCGAAATGCAGAAGGTAGCGGAGACCGAGAAAACCCCGAAGAGGACCACTGCTGAAAAGTCTGTTGAGAAAGATAAAACTGATGCTTCGATGAAGAAAAACATCACCATACTGAAAAGACAGGCTCAGCCCGAAGTTTCACCTGCTAATCTGCCCATTACTTCTGAGCGGAAGAATGTGGTGGACCCACCAGAATCAACGAGTCAGACCCGAACTCCCGCACCTTTTAGCCTAGAGGTAGAATTGGCCAAAATTAAAATTCTCGTCCCACTGAATGAGTTGATAAGAAGGGGCGGTTATCGTTCACAGGTACTAAAAGCGTTAGCCATTGAACCGGACATAGGCACCAAGGCCTTGACTATTGGGTCAGTGACCCATTCAGACACTGTGAACCTTGCTGATGATCGTCCCGAACTCCTTTTCGGACCTGAAGTTGACGGTCGAGAAGATACCGGTGATGTAGCTCCCTTTTACATCAGTTTGAACATACATGATTTGATATTACATAACGCCATGTTGGATTCAGGTGCCTCACATAATTTGATGCCTAAAGCAGTAATGTAAAAACTGGGATTGGAGGTTACTAGGCTGTACAAAGATCTACACTCATTTGACTCCAACAAAGTCAAATGTATAGGTCTGATTAAGGACCTTTGCATCACCCTGGTTCAGATCCCTTCAAAAAGCATGGTGATGGACATGGTGGTTGCATACATCCTGCCAAAATATGGTATGTTGCTGTCCCGCTCTTGGGGAGCTAAGTTGAAAGGAACCTTGCAGCTGGATATGTCTTACGCCACTATCCCAGTGTTTGGACAACAGAGGAGGTTATATAGAGAAACACTGATGAAGTATATGGTCAACAGTCAAGACAAACCTCACAATTACCCCCTTTACTCTGCTCATTCCGATTTAGATTCGTTCATCTTGTACAATGATGGTGATACTGAAGAAACATAAATTCAGCTGTTGGAAGATGTGGCTAGCCAAGATGAAGGTCCAGAAAACGGGGAGGGAGCAAAGATGAAAAATGAAATCACCGAAGACTTCCCCGCTAATTTTTGGAGTATGGATTTCGATGGAGCTATGAGTAAAGAAGGGGCAGGAGCTGGAGTCTGGTTGCATAATCATCAAAAAAGGTATTCAGAAAATCATTCCTATAAATTAAATTTCCACTGCACTAACAACGTTGCTGAGTATGAAGCTTTAATGCTCGGTCTGAAGCTACTGAAGAAAGTTGGTGCTAAACAAATAATGGTGAGGGGTGACTCTGAATTAATAATTAAACAAATTAAAGGTGAATATGCCGCTAAACACCCACGCCTTAGAGCTTACAGGAATGCTGTTCTTGATGCTTTGAAATGTTTTAATGAGGTTGACTTACAGGTAATGCCAAGGGGACAAAATATTCTGGCTGACGGATTGGCTACGTCAGCGGCTTCCTGCAAGATTCCTTTCCGACAAACTCTCCCATACACGGTTGAAGTGAAATGCAGACCGACAGTGCCTGATAATATCAGGTACTGGCAAGTGTTTGGAAATGATGATCAGATAGAGGACTTTCTGCAATGCACGAATGATTTTGAATGTACAAACATAGATGTAGAGAATGAAAATGAAAATGTAAATAATTCTGAATTTGAAATAGATAGTGTTGATACCGTTAATACAGTAGATGCAGAGGATCCAGGAGATTCAGGAGAGTTAGGAGATGACGAACTAGAGGCTGAAGTTTTGCAATTGAAAAACAATGTTTTACCTAGAGGTCTCGTCCCTTTAGAAGATCTGTTTGACAATGACGACGTAGCTAAGAAGCCCAAAATAGAAGCCCATGGGCAAGAGGTAGAAGACTGCAATATAGGAACTGAAGAGAAACCTAAGATGGTTAAATTGTCCCAGTCTTTACCCCCAGAACAAAAGCTTAAGTACATTGAGCTATTCAAAGAATATTCTGACATTTTTGCCTGGAGCTATGAAGATTTGAAAGCCTATGACACCAGCATTATACAACATAGGATTCCCATAAAGGAGGACCAGAAACCGTTTAGGCAGAAAATTAGGAGGATAAATCCCAAGTTGCTTCCCTTGATAGAAAAAGAGATTAAGAAAATGTATGATGCCAAGATCATAGTCCCTCTACGTTTCTCTAAATGGGTTTCTAATTTAGTCCCCACACACAAGAAAACTGGGGAAATCAGACTCTGCATAGATTTCCGTAATCTGAACAAAGCATCCTTGAAGGATAATTACCCCTTTCCTAAAATGGATCACCTCCTACAAAGAGTGGTCGGGTCCAGTCGAATTTCTCTGTTAGATGGTTTCTCAGGCTACAACCAGGTCCTAGTTCACCCAGATGATCAGGAAAAGACCGCTTTCACCACACTGTGGGGCACTTTCATGTATGTGAAGATGCCTTTTGGTCTAATGAACGCAGGAGCTACCTTCCAGAGGGAAATGGATATCACCTTCGTTGAAGAGTCGGGTAAATTTATCAGCGTTTATTTGGATGATGTGACTGTATTCTCCCAATCTGATAATGAACACCTGCGACATCTGAGACGAGTTTTCGAAAAGTGTAAAAGGTTCAGGATTTCTTTAAATCCCAAGAAATGTCTTTTTGGGTTAGAAGAAGGCAAACTGTTGGGACACATCATCTCTAAGGAGGGAATCAAAATTGACCCCAGCAGAATAGAGGCCATACTAAAGTTAGAACACCCAAGAAATTTAAAGGAACTTCAGTCTTTCATAGGGTATATTAACTTCCTTCGAAGATTCATTCCTAATCTATCCGAGCTCCTCCAAAACATTACAAACATGCTAAAAAAGGACGCGAAAATAAAATGGGATCCTGAGTCCAGACAATCCTTCGAACAGGTCAAACGGGCACTCACAGAAGCCCCAGTTTTGATCAGTCCCGATTTCACTAAAGATTTCTATCTTTTTTCCTTCACTTCTAAACATACTATAGCCGCTGTATTACTACAGAAGAACAATGAAGGGTTTGAACAACCCATAGCGTTCTTCATCAAAGCTCTGAGGGATGCCGCACTAAACTACAATATCATGGAGAAATAGGCTTTTGCTTTGGTAAAGGCTATCAAGGACTTCAGAGTCTATATTCTCCATTCCCACATCATAGCGTATGTTCCAAACGCGGTAGTAAAAGACATCTTGACACAAGACAACCCTGATGGGAGAAGGGGAAAATGGATTGCGGTTATTCTAGAATACGACATGGAAATTAAGCCTACAAAACTGATCAAAGGCCAAGGCCTTGCTAAACTGATGGCTGAATCTAACTTTCAGGCTCTCGACATTAATTTCCTAGATGTGGCAGATGAACTGGGCGAGATGGCGACTCCAAACGTTAAAGAGGTTTTTCTCAACTCTCCATGGTATGCAGACCTTATATTCGTGTTACAAAATTTACAAGCTCCCCCTGGTTTAACTAAAACTAAAGCTAGATTCTTAAAGTTGAAAGCATTGAAATTCTGTATTCTAGAAGGAAATTTGTATTGGAAAGACCCTGCAGGTATTCTTCTAAATTTCTTACTCAAAGATGAGGCCGACAAAGTGTTGCAGGAGTTTCATGCAGGTGAATGTGGTGGCCACTTAAACTGGAAGGTTACAACCAACAAAATACTCAGAGCTGGTTTTTATTGGCCCACCCTGTTTGCAGATGTACATCAGAAAGTAACAGCCTGTCATCAGTGCCAACTGTTTGAGGGTAAAAGGAAACTCCTTCCTCTACCTCTAAAACCAGTTTCAGTTGAGGCTCCGTTCCAGCAATGGGGACTCGATTTCATTGGAGAAATAAACCCTCCGTCTTTGGGCCAACATAAGTGGATTCTCACTGCCACTGATTATTTCACCAAATGGATCGAGGCTGTACCAAGCAGGCAAGCCACTGACGCTGTTATTATTAAATTTCTTGAAAATAATATTTTATCTCGTTTTGGTTGTCCTAGAAATATCATTACTGACAATGCAGCTACCTTTCGGTCGAAGAAACTCATTGACTTCTACAGTCGTTACCACATTGGCTTGGGGCATTCCATAGCCTACTACCCTCAGGGGAATGGGTTGGCGAAATCCTCAAACAAGACTTTGGTAAATATCATCAAGAAAACGTTGCAGGAGAATAAAAAATCATGGCATGATAGGCTGGTATTTGCTTTATGGGCAGATAGACTCACCACCAAAAGGTCAATTGGTATGTCACCATACCAATTGGTTTACGGTACAGAGGTTGTGTTCCCAACTTCTTTGGGAGTCCCTGTCATTAAGTTACTTCAAGAGATGCAAGATGAACCAAATGACTCCCAGAGACGAATAAATCATATGATTCATTTGCAACAGACTAGAGAGGATGTTTTCAACAAAACACAGGTCATCTAAGAAAACATTAAGAAGATCTTTGAAAAACGAACAAAGGAGGATGATTTTGAGCCAGGAGACCTAGTGTTGAGATGGGATGCCAGGAATGAGGACAAAGGAAAGCATGGGAAATTCGATCATCTATGGACAAGACCTTACATGATCCAAGCTTTCAGAGGAAATAATGCCTTTTTGCTAAACAATGCCGACGGGTCAGATCTGCCAGGAGCACATGTGAATGGCAGAATGCTGAAGCATTATATCCCTCCCCAGTAAGAGATTTGAAGAACTCACTCTCCATTGTACATACTGGTTTTTAATTTTCAGTCTTCGCTTACATTTTATGAAGTGAGAGACGTTGGTCAGTTGGTTGAAGCCCGAAGAGAAGGCCCTAAGTTGCTGTTTTTCAATATTTTCCTTAAAATCAGACCAATGAAGGCTACTAGACAGATACGTTCAGGATGACCAGGAAAATGGATTCTTGGCACTTAACAGGGCAAGTACCATCCCCACGTGGAGTCGCTGTTATCACCCCATAAATTATGGGAATCAACTTATGACTTGGATATTATGGATTATCTGTATCTAGTGTTTTTATTGGCAATTTATTTTCATTTTGCAAAGAAAAGAAAAAGAAAAAAGAAAGAAAGGAAAAAGAAAAAAGAAAGAAAGGAAAAAGAAAAAAGAAAGAAAAGAGAAAAGAAAAAAGAAAATAAAAGAGGGAAAAAAGAATTGAAACAAAAGCCCCATGCAATAACAGTGACTTGGTCATACCTTTCAAGCATGATCAAGCCCTTTTAAATTTTCAATGTTGATAGGCTAGTGAATGCATCTGATCAGACTGTCTAATCCTGGTCAGATAGCCCATAGGTTAGAGCTAGTGAATACATCTGATCAGACCATCTAATCCTGGTCAGATAGTCCCTAGGATAGAATTAGTGAATAAGTCTGACCGAACTGTCTAATCCTGGTCAGATATCCCTTAGGAAAAATAATGTCTTAACCCAACAGTTTAATCTGGGTTATTTGTCTTGCGAAACTAGGTCAGGATGTAGATTAATTGCTTTGCTTTCCTTGCCCAAATAAAACCCACTCGAGGAAAATGCTACATCAAGTCTTTCCTTGCCTTAGGATAGTTGGAATAAGGTCCCCTTGGTGGTGTCTATGACAAAATTGGATAAAACCATGAGAAAGCACTAATCCTATGTTTTTCTTACACATGATATTGGCCGCTCCCGACCTATGCTTC
>ML787373.1:119813-150966 GCA_009831015.1 Picea engelmannii
CAAATCAACGGTTCACATTGAATTCCGGACCCCCCCCTCCGTTCTGCCTTTAATGGAGGGGGGGGGGTCTGGAATTGATATTAAAGAACGCACCAAGATCTACGGTCAGGAGACTGACGCGCAGATCAAAGGATCACGATGGATTCCGGACCCCCCTTGGTGTTCTGCTTTTAATCAAAGGGGGGGGGTCCAGAAAGAATATTCTTTGCAGTGAGCCCATTTCACAGTTGGCATTTTCCTATTGATTCGAAAGTCTTTTCACCTCATGTCGTCTGACAACCTCCGTCACTCTGGGGTGTCATCCTCCACTAAGTCCACTTGTCCCACTTGCTCCCGGGTCGAAGTCCCATCCCGTAACTGCTGTCAGTCCACGTTGTCAGTACCATAACCCCCTTCACTCATGGCCAGCCTCCTTTGGCGACTTTTATCCCCAATCACAAACCTCCACGTCAGTCATCCGTATACTTTGGTCACCGTCACCTGCCATATCACCCCAAGTGGCCCGTTGTCCATTAATAACGGGATAATATACCCGTTGTCACGCTGACCGTTTTCCCGCGTCTGACCGACCCATTTTGGAATAAAACTACCATTCTCCTTTGTATTCGTTATTCCTCCATCGCGCCAGAAACCTCCTTTTCCTCCATTGCTCCCACATCGTTTTCACCTACAGTCAGTCGACCCCACTAATGTATTGCTTGTTGTAGGTACAATTGCCGAAATGGTGTCTAAGACAAAGCAAATTGAAGAGGAAGAGAATCCGTTCATTCCTCCTCCGGTTGACCTGGATAAAATCCCTCTGGTCGATAAAGATCGCTTGATAGCGGACACTATATGTAGTTTTGACTTCTCTGATCTGCAGTCATGGCTCCGGTAAGTCTTCTTGGACCAGAGTGACGAAATTGGACTCTGGGAGTCCAATTTTCCCCTGTATCTTTTCCCCCAAATTCACCATTTCCCAGAATTTTCCCTCAAATGCCAAGCCCATTACGTCCCCGACCAGAAAGCCATTGTTTCTTCATCTGGGGACGTCGTCCTCTTCATCACCCCAGAGGATATTGACCAGATGATGCAGATAACCCGTGCTGAATCTGTGTCCCCGTTCAGCTTAGAAATCCTCACTGAACTATACCAGAAAATGACTTTCCCGCAGAGAGCTTAGATCTTCGATCTTTTCCTCCCCACTTCCGCTCCGCTCCCATCCACCAATCCCCTGTACCCTTCTTCCTTGTTTTCCACCAAAGGAAATCAAATTATTTCTTCCCTGTGTGCCCTGCTTCGGTACTATTTCGTTCAATGGGTAGATGAACCCATCCTGGGTTTTCTATCTATCTTCTCAAATGACGAACAACCGACCACGCAGTTCAACTACAACACTTTCCTAGCCAATAACATCCATGAACAATTTGTGAATTTCGCCACAGAGGGCATGTTCAGGTATTCATCCATTCTGGCTTACATGTTCGTCTATTTCCAAGCCGACAGGTTCGGTTTCTCCATGCAGAAGATGGACGCCGACGGGAGGCCACAGCCAGTCACAGCGTGGACTTATCTTCTGAAACACAATTCTATCGAATACGACTTCACAGCGTTCATTGATCAGTTTTACCACCTTGTGGTAAGCATGTTGAGTGGCATGCCTGAGCCACGAATAAATGACAAAGTTCGGAGAATTCTACACCTCTCGGACAATGCGAAGACAGGAGACTGGTACTTGTATCAGAATCACTCCGAGATCCGAGTTTATGGGTGCGAGTTGGCACCGTACAAGCTTCCGAGATATATACTAGTAATAATTTTCGCACTGGAATATATTAGACAAATTATGAATTCTGATGATATTCACTTTGTTTCCCTTAAAACGAGGCAACAATTGCGGATTAAAGGGAAGATAGTCTCTTTCATCTGCAATAGTAGAGCCGCGGGTGATGAAGAAGACAAACTGTTAAGGGAAATGAAATTTCTTACAAGTTTCACCTGGCATTATGATCCCTGCGGGATCATTTTTGAGATGAGAGTAAAAAATAAGAATGCCCCATATGCGCATGAGCCCAAGCCGAAAATCGAGAGATTTTCTAATCAGACAGAATGGGAGCCTGATACGTTGGTGGATGTGGAACCAGTTGTCGGGATGGAAAGGCAGGTACCCTCAACAAGTGCGCCACCCAATGCCACACCTCATAATCCCAAGGAAAAGAGGCCCCAACAAGAATCGTCTTCTCCTGTAATAGAGGTGTCTTCGGAGGAATTTAAGATGCATGCCAAAAAGCCAAGGATAGTTCCAACGACAAGCACGAAAGTGGAGCAAGAGATCACAACCACCACAGTGGCCACCCCAAGGGTCAAGCCTGCCAGTCTACCTTTCGGATCGAGTCAACACAAGGCATTAACATCAGCTATAAAATCCACAGACTCTCCCACAGATGCTCCACCAAGCAAGACCGGGCCCAAGTTGGGGCATTTTTGAAAAATATGATTTGATCAAGAAGAAAAACCAGACTCTTACTACCAACACTTATGCCCAGTTCCAGAAGCAGTCGTCCACAGCTCAACACAGGATTCTTTCAGCGTTTGATACAGAGAAAGGTAGGATGCATATGGCTTACCTCCAAGCACAAGTGCCAGATCCCAAGGTTATATAATATTATAAAAGGGCCACATTTGAGTTTCAGGCTAAAGACGTGCATCCAGCAGATCAGATGGATCTGCAAAAGCAAACTGGCGAGATGGTTTTCCACACTTTGGCCCATGCTACAGCTTCTGCATCAAAATTTCGGGTAGCTTTGAGCAATGCCCAGACCCAACTGAAGCTAGAGAAAATTTCGTCTTTCGCAAAGGACAAAAAAATCAAAACATTGGAGGAGTTGGTCCTCAAGATTGGTTATGACCCTACGAATGTCAAAGCAGCTGAAGAGATGATTAAAAAGAAAAACACTGACATCATGTCTTGGAGAAAACAGCTAAAGCTCCCTCCAACGGAAGACCCACATGCAAAGGATATAGTTGAAAGGGAAGGTGAAAAGGATGAGATGCTGAAATTACTCATGGAGAAGAACGCTCAGTTAAAAGAAATGGAAGCAGAGATGGAAAGACTACTGAAAGAGAAAGAGCAAGCAAAGACAATGGAAGGCATCCCATTGAGTGCTATCCCAATTGCAGGATTGAGCACAACGACAGTGACAACCATTCCATCTGCTGCATCAGTGCCACTACCAGAGGGAACAACAAACCTGGCCAAATGTATGGAGAGAATGAACCTGCAAGAATCATAAATCGGCAGGCTTAAGAAAGAAGTGGAGAATCTCCAAGAGCTAAAGACTTCTTTCCAGGCTAGTCTATCCAAAGAGAAACAGGTGAATGAGCAAATCAAGAAAGAGTTACAGTAGCTCCAGAAATAGACAATGGCAGGAAAGACTTTGGCCGAGGTCAAAGAGATTGTGTGGATAGATATTTTCAGGTCCATAAATGAAATCTGGCCTATGGTTCAAATCATGTTTGAACAAAATGAGTTGCTCGAGAGGAGCAAACAGGCTGTGGAGAAAATCAGGATGGAGCTGGGAGACATGCTAGCCCAAGCGAATGAAATCATAAGGTTCCTGAATTCCAAGACCCGGGAGGAACTCGAAGAATTGAAGATCGAGGACAAGACATAAACTATATTGGAGGTGAAAAGAGTTCTAACCAAAAGGGGCCTCATGCTTCAGCTTGAGGAGAAAATTCAAGTTATGGATCAAGGAGTGCAGAAGTTTTTCAACAAGATAGATGCTCTGCAAAGGAAGGGCCTGCTTGGTATGAAGGCCATTAATGACAAATTAATGACACTCCCTGATTATAAGAAAAGGTTGGCTGAAGTGTATAAGGAAAATTCTAAGTTTGCAGGTATACAGGGAAGCATCATAGGAAAATCATTCATGGACGCCTTGCGGTTGGATATTAGTATCCAACATGAGATTAAACACATATTCATCATCAAGCCTACATTTGCTAAGTACACGGACATGGATGAAGTGTACAGGAGATTGCTTAAAGTCACAGTGCTAGGTCATATCATATGGGAGGAGCTGTGTGACCTACTAGATTAGCAGATGAGCTGTCACATCCAGTCACCTGTCCTGTCAGAAGAGGTTGCGGAGGCACCTCGCCAACGACCTACCCCTGAAATTCAACATACTGTTGTATTGAGTCATCAAAACAGTTTTGATTAGTTAAATTAGTTAGCCTAAAAATAACATGAGCACGTCCTGATCGGTATGACATGAACGTTTGTATTTTGTATTATAAATACTTCAGTTTCCGAAGTATTGAGGGTTTTTGATTAGCACACCCTATCGCTATCAAACTGTACTATTTTTGAAGAGATCTACCACTAACAAAGAAGAGGCACTTTACAGGATTCTTGCGCATGTTCACTGGTGATGTGATTTTCTTAGTCAAACGTTTCTTTTTCTCCGTATTCATTTTGTTTTCTGAATCTAATCTTTATGAATAACGTTATGTTGCAGGATTTATCTTTGATACCCTGTTTTCGATTCTAGAGATTTAAATGTTTATCTTCTAAAACCTTCAATTAAGAAATTCTTAACTGCTTGTTAATTGAAGTTTTTTTCCTCATCTTTTCTTCTGTCCATCATATTAATTACTAAAGATCCAGTGAGGGTGTTATCTCGCCTTGTGAAGGTTTTCTTTGGCGTTTCTGGTTGTATCTCAGATTTGATTAAATGCAGACCCCATAGCCCAATGGATGTGTAGTTTGTCTCAACCAACTTCAAAAACCCTTTTACAACAAAACCTACAGTTCCTTTAGCTAGCCTAATATATTAAATTAAACAAAGCTAAATTATATAGAGAGATCCCTCTCTGAAGCTGGAAGGGCTAGATCCGAGCTTTAAAAGTGGTTGGATAAGGTTACCTTAGTAGATTTATTCTCTTTTCAACCTCTAGGAAATTTACCAAGTGCTAACAATATGAAAACTAATAATTAAGATGTACTTTTGTCATTTTCATGCGAATGATGATCAATTCAATGCAAAAACTTGTCCTGCCAAACTACCCTTTCAGATCAAGGAGATTCGGACACGAAAACGCAGATTTCGCACAAACAACACACCCTTTTGCAATCAAACAAGAGAAAGAAAATAAAAAATGCAAAACAAAGGAGAAAGAGATTTGATCAAATGACCTCAAAGAACCAAATGAGAAGAGTTACAGACTTCAGATGTCCTTCACTAGAGTCCCCGCTCAGTCGGATAGGAGAGTAGAAAGCAGCGGATCGATTTCATGCTCTAAACAACAAAAACTCAAAAATAATGAAGAATGGCATAAAATATGAACAAAAAGGTGTTTACTTCTCAGGAGGAAGCATGTCAAAGGTCAATGGAAGAATCATTGAATCACAAAGCAGCTCAACAAGTGAAGAAACAGGGTCTGGACCTCCAAAAAATGCAATTTTTGAATAGATTTTGGGCAAAAAAGGGATGGTGCTCTGGTATATGGGCCACTAGATCATTATAAATATCTTTCTAACACTTCCATGGAGTGCTGGTGCTCTGCTAATATGGGCAGGGGGGCACCAGGCTAAAAAAACTTAGAAAAAGTCCAAAAAACCCAAAATTTCAGTCAAATTTTGACAATTAGGCTGAGTGTGATGGGGTAAAGAGTCAATTAGTAAGTGAAATCAAACATATGAGGTGATAAAGGTATGAAAAAAACAAAGAGTAAGACAAGTTCTATGAGGAAGATCAAAACTAAAAGTTTGATTCGATCCCCAGTATGGTCGCCAACTTTTGTTGAAGGAAAATCTCCCTGCGGACAGGTAGATCTCCTCAAAGAGCTAGACTCTTAACTCTAAGAAAGAAAGTGCTTATCATGGTCACTGACTTCCTTTTAGATCTATATGGACTAGTGTGTGGGGAGGAAGGAGAAAAGAAGTACCTTTTACCGGTGTTTGTCCCTGCACGCTCCAAATTGAGCTCCAATCTTTTGCTCTTTGATAAACCCTGTAGACAAACAAAGTACGACCACTTCCTACTCTATCAAGATTAGTCCGAAATAGGTCTATATACTAAAGAGACAAATTCATGTGAGATTGAAGATGAATTAGAAAGAAACAGGCCAAGCAAATTATATTAATGAGGACAAAACATTGCTTACAGCCGTAGATGGATTGCAGTAGTTTCGCCAAGTCCTCCTTGCCTACCCCTTGCTCAAAAGATCCACGATCCGAATGATGATAGCTTCACTGATTTCTCCCTATGAGATCATAGGTCTCTTTCTTCCAAAATATCTCTGCTCCAGCACCACTTATAAGATCATAAGTTTGGTGTGATTCTCTCTTTTCAGTCCTCCTTTCACCATGAGAAAGCTTGCTTATATAGCCTTGGAGAGGCTCAACAACTTGAGATATCTTTGGGGAAGGTGAGGATTTTCCTCCTTCAGTTTAGGATCTACTCTAAGATCATGGCTAGACAAGGGATTCGAGCTCAACTGCCTTCTAAGAATGAAAATATCCTTCCCACATTCATCTCAACAACTCAACTGTTGCCTAAAATAGGTAGCGCTCCCTCAAAAGGGCCATCAGAGAGCTGTAGCGCTCCCCAGTAGGCTTAAGGGGGGCACCAACACTCCTAAAGACACCAAAACTCCCTCAAAAGTGCCAAAGGAGCTTTATAATGCTCCCAGACAGTGTAAGGGGGAGCGCCAGTGCTCCCAAAAGAGGTATAGGGGAGCGCTCTCCTCCAAAACTTAGTTTTTGGGGTGCTTTCAGATGGAAAAAGGTTTATAAGCCCAGTTAACCTTTCCTCCTCTTCCAAATCAAGTGTTTGAGGTTTTTCAAGTGTCCTTCTCATGTCGTTATAGGCATGACATAGGCATCATGGCAGTATGCTTTCTTTAACACTTGCGACACTTGTGAGCAAAAAGCGACACTTGCAAACCTTGTAATGACGACACTTGCGACACTATCAAAGTGAGTATTTTTGATGTTTAACAGATTGCCCCCCAAAGTATGAAGTTAGAAGACGAGAACTGATGACTGAAATGCTTTGTAGACTTTCAAGCAAGGGTATAGACTCGAAGAACCTGACAGAAGCTACTTACAAACATCCAACAAATATCATGACATGTTTCAAACCCAAGGCAGACATACCTATGCTTGGGTGATCAAGATTTGCAAGATATGGCCACCATAAAATACACTACAAATCCATAATTGTATTGATAAAAAGGTATATCCACTGAAAATACACTGTGGATCTATACTCCCATGACCTAAACTAATCGTAGCCATGAAGAATACACAGTGGATCTACGAGATGACAAGACATAGCCACGACCAATACAAAGTGGATCTCTGTAACAATATATGTGTCATTGTTCAAGATAAACTCCTTCGCAACCTGGGAAAAGTACATATCAAAGTGATCACTCAACCCAGGGTCTTCTTACCGATCTCGATGTAGTACGAATCTAACCATGTGAATAGATGTCCTGATGTCGAACATGGTAGAAACCACTTGATTATCGGTCAATGATGTAAACCGTTAACAAGCGCGAGGGAGATCACCATTAATGTCAATGATTCCCAAGGTACCCTAGTACATTCCAATGAATGTGAATGGATGAGATGAAGTCAAACATCCATGGAATCATCCGATCATAGGTCAATGATGTAAACCCACTGTCAGACGTGAGGAGGCCTGCCATTGAGGCATGTAGGTTCCAAAGTACTAACTGGTTTCTAAGTCTAGTTCCTGGATAATGTGTTGAAGTTGACAGGAATAGGCTCGTCAAAGGAGGGCCTTGATGTATCCCCCATCAATGAAACGAAATAGACATAGAGATGTAATAGGTAGATAAAATGAACATGGACTGACATGGGTAATGAGACAATATATTTGTGATGGCTGACTCTCGAGGCAGATACTTCCCTTGAACATAGAGGCACAACAGCAGAAACATGACATGGACCAAAACTTTATGATGTAGTGGATGCTATGACTTACCTCAGGTGACCCAAAGGAGTGAAAGAAACTCAAAGGATTGGCTCAGTGTAGAGGTTCAGTGGATTATAATGTGTGCAAAAGAAAAAGTGTCGTGTTCAAGGGTGACTCTAAGAATCACTTGGTAATGTTCTCAAAAGACTGCTTGGCTTGCTTCTTTCAAATTTCCCCCCATCCAGATAGATGAGTACCTCTTTTTAATTTAACGAGCTCGAGGAGGGTAACACATGCTCGATATAACTCACCTTCGGTAAGTTCCTCTTCCTTTGTTTAACGAACTGGAAGAAGTAAGGGTTCGGTCCCGTATGGGCCTGTCGATGTTTGTTTTAGCGTGTCCAAAGACAGAAAACTCGAAGGTTTTTCATGATTATAGAGTTTGGAAAAACACTTAAAAGAGAACTCTCTTAGTTCCTTTTTTGTAAAGTAGTTTGACGAGACCGAAAAAGAGATAAACTATCGCTCAACAGACATTTTCTTCAAATACTTTAATGAGTGTGAAGAGAACAAGGTTGCTCAGTAATCTTTTCATCTTTAGAGAGTCTGAAAAGGACTTAAAGATGACTCCAATGTTGTCCTTTTTCGTAATGTTAGTCTCGCGAGGCCGAAAAAGAGATAAATTATCATTCGAAAGACGCCCTTTCAAACCATTTAACGAGTGGGAAAGGAAGCAAGATCACTCGGCAATATTTTCATGTTTAGAAAGTCTGAAAAGAGCTTAAAGGAGACTCCAGGGGGTTCCTTTTTCGTGTATCCATACAGGTCCGAAAAAGAGATAAAAGTCTACCCAGATGCATTCTCATGTATTTATGAGCATGAGAAAGAATAAATACTAAGCTCAGTATGCCCCCAGCTTAAAAGTTGGTGACTTAGCTCTAGAATGATCGACAAAGGCTGGAGACATGCCCCCCAAGCTTCAATTCATTCACCGGCTCTGAGGTCGTCACCAATTTCTCTAATAGATGAGAAAAAGGAGAAGGGTGGATGAAAAGAAGGTTTAAGAGAGATGACTATTTCATTTTTTAATGATCTTGACACAGGAAAAGAACTATGCTCAATACTTCCGTTTCATTTTTTAACGAGCTTGCCACATAGAAGAGAAACTATGCTCATGGTTTTGTTCGGATCATGGCTTCCAAGAGGATAATGCTCTGGAAGGGTACCATGTCAATGGATAAAATGTGGTCATGGCCTCCAGGAGATCTTCACTGGATGGAAGATAATCACTCAAGAAGGAACACATGTCGAGGGCCGCGATAGGAGGAAGGAGATCAAGTTCCAATAATCCTACCAAAGAAATCACCATGTCCACTACCGGATCCAAATTGTCGGAATTTGAGGTCATGGGAGACAATGCCACATAATTGATATGCGGCTGGGGTTATAATGTATGCATATAAGAACCACTTAGGGAGGTAACCCAGTCGGGGCCGATGAATGAAAGTTGATCAATAGTCACAATTATTGCATTGTGAGGGAAAGATATCACATGGAAAAGAGTGGATACAATAGCTTTCATGGCATAGACATAATCCCACCCAAGGAGTAAAGAGAAATCCAAGGGGTCTCGGACTACCATGACATTGATAAAGACAGTTTTCCCTCCCAAAGTTACAGGAAATTGAGGAAGGATCCCTAAAGCTTGACTGGTTCTTTTGTTAAAAGCCAACAGATTCTGGGTAACCGGTGCAAGCTAAGGACAACCCAAAGCATGCCAAGCAACAAAGGACAAAATACTAATGGATGCACCTTCATCTATTAGTGTTTGAGGAACGTCCTGACCACAATCCTGTACTGTAATCTGAAAAGGAATGTGAGAGGGAAGACGAGGTCTAGTTAGCACACCCCAATAAAAAAGGATGGTCTCATTACTTGGAGGGGGTTTCACAGGAGAAGGAAGAATTCCCCCTGGCATGGTAGAGTCTATATTAATGAGAAAAACATGGGAAATATCGAGTTTACTCTCTAGAAGGGGAGTAGGATCGACTGATGATTGGATCGGATCAACCAATGGTGGACTTGGATAGACCACTTTAGCACTCTTCAGAGGAAGAGTGGGACTGACCGAGGAAGGGACTGGATCAATCACTTTGACATTCCTCAATGGAGGAATGGGATTGACTGATGGAGAAACTGGATCGACCACTTTGGCACTCTTCATAGGAAGAGTGGGATTGACCGAGGAAGGGACTGGATCAATCACTTTGACATTCCGCAATGGAGGAATGGGATCGACCGATGGTGAAACTGGATCGACCACTTGAGTTTCATTCTCCAAGGGAAGAATGGGGTCGACGGGTGGAAACAGATTGATTGCTTTGGTGTCACTCTCTAACGGGAGAGTGGGATCGACTGAGGATGAAAACAAATCGACCACTTTGGTGTCACTCTTTTGATGAAAAGAGGGGCTGATCAATGATGGAACTAGATCAGCTACTTGGGTTTGTGGTTCAATCGAGGAGGAAACTAGATTGACCACCTGATCAACCGGACTGACTAGAGATGGAACCAGATTGACCAGTCCATCAACCAATGATGGGTCAGAGGAAAGTTTACGATAACCTTTCAGAAGTTGAAGTTTTTCCAAAAGAGAAGAAGCCTCATCCATGCGAGGACAAAGGTGAGAGTAGTGATTACCTTTACATAACATGCAAGGGAACTTGACAGTTTGCTTCTTCTTACCAACCTGAACATCACTAGTTGACGGGGTATCATCGACATGACCGACAAAGGCTGATGACATGGAGGACCACATTTCTAAGACCTGGGTAAGACCAGGGCAATCCCTCAGAAAGTGGTCACCCTTACAAAGGCTGTAAGGGAATTTGGGTTTTGGATTCTTCCTTTTAATCTTGTTGACCTCATCAACACTCCCAATACTATTAACAGTAACTGGTTTCTTAGAGCCAACATCTGATGTTGTTGGGGCCTTTGTCCTTTTCTTATTTTTCTTCTCTTTCCGTTTCTTCTTCTTCCAATTAACCTGGCTACTTTCTTTAGAGCTTTCACTAGGCGAAGAAGGATAAATGGATGGAGACTTGATGGGTGAAGAAGGAAAAAAGTCAACAGGAGGTTGATGTGTGGGTGGTGTATTGACATCCAAAGTATTGGGTGAAACTAAAACATTGGGAGGATTCAGGATCACCGGAGTGGGGAACAACCAAACTGGTAATCCAATAGTGAGTCCTGGAAGACTCAGTGTGGCAACATATGGAGGACCAAAGTTTCCAAACGAAGGAAAAGTATAGGGTTCCCCAGGAGAAGGGGTTCCTCCATTGGTACTCCCAGGATTCAATGCCATTAACACAGACTCGACCTAAGGTCCACTAAGTAAAACAAACAACACATGCTAAGAATCTAAGAAGCAAACAATCAAACAAACCTTCCTACGATGAAACCACTAGTTGGTGATGAAATCCAACGCCGCGAGATCAAAATAGGAAGGGGCGGGGATAGAGCGGGTGGATCAGTTACGTTGGCGACCTGCTTAATGGACTTACACCTTGGTGCAAGCTTCCACACAGTAATTATGGATTTACCCTCCAAGGAGCTCGAGTGAGTTTGACCAACGTCTGTTCCAGGTATAGTGAGACTTCCCTTCACTGCCACCTTGTGTGAGACCCTAAAGATTGTGGCTACTAAGGTCACCAACTCGTAGTCAGCCCTTGGGCGGGTACAGTCGATAGTCCAGTCGAAACGTATGGGCAGGATAACCGATAGGGGAGAGTGGACCATGGCAGGGGAAAGTTACTCTAACTTTCCATTGATCTTCAGTGTTGAGAGGAGCGCATCGGTTGCGGGTGCCTCACAGAGGTCTTGCATCACCTCAGTCAGGCATCAACATGTGCAATTGATGGAGGCTGTGTGGATCTTGGTAGAGATTTGGAGGATGGACTCATTTTGAGATGAGGCCATGGGTCAGGTGCAGGAGGTTCACAAGGTTGATATCTTCCAGGACTGTTCTTCACAGAGTATTGCAGTTCACTTCCTGATATGGGATCCATGGGGTGGAGTGTACTATTGTTCATCATTGGATAGGTTCTACTATGTATCCCATAGGTGGACATGGGATCCTAGTATTTTACTTGGAGGGATTTGGGTATTGCTTGAGGACAAGCAATTTTCTAGCAGGGAGGACTGTAATGTCCCCACTTTGGGACATCATCACAGTGCAAAAATTTATGATGACCAGAGTAGCCAGATGGATGTTATAGAGAGTATAGGGGTATTTGAGAGGAATTGTGGGGTCCATATTGGATTGATCATCATATCCCATCATTATGATCCATTCCACACAGGTTAGCTTTGGTTTCGTTGCATTCCGATGATTTCCATGATTTTGACTATTTTGAACTATAAGTCAATGAAATTCACCGAAGAGGTCATTTTGGGCACATTACTTGGAGGAACCTCTCAGTGTAATAGCTCATTGGAATCGGGAGGAGAAACACTACAGGATGGGATGGCTAGAAGTGACTTTCAGTGGCCAGGGAAGCCACAAGGAGAGATAAGGAACCTTTTAGAGGTAAAAAGGTTAATTAATTAATTAAAGTGATTTAATTAATTAATTAAATATTAATAAAATGAAAGTCACTTTGGAGGGACAAGGAGAGAAAAAAGTATAAAGGGAAGGCAAGGGACTCTTCTCATTCATTCATGTATGATCTTATTTTGATATCTGACTTTAGCTAGTGAGCCCATCTCTTGGGGGTTTTGAGGGTTTTGACATAACAAACCCTAGAGGACGATTCGGTGGTGAAAGATTCCACCTATCTTGTCCCAAGCTTGGTATCAGAGATGAAATACTCTCCCACACCATTCAAGTTCCAGATCTACTCAGTTGCAGGAGGATTCTACATCAGTTTCATGTGCAGATAGAGAGAGGGTGCACCAGTTGAGGGTTTCTAGCAAGAGGGGTGCACCATCTTTGGAGAGGGATTCGATGTAGGAGATTGGACAGGCCGTTGAGGATTCTATCACTTGGGTTTTCATTAAAAGGACTTGGACATCAGATCTAGTGCTTTTTGAGATAGTTTTATGGCTCAGATTATTTCTTGAGCAGTGGGACGAATTGAAGAGAAGGAGGGTGTTTTTGAGATCCAGATCTAGTCCGTTTGGAGGGGTTACACTTTAGATCTGACCCTGAGACTTCACCTAGTGACTTGCAGTGTCCCGATCTATATTTATGGATAGTTTCAGAGCATTTGGAGGCCTCCTTTAGCAGGGACGAATTATCTAGGGCTTCAGTCATACAGTGGGGCGCACCATTCAGTGGGGGATTTCAGATCTACAAGAGATTGAGAGGGATCTTGGAGATTCAGGCACCTGGGTTGTTCTTACCATCACCTGATCTATCAATTGGCATATTTCTTAGGGTGATTGGACACTTTTGACAGCAGGGCTGAGTTATTGAGGTTTTCAGCCTTCTATTGGAGCATGGCATTCTCCAGCTGGAGAGTTTGGCATTCATATATGCTTTTATTGATCTTCATTTCTTATTCAGCCTTTAGAGGCATGTTTTGTATGAGCAAGAGAATTTTGTAGCAGCTCTTATCTATTGTCTGTCTTCTTGGCCATCTGTTGAGAATTCTAGATCGACATCTTCATTGTAGCAGGTTTCTCTATTTTATGAATAAAGAAGAATTGAGATGTTTTGGCTTGTCTATCTTACTGCATATGGTTGAGGTATGTTCCATGGTTATCTCTTTCTATTATTTGCTGCATACACACATATAAACACATCTAAACAAATAGATCAACAAACTGTTTGACGAAATACCTCACTCAGAAAAAGTTTTAAAAAGACACCAAAACAGTAATGATCCTTGCATAATGGCTTGGGATCATTACAAGCTGTTAGAGACAGTATAACCGTTTGAATCACACCCTGAATATGAAGAAAGACATTAATGGTTAGACAACTTTCCACCAAACCATTGGGACCACGCCACAATGGACAGAACTGAGTTAATGAAGGCTTCTTACCCATTGCAAGAGATCCGTTACCAAGTATCTATTTATCCTGTCACGCCACGCACCGAGAACACTTTTGCTAACCATGAATTTGAGCCTGTAGATTTGTTCATTTTCACATAGTGATCATCATGATTTTTCCATCTATCCCATTGCATTGAGGGATTACTCTCCAACCCTGAGATTTTCAAACCCAAGCGTTTATGTCGAACAAGTTCAGTGTGGCAGAGAAAATTTTTCGAGGAAGTTCTCATCGACCTCATGACCGAAAGAGAAATGTCGATGTCTACAGGTATGCAAGCATCATCGACGAGAGGACTGCAACCCTCTCTGTCGACTGCTCACGCAGCCAGATCATCCCAACCGTCAACAGAAAAGAGAACCAAAAACAAAGATGACCTAGCCAATGCAAAGTTGATCCCATCTATATTACCCAACTATATCCCGCCTCTAGCTGGTGTGGTAAGTAGTGATAATGTACCTAGATATTTCGAGTACACCATGGTCACTACGTACCTCCCGAAGGGGATACACGTAGTTCGCACACAACAGGATAAGATCACAGCGTTGAAGTTCAATGACTTCAACCTCAGAGATCACAAAAACTAAAACATGCTTGCCCCATACAAATACATAACTAGGACAAAGGGAAAGAAATTGAATATCATCCCTCAACCATGGATGATGAACCTCACACAGTCCACCGTGTTAAATGTCATGAAAATCCCACACTTCGGAAGACACTAGGAAGTCAATGCATGTGTCAAGATGCTACTATCGTGTTACCATGGTGGATATTTATGGCTAGACCATCGTATTATAGTCGATCCAATGCTGATCCATAAGATCATAGGTTTGAGTATGCAAGGACCTGACTTGCAGGAGTTCTACCCAGGGAAGGCCACAGATCGTGCACTAGCACAGAAGATTAAAGACACATACGATGATGTCAAGAAGGGGACGTGAGGCTACAAGGTAGCCTCCATACAGAATGGCGCATTGTGCCTAGCATGTCAGTTAATAGCTGGAAAGTTGGTATGCAAGAACCAACCCACACAGGTCACAGGCTTTGTCGTCGACATTGTGGGGAATTGTGTAGAAGGCTTACATATGAATTGGGTGAAGTACCTTGTCAACCAGGTTGAACTAGACTACCACGAAGCGCAAGATCATGGCTACAAGTTTTACTTCAGCTGGCTCCTTATCCTCATCGTCTTTGTTTCTTGGGAAATGCTAGAAGGTGTGACCTTCTTGGATATTGAACCATTTGAGTCGCTTGCCGCGAAGTTCGCTACCCTTTGGCATTTGAGTGATATGAACAAATAGTGGTATTCGAACACTACTTTTCATACCTATTACCTTCAGCTAAAGAGATCCACCGAAGTTGAGCCTCGCATGAATCCAAACACCTTACAGAGGTTTCGACCCTTGATGAAGATCATCATAGATTGACATTTCATTTACATTACAGCGCGAGCCGATGAACACAAGGAACAACTCCATTCGTACTATAAACTTATAGAAGAGGACCTGGAGGAGATCACTGAGGACTGGTTCATAGATATCCTTATCCCCGTTGAACTTGCAAAGATGTTTGATCCTGAGTTGGACAGCCTGGAGACCACTCACAAAGAACATGACACACCTAGAACCAACAAAAGATAGAAGACTAAAGAGATACAATATTTAAGCAGCACCTCAGGGAAGGCTGCTTCCATATCACTTGAGCAAGGAGGTGATGGCGATGTATAAGAGATGAAGGAAAAAGAAGTTGAACAAATGAAAGGTGAAGTAACACCGCCCAGAGACAAGGATGACCCTTTGAAGAAGAGGAAGGTTTCTCCCCCAAAACCTTCTTCCCAGAAGAAATCAAGAGCTACCGTGACCAAGATGCAGACTACACTTACTCTTGATGAATTCGACTTCATCATAGAAGCTCTAAACGACGCTTCACTGGAAATCACGGAGAAAAAAGGAGAGAAGCAGGAGGAAATGTATGATAGAATTGAGGTCAAGCTCCAAGGGGTACAACAGGCTCTTTAGTCTAGTCGCACAGTCTCCACTGCACCCCTTCCATCGGGAGACCAAGAATTGGGAGATGAGCCAACCCAACTCCGCCACCTAGAAGATGCAACTAAAGCTCACCTTCGACGAGCACAAGAGGAAATTGAACAAACCACCCAGGCTTTGATGCAAGTACAAGGAGTACTTGTATAACAATGCTGAGTTGCAGAGCAGGAGAAGATTGCTCTCAAGACAAAGTTTGACGAGGAGACAACTTAAATGCAACAAGAAAAGGAACAGTTGCTTGCAGGGAAACTCAAGGTAAAAGAAGCAATCAACATAGCACTTCTCTCTATGATAGACTTAGAGCCACACGCAAAATACTAGGTTGAGCATCAAGTAGAGTATCTTGCAGAAGCCATCCAACAACTACAACAAAGAATAACAGATTTAGAGCTCCACACAGTGCCCAACACTCTGCAGGATGTCAGAGATCAAAGAGAAGTGATTGCTTGGAGCATAGTTGAGGGAATAAAATATTTTTCCATGGAATGCAATAAAATTAGTAATCGTAGTGCCCAGACTTATAAGCAACTCACTGAGAATGAAAAACTAAAGTCACTGGGGTCGCAGCTCCAGGAGGCGAAGCAACAATTAGAGACAATACCGACGCAGTTGAAGCCTATGGAAATAATGAAACAATCCCAAGAGCAACACACTGACCAGCAACAAGTTCACACCATTTAGAGCAAAGTCATGGAATTGAATCAAAGACTCCAACCTATACAGGACGAGGATTACCAATTGTTCACAGAGATCAAAGGCCGAGGAAAAGAACTAGAGCAATTTGTTGCTGCAATAGAACAATGCCTAGAAGGACCTGTGAACAAGGCAGTCATCCAAGAGTTCATTGAATAGGAGGCCATGGTACAACAACAAGTCAAAGCATCTCGATCCAAGCTCGAGGATTTTGAAACAAAACTACCCAGATCAGAGTGACTCGGGATGAGTCACAGGTGAGTGTTGGGGGCCTGTTGGCTTTTGACCAAGTTTTGGGAGATCCTTGGTCAATTTTGACCTATTTTGGGACTTTGAAAGTCCGTCGAAGGAGGAGCGCTAGATGAAGAAGAGATCGCGGGATCTCGACCCCTTTTTTGGGTCCTTTTTGGGGTTTGGGATTATGTAATGGGTATGGGATGTCGGCCCATGGGTTTACCCATGTTTAGGCCTATTTTGTAAAGTATAATTAGATGCCTAGGCAATGTAAGGAGGGGCATCTATGTGATGTTAGGCCAATGTCCTAAGTTCTAGTGATCGATCTATGTGATCAGAGGATTGTAAGTGCTTTGTGCATACTATGTAAGATTGGTAAGGCTAAGTGCCAGGGACTGCAAGAGATCGAGAGGAGGCTTTGTGATGAACCTAACTTGGGGAGGGAGGATCTAGCGAAGTGCGCAGATCTCCTGTCCTATGTGGAGTAGGGTTTTTGAGGCTCTGTGCATGTAACTAATTAACATAAGATAATAGAAGAGAAGAAGAGTTGGTGGATGTAGCCCCAGGGGGGGGTGAACCATGTATATGCTGTGTTGCTCTGCTTTGTGCAATGTGTTGATGTGTTTATGTGTAACTTGCTATGATATAGATGAATGTTAGATCTAACTGATATACATATGCTTAGTGCTGAATCTGTTAATACCTAATCTCTTTCATCATGCTAAGTGTTGTTAGATTCTAGATCTAGTTGGATACTATGATGCTCTGTAATTAGTGTTTGTCTACGCTGTTACGTAGAATTGAAGATTGATGAATGTTTACTGCTAAGTGCTCTGTTAAGTGTTATAATCACAGATCTGTGTCCTAGCTAAGGTTGCAGACATTTGAGTCTTGCAACCACCCCTGTGTCTACCTCAGGTGAGACTTCATCTGCTTCACAGGTGTCGCCAAAAGGGTCGGTAGTTAGGGTTTTGTTGGTGCATTGTTGTAGATATGAACCTTAGGTCTTCCCTTGTTCCAACACTGTCCATTTACCCAATGGTAGTAAGGGGAAGAATGAACATGCTTAAACCCCTGTTTGGATGCTATCTCTTCCATCATTTCATTCTGAAAGTGACTTCCATGATTAGTGACAATCTCACTTGGGATTCCAAAAATGGTGATAATTTGATTGAATGCGAAGAAGGCGATAGTATTCCCGTCATATTTAACTGTAGGAATGGCCTTGACCCACTTAGTAAAGTAGTCTACTTCCACGATAATGTGCTGATGCCCGCCAATGAAATTTGGGTTGCAATACACAAAGTCCACCCCCCACTTGGTGAAGGGACCAACATTAATGACTAGATGGAGAGGGGCTAGATGCGAACACATTTTCTGAGTGAACACCTGGTAGGGGTTACACTTCTTAACTGCTTCAATGCAATCTTTAAAGATATACAACCATAAATAACTGGATCACAAAATTTTCTGAGTTGTCGCAAGCTCGGATAGATGACCACCAAAATCCCCATTGTGCCAATTGTTTAGAACTGACTCAACTTCTTCATGAGTTAAACAACGATGCAAGATATTGTCTATTCCTCGACGATACAGAGTGTCACTGATGATAAGGTAATTCTTATCTTGGTATCGTATACATCATCGATCATATCACGAGAGATGACGAGGGAAATTCAAATTTTGAAGATAGAGAACAATGTCTCCATACCAGGGGTCGAAAGAAGAGACAAGTAAAATGTGTCCATCCGCAAAATATTCAACATGAATAACATCCTCGTACAATTGTGGGAAGTCAGATATTAACTCTGGAAAGAATAGTGATTTCTTGGATTTCGCAGAAGCGAAATTGAGATTGAATTATTGTAAAATGACAATCCATTTATTGTGATTTCCCCCTATGATACACCTGGTAAGGAAGTATTGAAATGGATTGACATCGACAAGCACAGTAGTTTTGCAAAGCAATATATAATGGCGTAATCATTGGACTGCGTGAACGACAACCAAAGCTAGATTTTCAACGTGAGAATATTTGAGCTCAGGACCAACTAAGTTTCGACTAAGATAGTAGATGACGTGCTCGTGGAGCTCATTATCCTCATGAACCAAGAACATAACAATCATCTCTTCGGACGTGGCGACATAAAGTAAGTAATCTCTACTATAGTGAAGAGGCTTTAGTAGAGGTGTCGATACCAAGGATTTCTTCAAAGCATCGAAGGATTCCTAGGTTCGCTCATTCCAGATAAAAGGAGTGTCCTTCTTCAAGAGATGCATGAAACCCTTAGTAATATTGGCATAGTTTACTATAAACCGACGTAAAAAGTTAGCTTTCCTCTGTAAAAAGTTACCATGATCCTAGTCTTAGAGACCAAAAATCCTAGAAGACGTCGAGACCTAATGCAAAAGATGAATTTACAAGGGTTCAACCGTATGCGATAATGACGATAACTTTCAAAAACTTGCCAAAGGTTCTTAGGGTGATCCACTCTCTTATGAGAGTGAGCAACAATATTGTCAAGATAACCTTTGACTATATTCTTAAGATCATGGAATGCGAAGGTTATAACACATTGGAAGGTTGCTTCAACGTTTTTAAGGTTGAAAGGCATCTTTTGGTATGTGGAATTACCCCAAGGATAGATAAATGTCGTCTTATGTTGACCCTTAGGTTTAATTTGAATTTGATTATACCCTGAAAATCCATCCATGAAAGAAAAAACTTCGCTTCCCGCACACTTGTCAAGAATTTGATCGATGAATGGTGTCAGAAAGTTGTTCTTAGTAAAGGATTTGTTCAGGTCATGAAAATCCATGCATACACGGATGGTTCCTTGCTTATTATTCACAGGAATAGGATTGGATACCCATTCAGTCAAGGGAACCAGGTAGATGAATCCAACATTAAGTAGTTTCTCTACCTCTGCCTTAATAGCAGGGGCCTTCCGGGGATTGAAAGCTCTAAGACATTTTCGAACAAGGTTAGCATCTGAGTAAGTTTTAATCTCATGTTCGACAATTAAAGGGTATATTCCTTACATATATTCATATGACCAAGCAAATACATCTCAGAATTCCTTGAAGAGTTCAATGTAGATCAGGATTTATTCTGGCGAACAATTTGCACCGATGTGTACATTTTCAATCTTTCCAGGGGTATGAGAGACATCGATCGCGACAGTAGGGGATATACTCGCCATATTTCCTTTGACATAAATGTCATGTGTATCAAGCAGAACTATGATGTGACCGACTATCTCGCTCATAGTAGATCTAAAGTCATCTTGTTCTATTCTAGCAAGCTCTGGGAGAAAATAAGAGAGATGATGCATATCATCCCAAGTTTTGTTAGAACCATTCATGGCCTAGATGATAGCTTCATCCAAAGGAAAAGTCTCATTGAGGAAGTCATGTGAGAAATACGACGAAGTGGACCATACGGGCTTAAGAATAGGATCCTCCTCATCTGTCTGTGAGGAAATAGGATCGATATTGGAGGAAAAGTCAAGAACGAATTGATACTCTATCTCTACTGCTGATAGTGACATGGCCATTCCATCATGTGACTGACCTTCACAATATGCAGTTGAGAAAGTTAGGGTCCAAGGATCATTAAAATAGGAAGTGTGGAAAGGAATAGACCTCTCTGACTAAATAGGCCTATTGGACATGGCGTAAATATGGTGAATCAGTTCCATGAAGTCGAAGGTACCCATAAGGGATGAATACATTCTGACACTAATATTCTCAGTTGCCAACTGAGAATTTTCGACCACGGGGATCGACGGTCCAATAGATGCACTAGGGATAGCATACGCAAAGGACAACTGATCGTTCATCATGATCTTCCCATCATGAGGAAAACAAAGAGTACGTAAGATGAATAATATGATGGCAGTCATAGCGTAAGTCCAATTGCGTCCTAGTAACAAGTTATAATCAAGGGGCACATCAACGTCCAACTCAACATCCACCTCTACCATCTTCCCACCTAACTGGACCAGAAAGGAAGAAAGAATACCGTGAGGGCGGAAGGAATGACTGTCCAAATCATTCAACATGGTTGGATACTGAGAGAGATTTGGAGAGTTGAGGGCTTTCCAATAGACTAGGGACATCACACATATTGCAACACCTTCATCAACAACAGTACGCTTGATGGTATACTTCAAGTAACCCACATGGATTTGGAATGCCACATGGTAAGGAAAGAAAGGCTTCACATATGTGATGTCAAACTTGATAACTTTCGAGCCACTGGGATCTAGAGCTCCTAACCCAGATATCAAAGAATTCCTCTATGAAGTACACGTCTAGAGTACCTCCAAAGCCGACATCGCATAAGGAGTTTGACTAGGTCCTCAACAATAGAGTAATTATGGGTGGCTCTAGAATTAGGAATGTGGGTAGAGTGCTTGAGTACTCCTTTCAAAATACGAGGCGATGGATCTAGTTTTTTGATCTGCAAGGGTGTCTCCAGAGGAGGAGGAGACTCTAGACCAAGTATAGTTTGTGGAGAACTATAATCGCAAGATTAGGTGGCTACATTAACTTCATATTTTACCATATTGATGCATAAAAGGTCACCATCTTGTACCGGTGGGTTTTGACTCCCACTCGCTACATTTCTGGCATTTGAGGAGCTTGAGGCCATGTTCTCATTATGTGGAAAAGGATTCGTCAGCATGACGAGTGGTAGAGATAAGATCCTGGGAGCTTCCGAAAGTTTGGGGCATAAATGAGTAAGGTGATCATCTGTACAAATATTATAGGGAAACTTCACCTTACACCTTTCTCTCTTTCCCTCACCATCATTATTATTCATCTTATCATTATTACCATTGTCCTTGGGTTTATTATTTTTCCCACCCTTACAATTACTATTACGTCCTTTCTTATTATTCCTACCTGGTTGTTGGTTACTATTTGGGCTGGTCGATGATTGCACATAATGTACATCCGCTAACTAAGTGGGATTGGAAGACACAGATGAAGCTAGCCCTCCTGCAGACTGGTTTAGAGACAACTCTTTCAAATGGATTGTCACCGAGTCTGTGGATTTCACATTGGTGGAGCCTACAATGCCATCGGCATGAGGTACAAGCTTTTGTCTAGGGTCATAGTTTGACCTCGGTGCGGCAGGAAGAATCTCGTTTAACATCCTAGACTGAGCATATATAATATCTAACTGATGGGCTTTGAAAATCGCTTCTTCCTCATATGTAACCCCAGATGTAGCAACATCCTTTGAAATAGAAGGTTGTAGAGATTTAAGGAACCACTCTAGCAAGAACTCCAGGTGTATGTAGGTGTTGATCAACCTCTTCTGTCTACGCCACTCCTGGATGTGATCCAAGATATGAGTGGCTTTGTCCTGGCGTAAGGTCGACAAAATTTCTATGCCAACATCGTAACAAACTGGAAATTGGAAGTGGTTAAGGAAGACTAAAACCATCAGACTAAAGGTATTGTATGCCCCCCTAGGTAGCTCGATATACCATTTCACGGCAACCCCCATGAGGGTGCATTGAAAAATCTTAACCGAATGGAATCGTCACTAAGGGAATTTGAAGAGCACCATAGGTGAAAGGTGGTGACGTGATCACCAGGATCCTTGCCATTCTTGCCTGTGAATTTTGGAATATCTGAAGGAAGCTTGGTGGGAATGGGGATCCATGTAGGATCATGACACACAAGGTCGTTCATCAACTTAGACAAGTATGGCAGATTGAGCGTGGCCAGAAAAGGGAGACGGGGTTGCGACATCTGGCCCCAAGTTCCCTGGAAAGATTATGGTTGGGAAATTGTATCCCATCCAGGGTTGTGGTAAGCACCATGGCCCTTTCTCGGATTGTAATACCCTCCTCTGGGTTGATTCATAAGGGGTTGGTTGGGCATCATTCCAGTAGGAATTTTTTGATGAGGGTTATAAAAACTGTCCCCATTCGGAGTGGCTCTAGGTTGGGGGTTTACCAAGGTGTGAAACTAACCTCCTCCAGGTGTGAATCCAGAGGATAAAGGTGGGTTCATCATGCCAAACGTGTTGGTCAGAATAGATATAGAGGAGGTGGGTGTAAAGGAAAAACCATAAACAATAGCTTGTCTTCCAGGTTGGTTACTCTATCCAGAACTAATAGGATTAGACCTGAGGTTAAAAAAAGGAATGCCTCCCATGGTAGGAGTCGTTTGAGGAACCTGAGTGCCACCAAACGAGAATGGAGTATAAGGAGGATTTGTGCCCCCAAGTGAAATTCTAGCAGTAGGGCCAACAACTGGGATGGAGTTTGAAAACTGCGAAGTAAAATTATTCATACCATAGGAAAAGGGACTAAAGTCCATAGGGATGGAATGAACATTACAGCCTGGTGAATGACCAAGTGACCCAAACAGGTTCGTGGCAATAGGTTGAGTGTTCACTATAGGACGGGAAGTGGTGAGGATAGGTGACCCCGACACTACAACCATTGTGGTTGAAGGAGTTGAAGGGGTACTATTAACTATAGTAGGCGTGGGAGTCGAAGGGCTCCCAGTATCTTGATGGCTCATTTGAGTAATCATCCTTGTAGAATCACAAGTCTGATAAGTGGAGGTGTGTGTACGATGTTTAATAACTCTATGCCTTTTAGAAGGAAAAGAATCAAAATGTGATGGTAACTGTAACAAGCGATGAGACCTGCGGGGAAGTTGGTCTGGCTCCACAATGACTCAAGATTCAAGATATAAAAAAAAAATCCTAAGGCCAACTAGTAATCAAAGAGCACAAAAAAAAATAATCAAGCGACCAATATGCACACAAAAAGGACAAAGTGGCTGAAAGGGACCCCCTCTCTAAAGTAGGTATGCCTCACCCAAGAGGGGCCTGAGACTCTGCTACTTAATATTGGAGGAAACATAATTAGTTATAAGGGCCCTCGTGGGCTTAACAACTAGTCGGTCAAATCCCCTCAGAGAGGTAATCCTCCATAAAGGCTGTGTGCTATCAGACCCTTATCTAACCTAGGGTACCTATAGAATAACCCCTGCGAGTAACCTATGTGGCACCTAAGTCAAGAAACTAGGCAACCATGGTATAACCGATGCACATGTGAATAGTCGTAAGTCAGTTCCATTGTATGGGTAGGGTAGCAAATTCTGAAACCTTGAAAGCACCACCTCCCACAGAGGTAAGGGAACTAGCAAGATCCACATATACAAATAGATCCCCAGAAATATATCTGATGCTAAGAAGGTATCGGGGGGATATCCCTCCACACGACCTCATGCTTAACTCCGTTGTAAGCAAAGCCTCCTGATATTACCGATTATACAATGGATTTCTCCACTTCCTTAGTCAGACACATAAGTTTATTTAATAGCCTTAGAGAAGTTTACTCACAAAATCCTATTCCAAGGCTCTAAATCCTAAGCTAGTTTGTGCACCCTAGAAAATAAATTCGTTACTAATCAATTTTAAATTATAGCGTTAATTTTAGTGGTCGTTCTTACTCAAAAGGTGCGGTCATGAAACTAGTGATGTTATGACTCAACAAGTAAAATAAATGAATATGAATACAATGCAAAGTCCTAAATTCAATTTCCAACAAATGATATGCTTCTCAAAAATGCAATTTTCAATTCAATTATGCAATTCTAAATAAAATGCAATCTTTCTTTACATGCACTAAGATAAATGACAAAGACTCAAAAATACCAATCAATGCAAAATACCTAATACTTTTGTATTTTCAATATAAGATAATGAAAATGCAAGGACTGAACAACAACTTGATATAAAGACTCTAATGTGTATAGACATAGAAAACCCAAGTAGAATATTAAGGAGAAAAAGACCCAGCCCAAGGTGCGTGGAAAATCAAAATGAAAAGATGATGAGAAAGGCACCACCCAAAAAATCAACCAAAGACAGGTTTCTTGTCATCCCACAGACACTTAACAATCACCACATAGACCCAAGAAGACTCAAAAATCATCAAAACCTACCCAACAACCACCAAACCCAACAATCAAGCAACAAAGGTTGATGTACGCGATTGTTCAAGGGAAAACTGCATATGTACGCAGCTTGCAGAAGTACAGCACGCGTATGTACACATCTGTCAAGCAAACAACTGCGTATATGTGTCAAAACACAACTAGGCTAAGGAGAAGGCTGAAAAAATCAGACTTAGAGTGAACAAAGGATTTCAAGCAATCATACGACAAGAAACTCAATACAGATGAGAGAAATCTAAGGAGAAAAACACGCCAAACCACGAAAAAAAAGATTCTTTCCCCAATATGGCCACCAATTCTATTACGAGGAAAATCCCTCTATGGCTAGAGGTAAACCAAAACAGATGGAAATGACTGCATAAATCGACTCTAATCTCAAGTATGCTATATAAACAAATATGCTAATAAGACAAGATAAGAAGCCTACCTTGTCTAGACGTTTGATGAAGTCCATTGTTGAGCACTTGATCCAAAGAAATAAACTTGCAACTAGTCCTGAACAACCAAGAAACACAAGCATATGGTGATAATATATAATGTTATCACATTCGATAGCATAATCCATCAACATTGATAATAAATATGCCCATGGAATAATAATTCAAATATTTGCAAGATATTAATTGGACGAGAAAAGAGTATTTCTATTAAGATATAATCAACAGAAGTGAATGAGTTACAAACTTCTGTGTCGGCACAGTTCAGAACTAAGAAACTAAGTTCCTTCTAGCTGGGCCTCCACCACTTCAATCCTCCACCAAAGGCAAGCTCATATAAGAGAGACACTGAAGTTCTCAATGAATAAGGGAAGAGATTGGGGGCTGAACAATGTGTTTAGACTTAAAGGACAAAGGGATGTAGACTCAATGTGAAGTGAATAATTTCTCCAGATTAACTTTGCTCTCAAAGTTGAATTCTTTCTCCTCTTTTCCATAGCTCGGATTTGGCCCATTTATATCCTTCAAGTGGAACGTAAGGGACGATTAGGAACATTTCCAGTATATGGAAGGCCAAGGATCATTGATCTTGTGACGTGACATGGAAACTCAACACCATTTCTTAATTTTTGGCACATTTCCCGATGTACACGAGTTGTAGTGGTGCAAATTAAGTATATGCATGCTGTAATATAGGCAGGGTGCCTATGTGTGGAAAAATAATGTTTTTAGCTCTGGGATTTGCAAAAAGGGACTTCAAGTCTGCATAGGGAAATGGAAACAAGCCTCCTGTGCAAGATTAGATAGGGTGAGGCAAATCTTGCTATAACAATCAACCAACATGAGGAGTAGAAGGCCTAAAATTTGGAAGGAATCAAATGAAAGATTGAAAGGACCACCAAAAAGTATGTCTCTTATGTGCACAAAATATAAATAGTGCACAAAAGAGACCCTTTGAATAACAAACAATAATGAAGACTGTTGACAAAGGTGAGTAAACCGCCAATGGGAACAAATGGAATTCAAGGTACTGCATGAATCTCAATGCGTGAATATTGTTCATGTTCAAACATAAGGGAAACCAGTTAGTCAATGACCAATTATGGAATGTCATCTGTTGAGCACAAGGTTTCCCATCAATGATGTAGATAGGGCCAAGGTACCACTCAAGGTCAAACTCTTTGAGAAATTTGTCACAATTGATAAGAGATTAACCCATCGATAGGAAGTCAATGGGGAACCTCCATATCAACACGAGTAAAGGAAAAATATACTTTTGATTCTGAGATGTACTTGACACATAGGAAGGCCGACTTTGAAAGCCAATAATTCTACGGAATGGGCGACATAGGCTAAAACTTCCTCTAAAAAAGAACGCGAGACAATATGTGACTTAGGAAGCATGGAATGAAAATGAACATTGACATAAGTTTGTGATGCTTGAGGCAATGACATAATATCCATAGTGACTAGAAGAATAATCATCCGGAGAAGTAAAAGATCTGTGTAACTGGTTCATTTTTCTAAAATTGTACTAACCCAAATTGTTGAGACTATACTTTATATTTTGTGCTTTGTTCAAAGGCAGCTTGACTGCTTCCAATAATGGTAAAGAAGACTCATTCCCACACTACATTTTTATTATTTTATTTTTGTGTCCTTTTCATATTGGAAATCTTGAAAAGAAATAAAAGAATGCTAAAATACATAGAGGAAACAAGTGTCACAGGAAAGCAAACTAGTTATAAGCGTGAGGAACATACCTATGCTTAATGCAAGGGAGAATGTGCTGGATATGGACACTTGAGGGAATGTTTCCTCCTAGGGTACAATTTTCAAATTGAAAAGGAAAAATGTGCAAGGATAGAAACTAATGAGAATGCATAAGCAAATGGTTGAGTAACAATCTGAAATCGAGATTAGCTCAAAATCACAAGTAGTGGAATAAAATACAATATTACAACTTAACTCATAAGTATGGGACCCCCATAGAAAAATAGCCAGAATAATATTGAGAAGGATATGAGGTTTCAATTCAATTTCATGGAGGGAATAAAAGTACTCCCAAGCCTAATACAAACATTATCATGGGCACCAAAAGGAAAATCAAGGTGCTATCTAGGATTCCCATGGTGGTAGGATTTACCACGAACTAAATGACACTTAAATTCAACTGGAAATACTTGTGTCGCTAGTAAGTGGGGTTGATCCCAAGGAAATTTTATAATAGGTCATTCATAATGAAAATTGAAAGGTGGAAAAACTCCTACCCTATATTCCAACAATGGGAACATTACCTTAACGAGTTGGAAAAATTGGACCAATGGATACAAAACTTCATTCTAAACATATTGTTGGGGAATAGGGTGGAACAAAACATGAAACAGAGGATACACTAATGTAGATAATCAAAGAGGAATTTTTTTTTCAAATATATAGGTGGTGTCTAAAGACATCGTTACAACACTTGAACAAGGCACACTGTGATCTAAACATCACAGTGCATGTTGCACATCTCGATTCACATGATCTATTGCACAATATCTGTTGCACATCTCGATTCACATGATCTATGGCACAATATGATGATCACTTGTTTTGAATGACCCAAGGGTTCTTCTTTGTTGGACTGCAATTGATGTTAGACCGAAACTCGCAGGCGTTATTCTCTGCCACAATCATCATAGTTAGGATCCATGAGAGGGGGTTAACCCATGTTACAAAACTCACGGGAAGTATTGAATCCAATGTCCAAAAATATCCCCCCTAGTGCGTTCCAAGTGAGTTTCAAACTCGATACTTGTCTCTCTAATACCATTTGTTGGACTACGATTGTTGTTAGACCAAAACCTGCAAGTGTTAGAGTCTGCCACAATCACTGGAGTTAGGATCCACGAGAGGGGGTTAACCCATGTCACGAAACTTGCGGGATGTGTTGAACCCAATGTCCAACATTCTTGTTATAGTCTCAAGATCTAACCAATTTCCAAAAAATTCAGAATATCTTGTCCACATGTAACTATCATCTATTCAAGTTGAATTTGCAAATTCTGCTTTGTTGAGTCATCTAAAAAATGGTGCTTGACCCGATCGCTTATCTGTCCAACTCATAGTCAATTGCTACGCTGTTCAATCCACCACTTGACTATCTTCAACTACTATTCAACTATCTGACTGACACACGCATCGACTACTCGACCAAATGGTGTGGTGTGTTGGTCATTTACTCGACTGAATGTATCTAGATGTACATTGACCTCTCAACCGACTGAACCCAGGATATGTGTGATGAACCATCAATGATTGATGTTCCAACAACCCCCATATCAACACACAACTATGGAGTTTCAGGAGAAAAAAATATGTCACTAGGAACCCCCCCCCATAATTTTAGCTTCATGAAGCCCAAGAATTGTGCAAAGCTTGATAATCCTGGCTTCAGATAAAGGTTTAATGAAGATATCAACAACTTGATCTTTTGTCCTGCAATATTCAAGTGAGAAAATGTTCTCATGAACCAACTGTATCAAATAGTGAGCATATAGATCAACATGCTTCATCTTACTATGAGCAACATGATTTTCAACACCTTGAATAGCACTTTTGTTTCAGGATAAATTCGTGAGTGCGGACACAGACCAATGTCCCTAGATCCACTTGGATCTAGAACAAAGAAAGACAAAATACTACTCTTTCCCTAGATCTAGACTATTGAATGGACTAAGAGAAATGGATAGTGGACATACCTTATGAATTCTCTCCTTAAATCTTTGTTGTTCCTGGATCCTCTTCGATGCTCTTGTGTCGTCCAATCACAACAGTACAAACCAATCGAAGTACAAGCAAATTAATATATTCAATACCTAGTCTATACATGTGATCAAGGAATCATGTAATAAGATGACATCATCATTACGGGAAAGGGACATATTCATGTATTGAATTAACTTAAAGAGAAATATACAACCTGATCCTTGATGTCGTAGATCTCCTTTCAATGGCTTCTAGTTCTGACACACACTTGCTCAAGCATGAAGAAAATCAACTACTTGTGATGACCTTGCTGTCGTCTCTATCTGATGTAGCATCAATTCTCCATGCACCAATTCTCCAATAGATCTCTCAAGCTTGTCAATTTCTTTTTAACTTTCTTATTAACCCCTTCTATGAGTATTCTCATCAATTTATAAGAGAGAATAGGTTAGTTGCTAGGATAAGAAAGATCCCAATAAATCTGGAATGCCAGCTTCTGAATAGTCATTCGAATAACAACTCAATCTTCTAGAAGATACCCTTCTAGAAGGCTCGAGAATCTTAGCTTTTTACTTTGTAAAAAGATGTTCACACCCTGTCAATGATTACAGTGCGAGAAGTTCGCACCCTAGTTGAATGCAGCATGCGGGAATGTATCATTCTCGCAGGAGAGTATATATGCAGCCTGCAAACTATCTTCAAAACATGATTTCTGAAAATAGATAAGAGCAACCCTTTTCAGGAATGAGTCCTTTAATGAGGAGTTTGATTTGCTATCATCATGACATCACCATGATCTCATCACAATGACCAAAATTGTGGATAACAGAATTCCCCCCAAAGTCTGAGAGTGGAACTAGTGACAGTCGGTAGACTTTGTAAGCTGCATGTGTGTGTCAAGAACCAAAAGCACATCTAATCAGAGACCTGCAAACATCCAAGCACTAGCAGAATATCATATATACCAATTCCTGAGGTAGGCATTCCCATACTCAGATCATAAACTGATGACATCAAAAACAAAAGTCATGGCCACCAATCATACACTGTGGATCCATGCAATCATAATGTAGCACAGCCACCTGAATACACTGTGGATCTGTGCGACAAATGCGTAATCAAGACGACATAGCCACGAACCATACACAGTGGATCTATGTGTCGCAAAATATACATACTCCATCGCAACCTGGATGTAAAGATAAGATCCAGGGTCTTCAATCCCATCACCCAAAGTATGAATCTGACCATGTGATTACATGTATCGAAGTCGAACATGGTAAAAACCACTTGATTACCAGTCATTGATGTATACCGTTAACAAGTGCGAGGGAAATCACCATTAATGTCAATGACTCCCAAGGTACTATAGTACAATCCATCGACTGTGAATAAATGAGTTGATGTCAAACACCCGACAGAATCTTTTGATCAGAGGTCAATGATGTAAACCCACTGTCGAAAGCGAGAAACTTGCCATTGAGGCATGCAAGCTTCAAGGTACTAAATGATTTCTAAGTTTTGACTCCGGATAATATGTTGAAGTCGACGGAACAAAACTCATCACAGGAGGGCCTTGATGTATCCCCCATCAGTGACACGAAATGAGTAACAGAGTTTGATGGTGAAACAAAGCATGTATCAATTGGACTTTGGACACAGGGAAGGCCGACACAAAGTGAAAGGATAACTGTAGATGGCCGACTCAATAGAGGTTTCAAATGGACAGCTCTTGAACATATGGACGACACGACAAATGATTTGGCAGCATTGACTCAAAAACGACACATGGAAAGACCTTGTAATCAAATCGAATGAGAGGAAAACGGATTTCCCAAACCAACTTCGGATGATGAATAGGGGGTGTCATGTTCAAGAGCGACACTTGCTGCCAATTAACTCAAAAACGAAACATATCCCTTTCCCAAATTCCCCCCCCACCATTTCTGGCAAGTACCTCTTTATTTTTACGCAAGCTTGAAGAGGATCACATATGCTTGTTGA
>ML787373.1:199628-253112 GCA_009831015.1 Picea engelmannii
TTTTAACGAGTGTGAAAGAATAAGGTCACTCGACAATCTTTTCAATTTTAGGGAGTCTGAAAAGAGCTTAACTATGGACTCCGAGGGGGTTTCTTTTTCGTAAATTTAGTCCCTCAGGCCCGAAAAAGGAATAAAATTATACCCGAGGATACTCTTCTAAAGAATCGGAATTCGATAGAGTATTCCTTTGTTCGTACAGTTGATCATCCGGACCAAAAAAGGGGTAAACTAGCGCCGGACAGACGTGACTTCACATTTCAGTTTAACGAGCGTGAAAGGTCACAAGATCGCTCGACAATCTTTTCATGTTTAGAGGGTCTGAAAAGGGCTTAAAAGGAGACCCGTTCTGTTTTGGGAGTCCGAAGGGTAAGACAAAGAGTGAAAAAGACCCATGCAAATGAGGCTCAAAATCGTATTCAGGAAAGACTATATGGACTCCCGAGCCTACTATGTTGTTAGAAATAACATGGACACCATAATGCAACCAGGAACTACCTAGGGCATCCATGTTTTGGTAAGCTCTACCACCAAGTTGCGACACTTCTAGAGCAGATATGACGGTTCTGTGTCACAACCAGATGGGATCGATCCTATATCGTAAGAACAAAAAGGCAATGAGATGCAACAATGGGGATGAAATCCTACCCTATATGCTCAGGTTGACTTTTGAATTTTTTTTTTTTATGGACCGTCCATATGTATTTTATTTTTTTATTTTCTGAAACTCAATGAAAAATGTCCCAATACCTGACCAAATCCCTGCCATATAACTCTGGAACCACTCAAAATGGTTTTTGGTATAGAGAAACTGATAAAAGGGGACCAAAAGGGTGACAAAAAGAGGCCAAAAGTCTATAAATAGAAGCTTCCAGCTCATTATCACCATTGCTGATTTGGAAATTGACTCTGGAGCCAAAAGACCCCCTTTGCCAAAGGTCGTGATTTCGGGAGCTTCTGTGGACGAAACAGACTTCTGCTTGGACCAAGTAAGTACAAACTCCCTAATATTTCATTTCAATCCTTCATTTATGTCATTTAATTTGTTTTTGGGGGTGGTCGTCGACCTCTAAGAGGTCGGCCCTAGCAAAACACGGGCTGTCCAGAGACAGCCCGCGGGTACCCGCGCACAGAGTCAAAACTGCACGCAGGTACTCGCGACTGTCACCTCGACAACCCGTGGGTGCCCCCGTGTGGTGAAAATTTGATTGAATGCAGACCTAAAATCCCCCTTTTTTGCTTGTGTGTTTGGCAGGATGTATGTCCAGTGGAGAGAAAGGGAGAATGAGGCTACTAATGAGGTAGTGGCTGCAGATCCGAATGTTATGGCCGTACTGTCACAGTGTGGTTTGGTAAAGTTTTTCTTGTGTCCATTTATGCGCGCTCAACCCAGGCTACTAAATGCCTTGGTTGATTATTGGCACCCAGATGCAGAGGCTTTTATGATATAGGGGCAATCCTTGGTGCCCACCATCGAGGATATCTATTTTTTGACGGGCCTCTTGAGGAGAGGGGAACCCGTCAACTTTCAGACCTTTCCTGCAGGGCCGAGCAAAGTCTCGGAGTTGATAGAGGAATATTGCGTGGTTGGGACCAATAAGAGGACTTCCTCGATACCTGTTAGCAATATCACTAGCCTTACCCTTCAGACTATCTTATCACTCATTGGGCGAATTACCGGCTCCGCAGCCGTGCATCAGGCGTCGCGCGCACAGATGAAATGTGCAATTCAGTGCATGAATGCACAAATTTTCTATTGGAGTACCACACTGCTATAGAGCATGAAGAGGCAATTGAAAGATTGCCGACAGCAGACACACGGGAACTTCAGGTTTGGGACCATCCTGTGTTCATTTTTCTTTGAGAGAGTTCCATGTTTCAGTCCTCGGTTGACAGTTGGAGGAAATATGGCTACTTTCCCCGCAGTGTGCAGATGGGCAGCGTTGCTGCCGCGACAGGGTGGTGGGAGGACCACAGAGGCCTTCAATGATGACTTTTTTGCCTGGCTTTCATGGCAGATCCCTGCGATTGAGGATTACCCATATGCAAGGATAGATTTTTCCAGAGATCCAGCGATACCAGTGCCTCCTGGTGAGGAGCGAGGGGAGATGGGTAAGTCTCCACCTATCTAGTTTTTTTGTTTGCATATGTAATTTTTATGTCTTTTTGATATGTATATCATGTTTTTGTATAACAGAGTGTTTGACAGGTGAACATTGTGTTGTGTGAAGATGTGGGACCCGTGCAACCTGCCGATTTTGCACGGAACAGGCGCCGCCCACGGCCAGAGGCCACAGCTGCTGCCGCCAGGGGAGAAGCAATAGCTGGGAACCTCCCAGCAGGAGAGGCCGAAAGGGCTCTTAGGAGGATTGAGCGGAACTTCACTGAGCTCAATCACACAGTTCCCATGGCAGAGATAGAGGACTTGCCGCCCTCCATGCAGACTCATATTGTGGGGGTACCTCGGACATGGGTCTGATTGTTTAGGAATTTGGGTCGCGCTGTGTATGATTATAATAGGGTTCACAGGCCCTAAACAGACTTGTAGACTTTTATGTGCAGCGAGCACTGACATGTATATATTTTTTGAGGGCATAAGCCCTAGTGACTCGTTATGGTTCTCACTTTTTGAGGCGCTTGCGCCCATCTATGTACTCTGAGGATTTTATGATGTTTATATATGGTTTTTATTTCTTTTCTATGTCTTTATGGATTATGTGTACAAAAATGTATTTACATGTGTGTGATCATGATCTTTTTATGTGTGAGCAAGATGCCAATCTAAAATGTGATTAGCTAGAGTATCTGTGATTTGATTTAGACTCCTGGGAACATGAAAATATGTAATATAATCAAAGTTGAGTTCCAAGAGATGTACCCTAAGGAATCGTCGGTGTAAAGTTGGGTCATGCACCCGGTATATTCTGTTTAGTTGCGACACAACCAGTTGAGTGTCTAGATAGACCCGGAGATGAGAGATACAAAATGACAAAGCGTCATGAAGCAACTCGATAACTGCGCTATACTCAACAACATTGTTTGTGGTGTCACCTAAGCATATCCCTCTGGAAGATAACAACTGACCCTGTGGTGTAAAGATTACCCAAGCTGCGGAGGCAAGCCTCTGCGTGTGTTGACTAGCACCGTCCACATACCCAATGAACACCTCAGACTCACTTGACATCTACCATAGTGACGAAAGATAACATTAATGACACGTCCATAACACGTTTTTTCAAAAGAAATGTAAAAAAGTAATAGCACAAAGACTATACATATGTTACAAAAAGTTACCCACAGTGACCGTTCTATGAGTAATACTTCTTGAGGTAGAGCCCATTGCTAGGCTCCGCCAAAGTGTTCCCTTCAAAATCGACCAAATGATAAGCACCCTTATTTAAAACCTCCTTAACAATGAAGGGTCTGAACCACATGGGTTTAAACTTTCCTACCCCCAGGGGGTCCTTATCTTGGTCATAAACCAGGACAAGGTCACCCTCAGAAAAAATCCGAGGATGCATGGACCTATCATATTGACACTTGACCTTTTGCTTATGAGCCTCGTTGGCCAGAGCCACATCGCGACACTGTTCATCAAGCTGCTCAAGGTGTACTAACCGTTCTTCAAGTGGGGAAGTGTCTGGCAATAAATGTACTGCCAATTTCAGAGATGGAATTTGACATTCGATGGGCAAGACTGCCTCTAGCCCGTAAACGAGTTGGAAAGGTGAAAAACCGGTTGCAGTCTTAACTGATGTTCGGTAAGCCCATAATGTCGAGTATAACATCAAATGCCAGTTGGATTTCGCTGAGTTGATGGTTTGTTGTAGCATTGTCTTAAGAGTTTTGTTAACAGCTTCCAGCTGCCCATTGGCTTGGGGATAGTAAGGTGAGGAATGTTCTTGCCGTAACCCAAGATTTGATATTAACTCGGACATCATTTGGTTCTGAAAGTGACTGCCATGGTCAGTGAAAATCTCTCTCGGGACTCTGAACCATGCTCTAATCTGGTTAAATAAGAAGAGAGCTGCAGTCTCTCCATCATCTTTGAATGTCGGCATAGCTTCGACCCACTTAGTGAAGTAGTCGACAGCTACAATGATATAGCAGTGCCCCCTTGTTGATGGGGGGTTGCATGTAGTGTAATCAATCCCCCATTTAGTGAAGGGACCGATGGTGATGACAGGAAACATAGGAGCGGGATGTGCCCTCATCTTCCGTGAGAAGACTTGGCACGGATGGCACTTCTTGACTGACTCGATACAATCTTTGATAAGTGTGGGCCAAAAGTAACATGCTCGTAAAATCTTTTGGGCTGTTGCCAACCCGGATAAGTGACCACCACAAGCTCCTATATGACAATCGTTGAGCACTATGATGGCCTCCTCATGAGTGAGACATCGACGCAAGATACAATCTACACCTCTCTGATACAAAGTATCATTGAGTATAAGATAGTTCTTGGCCTGATGGCGTATCCGTCGACGCTCATCACGAGAAGCAGAGGTAGGACACTTCAAAGTCTGGAGATAGATCAGTATATCTCCGTACCAGGGGTCAGACGATTCAATCAAAAACATATCCCCCCGGATAGGCGATTCCTCAGGCACAACATCACCTGACTCAACCGGAAGTTCCGAAATAAGTTCTGCAAAGACCAGTGACTTCTTGGACTTCGCTGAAATGAAGTCTAAGTCAAATTCTTGGAGGATGACCATCCATCTACTGATTTTTCCATCGATAACTCATCGTGTCAACATGTACTGAAATGGATTCACGACGACAATGACAGTGGTCTTATGAAACGAAACATAGTGACAGAACCGTTGAACAGCATGGACGGCTGCCAACACAAGTTTTTAGAGATGGGTATAATTAAGTTCCAGTCCTACGAGGCCTCAGCTCAGGTAATAGATCGTGTATTCAGACAACGAATCATCTTCCTGAACTAAAACCATGCCTATGGTTGACTCTGCGGCAGCCAGATATAATAGGAAATCCTTGTTATAATTCAGTGGCCGTAGTAGAGGTGCGGTTATAAGGGCGTGTTTCAATGCGTCGAAAGAGTGCTTTGCTGCTTTGTCCCAGAGAAAAGGAACGTCTTTCTTCAGTAAATGCATGAAGCCCTTGGTGATTTCGGCATAGTTGGCAATGAAGAGTTGTAAGAAGTTCGCCTTGCCTTGAAGACTCTGAAGTTGTAAGATTGTGCATGCGGGGGGCAATTGGACTATTGCCTCCACCTTAAGAGGATCAACCATGATCCCCATTGTTGAAACGATGAAACCTAAAAAACGTCCTGACGTGACGCAAAAGCTTCACTTGTTGGGATTCAAGCGAATCCGGAAGTAGCGACAGTGTTCGAAGATTAGTCGGAGGTGCATAGGATGATCCTTTCACTTGCGAGAGCGTGATTCTAAATCATCTATATATGCCTCGACTATATGTTTGAGGTCATGAAACGCAAAAGACATGGCACGCTGGAAAGTGGCTCCAGCGTTCTTGAGACCAAAAGGAATTTTTCGATAGGTGAATGTACCCCACGGACAAATGAATGCCGTTTTGTGTTGGTCCTCAGGTTTGATTTGAATTTGGTTATAGCTCGAGAAACCATCCATGAACGAAACTGCTTCACAACTGGTGCACTCATCAATGATCTGGTCGATGAATGGGGTTGGATAATTATCTTTCAGACATGCCTTGTTCAAATCACGAAAATCGGTACAGACACGAATCGTGCCTTGCTTTTTATCGACCGACATGGGGTTTGACACCCATTGAGTCATGTGAATAGGGTATATGAACCCTGCCTTAAGCAATTTCTCAACCTCATCTTTGATAGCTACTGCTTTCCTAGGATTAACTGGATGAAGTTTTTGTCGAACAGGCTTAGCATCAGGATACGTAGTGATCTCATGTTCAACTATTTTCGGATCGATTCCTAGCATTTCCTCGTAAGACCAAGCAAAAACATCGCAGAATTCTTTAAAAAGATCCGTGTAAATCTGAATCTCTTTGGGGGAGCAATCCGCTCCGACGAAGACATTCTCCACGATGCCGGGGTTTCGGGAGATATTGATGGGTATCGTGGCAGCGATAGTCACCATATTTCCCTCAGCATAAATATCCTGTGTAGCTAAGAGGTTAATGGGACAAGGCTGATCTCCCGTCATGGTGATAGTGAATTCTCCTGCCTCAATTCGGTGTAACTCTGGGAGGAAATATGATCTGTGATGAAGATCTTCCCAGGTTTTGTCTGGACCAGTCATTGCTTTGATTATTGCTTTGTCATAAGGCAAGACTAAATCTAATGAATCAGTGTTGACAAGAGAATCCTGAGCCCAGATAGGCTCAAGGAGTGGATCCAACTCTTGTGCGGGAATCGGATCAGGAGTAGCTGAAGCTTGCTGGACCAAAGAGTACGCTACTTCAGCGGATGACAAGGGTGTAGACATGCCTGCATGCCCCATCGCATCCATCGTGTCTGATGGGGAAGGAAGAATCCACGGATCCTGAAAGTAATTCATGCGGAACGACGAGACATGAAAAATCTCAGCCTTGTGGTGAGTCGATATAAAATTGACATCGCCATGAGGAGGTGGGTAATCGAAAGTACCCATCAAAGATGGGCACAAACCAAATCCTACGTTAACGACATCGGCTTGAGGATTATCAACCATGGGAACCGTGGATGCCCCCAAAGATGGGTCAGGTCGAGAGAAGGATAACTGATCAATAGTCACTATCCGGCCTTCATGTGGAAACAATAAGACTCGGAAAACTGTAGTGACTACCGCTTGCATTGCATAAGTCCAACTACGACCTAACAATAGATTGTAGTCGATGGGGGCATCAACTACCTCTACTTCGACGCACACGGTCTTCCCCCCTAACTGCACAGGGAAAGAAGGAATGATGCCATGCGGTCGGAAAGAACGACCATCAAACGCAGTGAGGAGAGTAGGTGACGGAGACAACTCAGGTTGACCAATGGCTTTCCAGCATGCTAACGACATAACGCAAGTCAAAGCACCCTCGTCTACCACCGTGCAGAAGATATTCCATGTAAAATTTTTCGTGGGATGAGCCACTACTATTTGAAACGCGACGTGGTAAGGCAAACGAGGTTTCAAGTCAGTCGTATCTAACATGATGGTACCCGGGTTACAAGTCTCAGTAGAGCCTAAAGCAGTCAACAAGGCTTTCCTCCGAGCAGGGAAACTTTGGAGGACCTCCAAAGCGTACATAGCACAAGGGGTTTGTGATAAATCTTCCACCACAGAGTAGTTCTGGGTGGCCCTTGCATTTGGATTGTGAGAAGCTCGTTTAAACGCACCTTTCGGGATGCATGTCATTGTTTCACCCAACGTCTTCTCAATCTGTAGGGGAAGAGATGGGATCCCGACTTCTTTGCCCTTCTCAGAGGCGTTTGGTTTGCTATAATCGTGCGCTCTAGTCATTATTAAAGCATCACTTTTCACCATATATACATTCGCGGAAGATGAATTGTTTGGGGGAGGGCAGTTTTCTTGGCTGCCCACCTCGACACTTGTAGAGGCTTGAGTTAAATTTTGTCCATGCTGAAAGGGATTAGTCAACATGGCTTGTTGTTGTTGCGTGACAAACTTCTGGGCCTCTGCAAGTCGAGGGCATAGGTGGGTTGGGTGGTCTTCCGCACATAGGTAGCACGGATACCTCACCTTCCTCTTTTCTGTGGTGCCCTCGCCAGCATTATCATTTGGTTTTTTATCCCCCTTACTCTTCTTGCATTGTTTTTTCTTCCCTTCGGGCTGCTGGTTGGCCTTTGGGTTAGTCATCTGTACGGAGTGTACTTCTGACATTTGAGTAGGAGGAGCAGTCAAAACAGTAGTCTGGCTGGCCGCTGAGTGTTGTATAGATAACTGCTGCAATTGTTTAGTCAATTGCTCAGCGGGCTTAGTTTGTGTCGAACCAACGATACCGTCAGCATGTGGTCCGACTCTTTTTCTGGTTTTATCCAGAATCAATCGTGGTGCATCCGGCAGGATGGTGTACAATAGACCAGACTGAGAGTAGATAAGCTCAAACTGTTGAGCCCTCATGATGGCATCTTCCTCGGAGAAAACCCCTGAAGTCGCGACATCTTTGGATAACTGCGTAACTAAAGACTTAAGGAACCACTCAAGCATGAATGCTGGTGGGACAGGTACCTTGATAAGACTCTTTCGACGTCGCCACTCTCGAATATGATCCAAGATATGGTCCACTGTCGTCTGTGAGAAATTGGCTAGCAACTCTGTGTCGATGTCGTATCTCACAGGTAACTGGAAATGGTTAAGGAAGGCCATCGCCAGTTCGCCAAAAAAAGAATATCGTGAACGATCAAGCTCTATGTACCATTTCGCGGCACTCCCAATAAGAGTGCGTTGAAACAATCGCAACTGGATGGAGTCATCTTTCAGTGAGTTAGATGAACACCAAAGGTGGAAAGTAGTCATGTGATCACCTGGATCTTCGTTAGGCTTGGCCTCAAACTTTGGGATGTTCGAAGGCAACTTCGTCGGCATAGGAGGCCAACGCGGATCGTGACAGATAGGATCATTTAACAACTGTGTCAAATCGGGCAAGTGTAACGTTGCCAGGAATGGTAGTTTGGGTTGTCGCTGATAGCCTGGATAAAAGGGTCCTGGAGTTTGACTGGCACCAGGTTGCCAAGAAAAGTTTGGCTGTTGGCCCGGGTTCTGGTAGAAACCATGGCCCTAACCATCGTAAGGGTTTTGCATCCGAGGAGACATCATTGGCTGATTCCCCATGAAGGACATAGGATGTTGGGCGTTCATCGTGTTTGGCAGACTTTGGGAAGGATTACCCCATGCCGGTCCCGAGGGGAAAGGCATAGAAGTTTGTCCGGGGTTCCATTGACTGTGAAAAGAATTACCCCAGAGTGGCATTCCAGATGAAGGAACGGATCCTTGTCCTGAGTTCCAAGGTCCTGGTATATGTGCCCCCAGCGCAGGTATAGTATCCTGTGCTGGCGTAGACTGTCAAAAAATGGGTGTGCCCCCCGATGGGAAAGCAACAGATGCGAAAGTGTTATTACCAAACGTCCTGTTCCAAACAAATGACGACAAACCTACCGACAGAGTTTGCACAGGTGTTCCTTGACTCCTGGCTCCAAATGGACTCGTGTGTGCAGGCTGCCCGATGGACTGCTGATGCGGACCACCAAGCGAAGGGGACGAAGGAGGGATATGACCTCCAGTGTAAGGAAAAGCGTTGAAAGGGACAGGAATGCCCCCAATTTGACCTTGCAGAGGAGTGTTATAGCTCCCTGCCCCCAGACCCAAAGTCTGTAAAGTGGAGGTAGTGAGTGCAGGACTTGTACCTGAACTAGGCATATCGTATGAAAACGGAGGGCCAGTCGCACTAGGTGTGTAAGGAGGTGTGGTCGCCGCGATAGATGGGGTCGGTCCACTGTGCGATGTAGTTACGGCCGAGACCATGGTGGCTCGGACCGTCGACAAAGGCAAGTTAGGAGAAGCTTCTCACGTGGTAGCAACAATGATGGGAATGGAAGAAATCCTAGTTGAAGTAACAGAGTTTGGTTCCATAACTGGGTTAGGAGGCGTTCGTAAAATTGAATTGGCACAATAATGTCCAGCCAAATATCAGTGTCTGAGGTTTCAACTGATCCAATATTGGCGGTTGATCCCTCCGGGGGTTATTCGGGCTCAATGGTTTGAAACTCGATTGCTTCGAAAGACCCTCGTTGGTCTAGCTTTCGCCTCAATGGTGGCGGGGGTGGCTCCAGTATAACCGGCGGCAGGCCCAAAAGCCTTCGTGACCGGCAGAGCTTTGAATCCTCCACTGTGTGAGAAGATTCACGACATGCTAAGGTATTCTACATGAACAAACAGTAACACTCACTAAAAGAAAGCCCCTAGAAGATAAATCAAGCAAGCACTAAACTAGTTGGAAGAACAGTTACAACAACCAACACTAGAGAAACTTACCGGTGCAAGTGCAACTCGAATACGGAAGCACCCTCCGGGTATACTCTGCAAAGCGTGGCCTGATGCCTATCCTAGGTACCGCGGTATACCCCCGCAGTCACCCGTGTATGTCCCCAGAAAAGATTGGCAACTAGTTTGCCAGCACGTGAACAGTCACCAGGCAAGTACAGTCGATAGTCGGGTAGACCACAATGAGCAGGGTATCAAGCCTGAAACTTGTCAAGGGTATCGAGAGAAAATGGTCCGGAAGACAACTGAGGACCTCGAACAGATTCGAGACCCACGAAGCTCCGTGGCAAATGCAAACGATGGAATCCCTTAACAAATCCTCGATATGTGTTCTCCATAACGTTCGGTCCAGCTTTGGAGGGGTTATCTCCGCTACCTTTCCTTACGCGACCTCGTGTTTAGCCCCTGTGTTAGAGGGGGGTCCCGGATAACTTTCCGTAACTGGACTTCTACACTCCCTATTAACAGACTCCAATGTTTGGTTTGGGTGGCCTTGGAGAATTTACTCTCCAACCTATTCCAAGGCCCTAGTCCTGAGCTAGTGTATGCACCCTATAAACAAAAAGTCTTCTTGATTTTAATTAGTGTTTCTTTTAATGGGATTTTTAAGTCACAAGGTACGAAAGTGAAACTGATGGTGTGTAAAAAGACTCAAAGCAAAATGAACCAGAAATGCTTGGAAACAAAAACTTTTACTAAAATGCAAAACAAGCAACTTTTCAACAAGAAAGATTTCTTTTCCTTTTTGAATTTTCTAATATTTAATGCAAAAACTTATGAAAAAAGACTCTTTCCTAGTTACTGATGCAACAACACAATCTTCAAACCAAGAAGAAAATGAAACAAGATTTTTTTTTTTTTTTTTATTTAATTGCAAAATGATGCAACAAGGAAAAATGCCGACAAGCACAAAACTGAGAGAACAAAAATAAAACTCTGGCCTAAAGCGCAGATCGCAAAAGAATCAGAGCAAAGATACGAAAAAGCAATCAAGAAATCACCGATTCTAACACTTGTCTAAAAACCATAATTTTTTTTTTTTTTTTTATCTTTTCTATCAAAACATCAACTAAAAAACACAGGATAAGAATAAGATGCCCTAACCTGCTGACTGTGCAGCCCCAGACTCTAAACACCTGAGAGGAGCTCTTCTCACCATAAGAGGGGATGACTGTCCCACCCAAGCTGAAAAGCTACCAATCAAGCCCGCGACTGTCACCAAAACAGCACGCGTGCAAACACGTGTTGAGCTATAACAACGCGCGGGTACCCATGGGCTAACCTTGAGCAGGCCGCGGGTCTGTATAAAAGCTAAGAAAAAACAACACACAGGCAGCCCAGACCTGAAAAAGGCCACTGGTATTGACAACCAGGGTCTCTAAAAGGCTTGGATGCTTTTACTTTAACAGAAAAGGAAAATTTGCAAAAAAGAAAACAAATGCAAAGAATAACCAACACAATAAGACAGACTGAAAACAAGACAGTAACCAACAAGACCCAGACAAGATCCAGAAAGCCCCCTGAGAAGGTAAACTTCTGACAGGAAAGAGGAGACTGCCTCTCAATCTTTCTGAGCCTTACACGCTACTGAAACCTCTGCAACAAGCGTTCAAACGCGGGCTACAGAAGGTTAGGGTGCGGGTTACACGCGTGCAGGCCTTCTGTAGGCCGTGTGTACCTCTGTGTGTCCCGATAATGAATGTCAAGCAACAGTCAAGGAAAAACTGGTATTGATAACCAGGTTCCCTGCTAGCTTTGACCTAACAGAAAAAAAATAAACAAAGAACTTGAAACATTACTTCTTTGAACTACCCAGAAACCCTCTAATGAAATCCGGAAACCCTAAGAGTAAATCTCCCCAGTGGAGTCGCCAATTCTGTTGTGGGGAAATTCTACCCTACAGACTAACAAGCTAGGGATTAAACTTGCATGCAGATCATGACCCTTCAGAAATTACTTTTAACCTTCTACCCCAAACCTAAAACCCTTTTTCACATGCAAACATGGAAAGAACCAACTAACCTTTTTATCGACGGTTGGTGTAGATCCTCCATTGTGCTTTATCCCCTTGCTTCTACTGCTCCTTCCAAAAAGCGATCCTGCAATCAATACAAAAATACACATGCATGCTATTGTTCTACTAGAGGGTTAGAGATTAAGCATAAATCGAATAAAACATATAAGACTCGTGCATTTGGGATGGGAAAAGTATCTTTTTATTAATCTCAAGATGAATCAACTTACAATGATAATAGAGATCGGCCACCGTTCCTTGATCCTGATCCTAGGCTCCTCCTCTTATTTGTCCTCCAACTGCTTTGCTTGAATTCTCCTAAAGCTTGAGGAAAGGCTAAAGGGTTGGGACAAAACAGATTCGGCAATTGTGCAGAGTTTCTTTGCTATGATTTTCCTCCTTTGAATAGTACCCCTACCCCTTCTTTTATAGGCTAGAAGGAGCTAGGGTTTTAGACGAACTCTCGGCCATGCATGGCGGGGAGTTCGAGTTAACTGACCCAAATTTTTTTGTTCCATCGACAACTTTCCTGATTTTTTGCTTTGTTAGGTAAACGAGGGTTGTAGTGGGCCAACCAGCGTTCCAACGCGTGCAGTATAAGGCCTGCCAACATTCCAACGCGCCCAGCAGTGGGTTAGGGCACAGGTTGCTTGATTTAAGAGGTTTTTCAAGAGTTTGTTCAACATGGCTTTGGAAATGAAGGGAAATGAGTTGGCCTGATGCTAGGTAAGCATGGATGGTGAAATTTAGGGTTATAACACATACCCATAGGGGGAGCCATTCTTCTTCCCATGATTCTAGGAGGGGATATTTATCAGATGCATACCTAGAAAAGAGCCCTATACTTGAAGAAAGAGCACATGAGCATAATTTCAGGGGGAGAAATGGTCACATGGGGAGTATGTTCGATGTATCTTCAGAATTACATTAGAGTGATATCCCTTGTTCAAAAGGGGAGAGATTATTCAGAGGAAGATCAAAGGCATTCCGATAGGGGGAGCAGCCCCAAGGAGAGTTTAAGCAAGGGGAGCAGCCCCAAGATGAGAATGGCCCTTTTCCATTGATGTCAAAGGGGGAGAGTTAATCACATTGATGTGATTGATGTTTATTGATGGGGAGAGATAGTCACATTGACTATTGATGTAGAGCATGCCTTATCTACATGTCAACACCAACAACAATGGAGATTGTTGGATCATGTTGTCATTGATGCCAATGGTTTGATTGATTAATGTCAAGTGATTGATTGATTTCAAAGGATTGATTGATTGATGATTGATGTAATATAATATGTATTTTCCTTGATGAGAATGCATAGATGAAGATGGATCAATGAGTTGTCATTGATATGATGAAGATGGATCAATGAGTTGTCATTGATACATGATGAAGATGGATTGTTGTGGTTTCATTGGTATATGATGCATTCTTGTAAAAATTTATAGATGAATCATTATTGTCTTATCATGATTGATAAGGTGCACAAATGGATGAACTCCAAAGTGGTCCCCTTATGGTGAAAGTCCTCACAGGAAGATGCTTTGTGGATTGAGTTATCCTAGAAGAATGGTTGGAGGAACCTTGCTCTCATTATTTTATTGTCATGATTGATAAGGTGCACAAATGGATGAACTCCAAGGTGGTCCCCTTATGGTGAAATCCCTCACGGGAAGACGTTTTACGGATTGATTTGTCCTAGAAGAATGGTTGGAGGACCCATGCTTGTATGTGGAATAATGAGATGAAGATCAAGGAAATTGTTGGTGAAACTCTCTTAGTGGGATAGTGCTTGTCATGCCATTTTCGGTGGCATGTGGAATGTCACATAACTCCTCATGGTTTGAGAGTGATGGCCTTACGTAGATGAAGGACCCCCACATGAAGGCTTGAAGCCCCTAAGGTCAAATAAGTCAAAGTGACCTAAAAGAAGAAATCATTATTTAAATGATAAAGTAAAGTGACAAAGTCGAGGTGGATTATTTAAATAATAAAGAGAAGTGACAAAATCAAGAAATGATAAAATAAGGTGACAAAATCAAGAATGAATATTTGAATGATAAAGTATTGGAGAACCTTCTATTTATGGAAAGTGGTTAACCCGAAAAATAAGGAAAATAGGTTAAGTGACCTAGAAATGGGTTAAGTGACCTAAAAGAAGAAATAATTAATTAAATGATAAAGTAAGGTGACAAAGTCAAGGTGGATTATTTAAATAATAAAGAGAAGTGAAAAAATCAAGAAATGATAAAGGAAGATGAGAAAATCAAGAAGGAATATTTAAATGATAAAATATTGGAGAAATTTCTATTTATGGAAAGTGGTTAACCCTAAAATAAGGAAAATAGGTTAAGTGACCTAGAAATGGGTTAAGTGACCTAAAAATGGGTTAAGTGACCTAGAGGATGAAAGTATAAATAAGATAACAATGGTCTCTTGTAGGTCATCCTTTTTGTGGATCAATGGAGAGCTTCTTGTGAGAATATCTTTTGGAGTATTGATGGAGAGCTTCTTGTGAGAGTTTCTTGAGCATTTTTGGTGTGTAACACTTGAGAATATTGAAGATCTATAGGTTATTGAGGTAACCAAGGATATCTAATCCTAATTTCAGAAGGAAGGTGAAGAAAAGAGGGCTGGAATTGAAGGGAGGATAAATTATTTTGATGATGCTTTCTAAGGTATGTTATGTACAGGTCGTTTCACCATTTTCAATATAACTTTTTTTATATAATGATTCAGACCATGAAATTGTTATTCCATTGAGAAAAAATACCCAAGTATCTGTGGTAAAAAATTCAGCTTGTGGGTCGTTGTATTTTGGGAGTTACACTCCGTGGAAAATAGGATTTGTGGTCAGTCATGAAACTAGTAAAAAACATGTGTTTCGGGTAAAAACGTCATATCTTCTTCATAACAGATCCAAATTCAGTGAGACAAAATGTGTTGGTTAGGGTACAGCCTATAGTATGTTTTTTAATAGTTTTAGATCAATTCAGAAAATATTTTGTGCTGGGAATGCTCTACAAGGTCGCTCTCTAGAATAAGCCAAAATTCAGCAAGGTATGCCATTTTTGCTATAACTCCTTTTATGAGAGGTTCCAAGTAGTGCCACCTCAAGGAATTGCATAAAACACACTGAAGAGAATTGTGTATCAGTTTCAGATCTTTATTCATTACAGGTACAAAGTTATTATTATTTCAAGTTGGGGTTGTTGACTAATCCAAAACTATTCATGGTTGAGACAAGCAGTTGATGAGTTGGTACATACATGAGGTGTATAGTTGATGATTTTGGTACATATTGATGAGTAATTGTTGATGAGTAGTTGACACATGATTGGTATATACTTGGTACATGGTTGGATGCACTTGCTTATGGTACAGGTTGATTACAGGTTGTTTGGCACAGGTTGGTGCATGGTTGATGCACTTGTTTATGTTGACAGATTGATATCTGTTGAGGATTGTTTCCTCATCTCAGTTGGTGCTGATAATGTAAGATGAGTCTTGCATATAGATATGGTTCTCTTGTAGAGTTGTACTCTATTCAGTTTTTTCTGAAAAACCCCTGGATTGAAGTCCATAATAAAAAGAAAAATTGTACATACATCTTGTGTTCTTTGTGTTCCTTGTGGAGATGATTTGTTGATGATTTGTTGTTGATATGTATTCAAATATAACTAATTATAAATGACAGAAATGAGTAATGAGAAAATTTTGAATGTTAACTAAGGATTTTTTTTGTAAGAGGGAAGTTTTGGGAAAAAGATCGCCACACTTATTCACCCCCCCCTAAATGTGGTAGGTGTGTCCAACACCGGTGTCGAACCCGTCGAACTCTATTTTTGGTAGTTGGTTTATATATATATATATATATATATATATATATATATATATATTGTTTGTTTGTCCTCCACTACGTTTAGCGTTCCGCTAGAATATCTGCCAACGATCATTCAAACTTGGCATGGTCCATTAGATTTGGCGGACCTGCAATTTCTTTTTTTTAAACTAAAATCGTTTACGAGCCAATATTGGGCATTCCTAGGATGCCATGTGTCACTTGATGATTGGGACACATGGTTCCTGCTGGTACACCCACTTGTATGCTTACGCAGCTTTCCCTGTTACTGTTGTACTGACATGTGGCACTCCTTAGGTGGTGCCACATGGCGTCTCCTGGGGGTGCCATGTGGTACTTTTCTATTGGCCCATATGGACCCTTGAAAATTCCACTGGCGGGTGACATTTGGTAGCCTCTAGTGCTTCCACATGGCATGCTGACATTAGCATCCCGTATGATGTTGTCACCCTTCCACATCAGCTGCTGACGTCAGCAGTACAAATGATGATGTGTCCCCTGCTGACTGGCCATGTTTGACCACAACTTTGACCATGAATATATTTCAAACCGTAACTCCATTTGATGAGCCACTTGTGCCGTTAGAAAACTTACGATTCTCTCTTCGCGATCATGCCATTTTCATTGAGTTCTAGGAAATTTGATTTTTTTCCCTTTCTTTGTCTGTTGGAGCCATTTTGAGTGTTTTAAGATGTCTCTGTGAGTTTTGAGTTATTCTTAGAATTCTATGGATCCTTTTTGGATCATGCCTTCCCACTGAGAGATTTTTGGACCACCAAAAGGTTTCATCAATCAACTGGTAAGTGAGGGAAGAGTCCCCTCACTTTGTCCTTCTCGATCCACTTTTCTTTGCTTGGATGGTTGCCTTTTAAGCCTACTCGAAGATAATCAACATCACCCCTGTGTGAAGTCCTCGTCCTCCTATCCAGGATGATATCTTACTGTAGCTCATCCAAGTACTCAGGTGCAAACTCATCAATTGATGGAATTGAAACTTCCTCATCTTGATCCTTGATCATGGGAGGCTAAAAAAGTTTCAACTTCTCAATGTTCACAACTGAGTAAATATGCATATAAGGTGGAAGATCTAGACGAAAATCATTGGTACCACTTTTCTCCAATATAGTGAAGGGTCCATAACAAATGGGCTTGAGTTTCTTTCCTTCACCCTTCAATCTCTCCTTGCTGGTGTGAAGCCATACCCGGTCTCCAACCTGCAACCGATGATCAAACCTGTGCTTGTCATGTCGGGCTTTATACTATGCTTGACTTTTCTTCAATTGTTCCTTGATTTCCTAGTTTATCTGTTGAATCCTCTGGATGAACTTGCAGGCTCTATCCTCTATTCGATCTTCATTTACATCAACATCTCTCTCGTACATCAAGTCCAAAGGAAGCTTTGGTAGGTACCCAAAACATGTCTCAAAAGGTAAAATCTGAGTGGAGTAATGTAAATCTTGGTTGTATGCATGTTGTACATAGGGTATCTGTTCATCCCATACCTTGGGACGCTTGCTGCATTAGCCTTGAAGAAAAAGTACCACTGTTCGGTTTACCACCTTTGTCTGTTCATCAATCTGTGGATGGAAAGTAGTGCTTCTCTTCAATTTCATGTCCATAATTCTCTACAAGCTAGTCCAAAAGTCCCCAAGGAATCGAGTATCTCAATTTGAGACGATAGATGTGGGTAATCCAAAGTGAACCAAAACATGCTGAAAGAAGAGATTAGCAGTGTTGGAACATGGGCAGACCCATGGTTCAATGCTTAAAAATGCACCAACAAAACCTCGACTATCGGCCCTTTCGGAAACACCTACGGAGCAGGCAAAGTCTCACCCAAGGTAGAAACTGGGGGGGTTACAGGATGCAGGTGTCTGTAACCAAGCTGGGACACAAATCTGTGATACTAACACTGCACAAAGTATTCTGATAAATCTAGGAAGTGACATGCATTAGTTTATATACGTTATGAGCATCGTAAAACATAATATAAGATAGATATAGCACAATAACAACAAAGATTAAGCACTTCAACCACTTAGCACTTAAAACTCTGAATCAGATCTAGCATTCTAAAATAAGAAAAGAATTAAAGTAGCATATACATGTCCATTACATATCCAATCTAAGAACTAATAAAAACATAACAGAGATAATCATTACACAAAGAAAACCATAAGACATCAGATGTACGTGGTTCACCCCATTTTGGGGCTACATCCACCAATCGCTTCGCCTCTTTATTATTCGTCAATATCTTACATTCAGTTACTCCTGTGCACTAAGCCATAGAGTCCAACTTCCCACTAGACAGGAGATCTGCACATTGAGCACCAGATCCTCCTTCCAAAACTAGGTCAAGGCATAGAGCCACTCTCTATCAAGCACAAATATTTAACACACATTCATTCCCTTGCACAAAGCCACTCAAACTTCTTTCACTTAGCTCAAAAGACTACTACTTCTACCATACATTCTTCTTTTATTTATACTTTTACAAACCCTTACAATAGGGCCAAACATGGGAAAACCCCATGCGCCAACATCCCATAACCGATTAAAAAAACCCTAAATAATCCCTTACTGGGTCCACATAGCCTGAAAAATAAGTGAGATCTGCGATCTCAGCTCCTCCTGGGCACTCCTTCTTTGAACAATTTGTTGAAGTCCAGAAGTGGTCCAAATCTGACCAAAGTTTCCTCAAAATTTGGTCGAGGGCCAACTTGCCCCCAACACTCACCCGTGACTCATCCCGAGTTACTCAGGTCTAGAAAATGCTGCTTCGAAGGCCTCAGCTTAACTCGAGCTTCCTCGACTTGTTTCTTTTCCTGAGCCTCCTGCTCAACGAGCTCCTTGTTACGAGGGAAAAACTCTCTATGGCCAGGGTAAACCACAATAGATAGGTATGACTACAAAAATCTACTCAATTCAAACATATGCTATATAAACCAATGTGCAAGCAAGATAATAAAGAAGCCTACCTCATTCCAACATTTGATGATGTTCCACCTTTAAGCACTTCGACCCAAGGCTTTGTACCTACAACAAATTCTCAACAAACAAGTAGAGCAAGTATATAGTGATAATATAAAGGGGTTAGCACATTAGATAGCATAATCCATTAATAAACATTACAAACATGCCCATGGATAATCATCATATATTTGCACGATACCAATTAGACGGGAAAGGAGTATTTCTATTAATAAATTATCAGCAAAAGCGAGAACATTACAAACTTCTGTATCGACACGGTTCGAAACCAAGAAACCAAGTTCCTTCCAACTGGGCCTCCACCACTTCAATCCTCCACCAAAGGCAAGCTCATAGAAAAGAGACAATGAGGTTCTCTCAACAATAGGGAAAGAGCTTGGGGGCTGAACACTGTGTTCAAACTTGAGGGACAAAGGGATGCAGACTCAATATGAAGTGATTTCTCCATAGTAACTTTGCTCTCAAACTTGAATGCTTTCTCCTTTTTTCCATAGCTTGGAATTGTGTTCTCATTGCCTTCAAAATGAAACTGAAGGGACGAGTTGGAACATTTCCAGTATATGGAAGGCCAAGGATTAGAGATCTCCTGTCATGACATGGAAACCCAACTTCATTTTTTTATTTTCTGGCACAAATTCAGATGCACATGGGATGTAGTGGAGCAACCTGCGTATACGCATGTTGCATGGTATATAGGGTGCGTATATGTGGAAAAATATGTTTTTTTAGCTCTGGATTCATCAAAAAGGGATGACAAGTCTGCATAGGGGAATGGAAAAAGGCCCTCTGTGCAAGTTAGCAATGGTGAGGCAAATCTTTCTATAACACTCTTGGATCATCTACTCTATAATAGGCCCTTCCATGCACTATTCTACTGATGAAACCACTTGGTCCAATTGCGAGACCTATCCATCAATCTCTTTGAACACCTTGCAGGATTCATCCTGCACCGGTTGTAGCTTTTGCGTGACTTACATTACCTTTCCCTGGAGGGAAGTGATATGCTGCTATATTGCGCGCTGCTCCTGGGATCTCTTCATTCTTTCAACTGCGATGAGAAGCTTCATCTGCGCCTGCACTAAAAATGTTTGTTGTTGTGCCTCTTGTAACTGCACTTTTGTCTTCCTCAGCTCTGGATCCTCGACGAGGCGTTCATATGACTGTGAACTTCTATCACTCAGTTGTTTTCATTCTGAGGTGAGGGATTGTATCCTCACTACTTTGTTCTTATCGTTTTCCTCCCTCTAGTCACACACCTCCTGCAGGGTGCTTGGTACTGCTTGGGCCTCCAATTCTATTATTCTGGCTTGAAGCTGCTGGAGGGTCTCAGTGAGATTCACCACTTGAGCTTCGACTAGCTCCTGGCCTTCCTGTGCCAAGACTGGAACATAGCGACATGCTTTATTCACCGCTTCTTTGACCATGGCCTGCTCTGCGAGAAACTGCTCTTTTTCTCTCTGTAGCTGGAATTTTTCCTCCTAGAGATTCGCCTGAAGCTCTGCTTTCTCACTTTCCTGGCCTGCTACAGTTGCCTGCACTACTCTTAATTATGATAGGATTCCATCTTTATCCTGTTTCAAGGCTTCTGTAGCCTTCTCCTTCTCTTCTTGGACTCTCTGGAGTCAGGCTTTTGTCGCATCCGCAAGCCTTCTCAATTGGGTTGGTTCATCCCCCAATTCTGCAATCTGTGATGAGGAAGGCGCAGTAGGTACTACGTGGACCAAACGAACAACTTACTGTACTTCCTTCAATCCCTTCTCAATTCTCCTATATATATCCTCCTGCTTCTCTCCAAATATTTGCAAGATGTCCTCAAAAGTGTCCTCCATAGCTCTGTGGACCCGACTGATGTCATCATATGTGAGCGTGGCCTCCAACTAGGGATTATTAGCATGCATCTTCTTCCTTGCTAAAGGTTTTTTTTTGAGAAACCTTCCTCTTCTGCGGTGTTACTGTCCCAACAAGGGGATCCTCAAGTGGAGGGGTGGTAGCTTCGCCTCCTCCTTACTCTTCTTCTCCTTCATCTCCTCCTTCTTGTCCATTTGCTTCATCTTGTCCTCCTCCTGGTGAGCCAGACCCGTTATCTTCAGAAGCATTGTCCTCCTCATCGTTCTCTATATCATGGACTTCTTCCTGCTTTTTCTTCTTCTTCATCCCACTAGACTATATGACATGCTCGACTCGGGTGGCTATGGGGCTTCCTATGGTGTCAGTGTCATAGAGTTCTACATAAGCGACATGTACAAGAAATTCCTCCAACCACTCCTTTGTAAGTTTCTCCATGTCTTCATATGTCAGCTTCTAGTATGAATGTTATTCTTCCTGGTTCTCATCTTTGTGCGCAATGATGTAGATGAAATGAAGATCTGCGTGAAAAATTTCTATTGGTCAGTATTGGTGTAAGGTGCATGGTGTCATGCATGGAAATGATTCAATGGAAACCTTTAATTGTTGATAGTATGCATGAAACATGACATTGGAATGCCACTGCTTCGTCATGTCGTTGGTGTACCATAGGGTTGAAAACCAAGTGACCAATGACTCCGAGGGTTCAATCTTTGGGAAGGTGGCTCCTCAATAATTTTCCAAGCGACAAATGCGATCAAAACGATCAGCCAACTATAATGGAATTCATATCCCAAAATCCTAGGCTTCACGACAATCCTTCTCCAGCTCATTAACAAGGTAATTCGCCCAGTTCATTTTCATTCCCTCCACACATTTTCCTGCGAGATCCACCATGAACCCGGTGACCTGTGTGGGGTGGTTCTTCCTTATGATATTTCCAGCTATAAGTTGGCAAGAGAGGCACACTACACCATCCTCTATAGAGGATACCTTGTAACCTCACTTTCCTTTCTCTACTTCTCCGTAAGCTTCCTTGATGTGCTGTGCCAAGGAACGGTCCGAAGCCTTCCCTGGATAAAACTGTCGAGGGTCAGGTCCCTTCACACTTAAGCTTGTGATCCGGTGGATTAGCGCTGGATCCACAATAATCCTTCGGTCGAGCCACAAGTATCTGCCATGATAGCACGGCAAGAGGAGTTTAACCCAAGTGTTAACCCCCTGGTGGCAACCAAAATGAGGGATCTTCATCACATTCAACACGATGGACTGGGCCAACCCCTTAATCCATGGCTGTGAGACAATCCAAGGCTTCTTTCCAGTTGACTTCGTCAGGTAGAGGTGGTGCGATAGCATAGCGTATTTCTTCCTATCTCCTAAATTGAAGTCATTGTTCTTCAATAGCGGTATCTGTCCTAACTGACTCCCAACTATGCATATTCCTTTCAGAATGTATGTAGTGAATACGACGTACTCAAAATATTGTTGGATGTTGTCACGGTTAACAACGCTAGCCAAAGATGGAATTTACTTGGGTAGGATCTACTGGATCTGCTTTGCATTAGCCAGATTTCCGCGATGCTTACTTCATTGCTTAGTCATGGGGTTAACACGACCATAATGACGTCCAGTCAAAGGGGAATCCTGTAGTCCTCTAGTCGATGACACCTGGACACCTTCGGATATCGGTCTGTCAGCCATTATCTTCTTGAGGACTTCCTTGATAGAATTCTCTAATTCACTAGGTTCGCCCGACATTCTAACTTTTAAAAAGACATATCCGGGTAAATGAATGGAAAGGCGGGGTAGACAAACATAGGATGAGGTCTAGTTTCATATAATACAACTTGACACTTGGATAACTTCTCTGTTGATCTCAGTCAATCACGGGTAGAAAAAAGTGGTCCCGGCAAAGTGTCCGACAAGTTTAATAAGCGGGGCATCGTAATAGATTCTTCCAATGGCTAGGAATGCTTCCATCAATGTGAATCTATCCATTATGGCATGGTATCAACATCCAAAAGTGGTCCATCAGCCCATAAATTTGTTTTCTAACCATTCCGGAGCATCGTTATAACGGTTAGGGCATCTCCAACGGTCATATAACTTCGCCAGGGTGAAGTCCCATTCTGCGCGATCCTGCTATTCCAGCTAGGTTCAAATCCTGCGAACCTTCCTCCTGTGAGGTTTTAGTCTGCGAAGTCTTCCATCTGGTCTATGTAGATTCTTGCAGTTTTTCCAAATTAGCTTTCTTTTTATTGAGCTTTATTTCCTTCTTTCCTATGATTTGAGTTTCTCTAACTGTTTCTAGAATCCTCTTTCCATTTTTATTCTTATCTTCCCCTAGCGTAGTGGATTCTCACTGTTGAGGTGCCCTCAAAGGGTCTGAAGCTAATATCCCTTGGGTGGATATACTTCTTTCTTGAATAGATAGGTCCTTCAAATATTTTTGCAGTCTTTCAACCTTGATAGCTAATTCTCTTGCTTTCTGTTCCTCCCGCGTTGTTACTTTGTTCTGTTGCTTCGAATTATCCTCTCATTCTTCTATTAGTCGATCTATTTTTATTAGATATGAAGTCCCTTAGTTCTTGATTTTTCTTTTCTGTGGCTTCTTCCTCTACTTTCCTTCTAATCCGATCCTTCTCAATCCAAGTCTTTGCTAACAAAAGTGGGAAAGGGGCGTTGTCCCCAACAAACTTAATGAATTCAAATTCCTCTTCAGTCGATGTTCCCTAAACAATAATAGGTATATTAGTTACTCTTCCACATAAATTTATCATCTTACCTTTAAACAAGCCTATCCTTCCCAACGAAGGTACCATAATAGGCTTTCCCAAAATTTCCCAAGTTTCTTCTGTCATAATATTCACTTGTGTTTCCTCATCCAAGACACAGTCTATGTCAAAGTATTCTATTCTTGCACTTATGCGCTATTTTACTTTTAGGATCTCTGGTAAATTGACATCTTTGTGAACATCCATCATTTCTTTCAACTGTACTAATGTAGTCTGAACTCCCTCTTGTCTTTTTTCTTATGAATTTATAACATGCTCTTAGTCTTTTGACTTGCTTCATAGTTTTCTTGTCTTATGTTCATCCCTTCAACTTTAGCAATCATCCTTGGACAATCCTCAACCTCATGATCAACAATCTTACAACAAAGAAAAATAGGACCTATGCCAGGGCATTCCTTAGCAATATGTCCCGGTCTTCTGAAATTATAGCACAATGTCAATCCCCATTTTCTTTTAAATGTTCCCCAACCTCTTTTGTATTTCACACTTCCCTTAGGATCATAGTGTTGGATCTGCAATCTGCAAAAACTTTTCCTAGGTTCCTACATTCACTTATTTGTCCAAAAAATCTTTCTATGCATAGGACTAACATATCTTTCTTCATTTCCATTAAATTTACTCAAATCAACTCTTTATTTCAACTGTGCCCTAGCCTTTAGACTAGGACATAATCTATTAAACATACTTAAGTTCATGCTTTCAAAACAAAAATTTTCACTTATCTTACTCTTTTCAAAGCACAAAGCTTTACCTCTTTAGGATCTTACCTCTTTTCTTCAGATCAGATTTCTTTCCTACCACAAAGCTTCGCAAGTCAAGTAGAGTATTGCGCACTTCAGCAACAGATCTACACACAGAGCTTTACTTCAGTTCCCAACAATCATAGTTTCAGGTCCCAACAATGGAACCATTTGTTGGCACAAGAGAAGACCTAGGGTTCAACGCTTAATAACGCACCAAGAAAACCCCCACTACCGACCCTTTCGACAACACCTATGGATCAGGCAAAGTCTCATCCAAGGTAGAAGCAGGGGGAGTTACAGGACACAGGTGTCTGTAACCAAGCTGGGACACATATTTGTGATACTAACACTGCGCAGAGTATTCTGATAAAGCTAGTAAGTGACATGAATTAGTTTATTTTCCTTATGAGCATCGCAGAACATAATCTAAGATAGATCTATCATAGTAACAACAAATATTAATCACTTCAACCACTTAGCACTTAGCACTTTGAATCAGATCTAGAATTCTAACATAAGTAAAGCATTAAAGCATTATATACATGTCCATTACATATCCAATCTAAGCACTAAGAAAAACATAACAGAGATAATCATTGCACAAAGCTAACCATAAAACACCAGATGTACGTGGTTCACCCCAGTGTGGGGCTACATCCACCAACCACTTCGCCTCTTTAATATTCGTCAATCTCTTACATTTAGTTACTCCCGTGCACTAAGCCACATAGTTGAGCTTCACACTAGACAAGAGATATGGGCACTGAGCACCAGATCCTCCTTCCAAAACTAGGTCAAGGCACATAGCCACTCTCTATGAAGCACAAAGACTTAACACACATTCATTTCCTTGCACAAAACCACTCGAACTTCTTGCACTTATCTCAAAAGACTACTACTTCTACCATACATTCTTCTTTTATTTATACTTTTACAAACCCTTAAAATAGGTCCAAACATGGGAAAACCCCATGGGACGACATCCCATAACCCATTAAAAAACCCCTAAAGAACCCCTTACTGGGTCCACATAGCCTGCAAAATAAGTGAGATCCGCGATCTCAGCTCCGCCTGGGCACTCCTTCTTCAAACAATGTGTCGAAGTCCAAAAGTGGTTCAAATATGACCAAGGTTTCCTCAAAACTTGGTTGAGGACCAACAAGCAGTCTGCTCAGTAGTGATCTTCTTTTCACAAGGCATCAAGATACACATCTTGCTGAACCTATCCACTACAACATACAAATAATCATGACCCCCCTTGTTCATGGGTAAAGCCCCTACAAAATCCATGGATATACTTTCCAATGGATGGGATAGAACAGGAAGTGGTGAGTATATCCCCATTTTTCTATTAGTGGGCTTACAAGTAGAACACATCACACACCCCTTTATGTATTTAGTTACAAATTATTTCATTTGAGGCTAGTAACAAAACCTCTGTAAATGATCCATAGTTTTTCCTACCCAAAAATGCCCAAACACAAGAGAAGTATGAGCTTTTCATATTACATGGACTTGTTCACTTGTAGGAATACATAGCTTTCCAAGATGGTAAAGTAACTTTTCCTGCAGACAATATTTCTCTACCTTGTTACTTGTACCAGTTTTGTACTTGATGACCAAGTGAAATTGTTGTAGAAAACCCATCCACTTGTAGTGCCGAGATTGTTGCAATTTGGTCCATGCTTGAAGATACTGTAAGGGTTGGTGATCTGTATGTATAATGGTTTCCTTCCCTAACAGGTAGTGCTTCCATTTCTTTACACTCTGGACTAATGCATAAAACTCTTTATCATATGTAGGATAGTTAACAACATCTTGGTTAAAATTTTCAGAGTGGTAACATATAGGCTTATGATATTGCATTAGTACTGCACCCATGGCGTATCCACTGGCATCTGTCTCGATCTCAAAAGGCTGTTGGAGATTCGACAGTGCTAATACTGATGCGGTATTGATCTTTCCCTTCAATGTGTCGAAAGCTTTTTGTTGCTTTCCTTCCCACTTAAAAGTGTTCTTCACATTGGTTAAGGCATGCAGAGGAGCTTCTATGAAGGAGAAGTTGGGAATGCATCTCCTTCAATACTGGACTACACCTAAGAAGCTTTGAACTTCAGTTACACTTTTTGGCTTAGGCCAATTTACAATTACATCAACTTTGGAAGGGTCAATTTTCAATTATCCTCCTCCTACAATATGACCTAAGCATACAAGTGTAGTTTTGCCAAATTCACATTTAGACACTTTTACATACAAATTTTCCCTTTGCAAAGTATCCAATACTTTATTTACATGCTCACATGCTCATCCCATGTCCCGCTAAAAACAAGAATTTCGTCTAAATATACAATAAAAAATTCATCTATGAAAGGCCTGAATACATCATTCATCACATGCATGAAAGTTTCCGTAGCATTACCAAGCCCAAACGACATAACCAACCACTCAAAAAATCCATGTTTGGTTTTAAAGGCAGTTTTCCATGCATCTTGTTCTGCGACTCTGATTTGATGATAACCATTGTGCAAATCCAACTTAGTGAAATAAACAACATTCTTCAAGTGATCAAGTAAATCATCTATGCGAGGAAGAGGGTATCAATTTTTCACCGTGATTTTATTTAAGGCCCGATAATCGACACACATTCACCATGTGCCATCCTTCTTCGGCACCATCACGATCAGAGAACCACAAGGAGATGAATTGGGCCTGATGACCCCTTGATCCAATAATCCCTGTACCTGCTTCTTGATCTTTGTCATCTCCACAACTGACATCCTGTACATGCCCACATTAGGCAGAGGGGAATTATCCTGCTGAAGATGTATCTCATGTTGGATTTCCCTCTTAGGAGGTAATCCATTTGGTTCATGAAAAATATCATCATACTTAGAAGCAATATCAATTAATTCCTTTTTATGATATGGATCACACCCTTGGAAAGCGTTGGATGTCCCAACATCTTTCTCTCTGAAGACCATGAGTACATATCTCTTATTAGTGTTTATGAGTCTTTTCATTTTCCCTGCACTAACAAGTGTTGTATTTACCGTCATGCTGTGATCTTTAACAATATATTCCACTCCCCCTTAGTGAGGTTCTATTTGTTCTCATGTCGAAAGAATACTGCTTTTCTATCATAAAGATAAGGACTTCCCAACACTATGCCACATATATCAAGTGGTACAACATCCAAATCAACTTCATCAATCAATTTTGAAGAAATAGAAAATCTGATCCTACATTGTTTGGTCACATTAAGTTTTTCTTTGTCACATACCCAACCAAGAGGATAAGGTTTCATATGTGGTTTTTTTTCAAGACCCATTTTCATGACAAGTGCTTCAGATATTAAGTTTACTTGGGAACCCAGATCAAATAATGTATCTATATTAGTATGTTTAGATACAACTCTTATGTGAAATAACTCATTCCTCTTTTGCTCATCAACATGAGATTCATCATTGGAACTAGGAATAACATGAAGAGAATATTTTCCTTGTACTCCAACTATTGTGATATTTCCTTCATATCCCGAATCAGAACCAAGATCTTGTTATACCGTAGCAACGGTCTTTGTCTTCCCCTTTCCACCGAACTATTTCAGTTTCTTTTCTGGATGTAGTTTCCAACAATGTTCTTCATCGTGACCGCTCTTCTTGCAATGAGTGCAAGATGGTTTTCCTCCTCCTCTCATCACTGTAGTGGTGTTCTTGTCCTTCCTTTTAAAATTCTTAAAAGTCTTCTGTGGGAAATTGGAAGGTTTCTTTATGGGATCTTCTTGAACATGTTTCCCCCTATTTTCGAGGTGAGTGGCTTGCACACAAACTTCGTCAAGACTAGTGGGGTTAAAAAAGAGAAAAGTATGTCGAATATAACTGTGAAGTGCGCCAATATAATTCATTAAAGTCTCAAAAGAATCTAAAGGAATGTTCAATGCAAGAGCCTTGTTCCTAAATTCTTCTGTGAAACTTTGTACAGATTGTCCTTTACTTTTCCTTAAGGTTTTCCATTCCACCATTTCTTTATGTAAATACCCTAATGGATAAAAAATTTTCCTGGTCGCTGATTTACATTATGACCATGAGGAAAGAAGATTACCACACTTACTTCTGTCCTGAAGCTTGCTCTCCCACTATACGAGAGCAGTGCCTTCCAATTGAAGAGAATCCAATTGGAATTTAACTTCCTCTTCATCAATATGCTGGACACAATAATAGACTTCAACCTGTTGGATCCAATTATCTAGCTTTTTAGGATTATCATCTCCATTAAACATAGGTAAAGAAAAATTTACATCAAGCTTTAATAATGGTTTCTTAAAAGAGGCTTTATGGCTAGAATGATGAGAATGCTTAGAGGAAGAAGAAATAGAACTTGAAGGGGAAGAAGGAGGCTCATGAGGATCTCCTCCAGTCCCTTGGTTTACCGAAGCATCATCATCTACATGTGCTTCCTTTTTCTTCCCTTTCTTCTTCATCTTCTTCTTGTAATCTCCATACATCCACTCGACCATTTTTGACATGTGATAAAATACCATGTGAAATTTTTTCTTATGTTCATCACGCTTGTCCTCTTCCGCCATTTTCTTCCTTCTGGATACACGACCAACTTCGGGATTGACAATATTTAGAGTTCCTTCACCCTGATTATGCTTGGCCCTAGTAAGGATACACACTCAACAATTCAAGTCAACGATGACTGCTCTCATACCAACATGATCCAGGATCTTTTCATCATGACTTATAAAGAATTGTATTAAATGAGCATAAATTAAAATGCACCATTAAAGAAGGGAAAACTTAATAATGAAGAGACATAAGGATAAGATATGAACACAAAATATTGATAACAGATTTTTTCCTTGGTGGACTACGTCTTCGGGTCTTGCTCTCAAATGGGTAGGCTCTTTCATTAACTCAACAAAATAATTTGGAAAATACATGAATATACCTCATTTTGAAATCAAGCTCCAAAAATAATGCTCAAATAAAAACACAAACATCACCATTGGATTCGTGGCATCGAATTACCCAAAAATGACTGTCTCCACACTCCGATCCAACTCTGGCACTCCCATTCCCAAGAGAAATTTTGTCTTGGTTTCCGTGCCCACTGCAACCAACAATAATGATAGTCTTCGTCTCAAAATCTATGGCCGTAGTTGTACAGTACGGTAGTGCCTCTCTCCCTTGGCTCTGGGTGAATTTTCACTTTTTAAATAATGACAACAATGGATATACCAAGCAATACCCATAGGCACTTTGGTTAGGGAAGAGTTATGAAGGCGTTGGACTAGGCGGAGGTTTTGGGGTCGAACTCGCTGGAATCCGTTTTTGGTAGTTGGTTAATATATATATATATATATATATATTATATTGTTTTTCCTTCTCTACATTTAGCGGTCCACTAGAATCTCTGCCAACGATCATTCAAAATTGGCTTGGTCCGCCAGATTTGGCGGACCTGCCATTTCTTTTTTTAAAACTAAAATCGTTTATGAGCCAATATAGGTCATTCCTGGGATGCCACGTGTCGCTTGATGATTGGGCCACGTGGAATCTACTAATGCACCCACCTATATGCTGACATGGATTTCCCTATTACTGTCGTACTGACACATGGTGCTCCCTGGGTGGTGCCACGTGCCATCTCCTGGGGTTCCACGTGGCACTTTTCTATTGGTTCATATGGACCCCTTAAAAGTCCACTAGCGGGTGACACATGGCAGCCTCTAGTGCTGCCACATGGAATGATGAAATCAACATCCCGTACGATGATGTCACCCTACCACATCAATTGCTGACATCATGCTGACGTGAGCAATACAGATGATGATGTGTCCCCTACTGATTGGCCCTTTTTGATCGCAACTTTGACCGTGAATATTTTTCAAACTGTAACTCTGTTCGATGAGCCATTTGCTCTGTTATAAATATTGTGACACACTCTTCGCGATCATGCCATCTTCAATGAGTTTTGGGAACTTTGAATTTTTTCCCTTTCTCTATCTGTTGAAGGCATTCTGAGCATTCTGAGCTGCCTCTGTGATTTCTGAGTTATTCTTAGCCTTCTCTGGATCCTTTTTGGATCATGGGATGACTATGCATATGTCACTTCCATGATATATGGTCGATGACTTACTCTGTCCTTCCACTCAACTTGATCCAATGGTTGAGAATGCTGTAATGATCCCAAGCCAATTTTTTTGCTTGAGATCACTAACTAGCTCGGTTGTGTATGATGTGCATGTGTTTTATTGAAGTTTCCAGATATTAAGCATGTTCATACAAGATTCATTCAACACATGAAGATCACAATATACTCAAGATATAGAACACAAGCAAAGATCTGACCTTTATTATAGATGCAGAAACCAGGTACAATAGAAAGAGCAGTTCTGGAATAATCTTTAGATGGCTCTAGTAGACAGCAAGTATGAGCTGCTACAAAATGCTCCCAACAATAAAAAACAAGCCTCCAAAAGATGAATAAGAAATGAAGTCCAATGCCAAGCAGATCTGAATACAAACCCTCCAGCTGAAGAAGGCACGCTCCAAGGGAAGACTGAAGCCCTCAATAATTCAGCCCTGATGGAAGATGACTCCAAATGAGCCCAAACTTGGTTAGATGATAGATCAGGGTAGTGGTATCCTCCTCCTGAAGTCTCAAGCCAAACATCCAAGGCCAACCTATCCAATTGCTGAATCTTCCAAGAAAGTTGCACCCTCCTGATGGCATAAACCCTAGGCAACTCATCCTTGAAGAAATATACCTCCAAATGATGTGAAACTCTCCAAGAATGTAGATCGGGCTAAGAGAATCCAGTGGGAGAAGTTTCAGATCCAGATCTCAAGAATATCTCTCTAGATATGAGAAATACAGAAGAGTGGGACATCCTCCTATCCTCCAAATCATCCCAAACTGTATGCTGAAGATTGAGTGATGATAACTCCTTAAAGAAACCCTCAAAATGATGATGGGGAACCTGTAAGTAAAACCCAACTGATGGAATGACCAACGCTCCTCATGATTGGCTAGATCGACCCCTTATCAATGGTATGGTGTGCCCTTGCTAGAAACTTCCCAACAGTACGACCCTGCTATCTTTTGAAGCTCTAGAAGGATATATGCCGAGAATAGAATGGTGTGGAGGAATCATTCATCCCCGAGACCAAGCTGTGGAATAAGGTGACTGGATATTTCACCACTGAGTTGCTCACAAGGGTTTGTACAGCAAAACCCCCAAACTGAATGCTCAAGAGAAATAATAAGCAATACATCAAACTCAGAATGAATAATAGGTGCACCCCAGCCTTTTACTTATACTTTTCCTTCTAATTCTTTGTTGAGTTAGGTTAATTCCCAGGGTTAACTTCTATTATTCTGTTGAGTTATCTTTTACTCCTTTTATCCCTTCCCTTTCACAAGTCAACTTAGAATTATAACCTTAGCCTAGTTGACCTCCCCCCTCAGTGTGAGATTATGACCTAGTGGGGGTGCCCAGGCCACTAAGTCTCCTCATCACCTCTCAAAGAGGTGGGGGACATTACAGTCTCCCTCTCTCGAAATTGCTTGTCCTCAAGCAATTCCAAACCTGCTTCTCTTATCACGTTCTCCTGTTCCGAAGTGGCATCCTCAATGGGTAAATCCTTCCACCTGATTAGGTACTCCTTGATGCTTCAGTTTCTGAGCTTCTTCTCTCAGACTTCTAATACCTCCTCTGGAATCAAAACAAGCTGTCCCTCCTCGTCCATTGGGGGTAATACCTCAATAGGCCTGATGTGTTGACCGAGGGCTTTCTTAAGACGGGAGACATGGAAGACATTGTGTATCTTGCTGCCCTGTGGAAGCTCAAGCTCGTAAGATATTCCCCCTATCCTCCTGTTGACTCTATAGGGCCCAAAGAAACGTGGCTGCAGTTTCTCCGCTCCGCTTCTTTTAATGGAAGCTTTCCTGTATGGTTGTAACCTCAGATAGACTAAATTGCCAACCTCAAAAGTACGGTCCACTCTGTGCTTGTCTACTTGGACCTTCTGTTGGTTCTGTGCCCTCTGTAGATGATCCTTCAGTTCCCTGAGAATGTCTTGGCTCTGCTATATCTAATCCTGTACCATCGGTGCCCTGCTATCACCAAACACAATCTCCACAAATGATAAAGGATCATAGCTATACAAGGATTTGAATGGTGACATGCCAATGGACATATGTTGGGTGGTGTTGTAGCAATATTCTCCCAGATGCAACCATCTGACCCATGCTTTCTGCTTCCCTGCCACATAGTTTCTGAGATATCCCTCCACCCACTTGTTGAATATCTTTGTTTGCCCATTTGTTTGAGGATGATAGCTGGTGCTAGGGGTCAAGGCCATACCAACCAACCTGAATAACTCCTACCAGAAAGTACTCATAAACCTGCTATCTCTATCGCTGACAATGGTATTGGGTAGGCCATACAACCTAAAGATCTCCCTGAAGAACAGTTCGACCACCTGTGCTACACTGAACTCGGTAGCTATGGCGAAGAAGTGTGCAAACTTTGTTAACCTGTCCACCACTACAAATATGCAGTCCTTCCCTTGCATCTTCGGTAGCCCAGTGATGAAATCCATGGATATGCTTTCCCATTTATGCTCTGGAATGGGCAAGGGCTGCAACAGTCCTACTGGGTGCATGTGTTCATCCTTTTTTGCCTAACATGTAGTACACTCTTTGAGGTGATTAATCACATCTTCCTTGAGCCCCTTCCAAGAGAATCTTTCTCTCACTTGCCTGTACATCTTGCTGATCCCCTGATGTCCTGCCATTGGAGAGTCATGGCACGCCTGCAATACCTTGGCCTTGAAGGTCGATATAGGAACCAAGAAGATTCAGTTTTTGTAGTAGATGAGATCATTAATAACCTTGAAATTTTCATCTTGTACCTGTACGTCAAGTAGCTGGCACACAAGCTGATCCTCTGCATACTCCATCACCAACTGGTCTTTCCAGTCAACTATTACCCCTGTTATGGCAAGGATGGATGGCCTCCTGGATAAGGAATCCACCACCACATTGTTCTTCCCTTTGACAAACTCAATGTCAAAGTCATAGGCCTGTATTCTGCTTACCCATTTTTGTTGCCTCTCGTTCAAGTCCTTTTGTTCCAATAGATATTTGAGGCTATTATGATCTGACTTGACAACAAATCGAGCACCTACCAAGTATTGTCGGAATTTGGCTAGTGCATGCATGATAGCCAACATTTCTTTGTCATAAATGTTGTAAAGTAGCTCAAGCCCCCTGAGTTTATGGCTCTCGTAGGCAAGAGGGTGCCTCTTCTGCATTAGTACGACCCCTGTTCCTTCCCCAGATGCATCACACTCCAAGGTGAATGGGAGGCTGAAATATGGAAGTGCTAAGACTGGGCATGTACTCATCACCTTCTTCATCTTATCCATCGTTATTTGAGTCTCCTCATCCCACTTGAATGCTCCTTTCTTAGTCAAATTGGTCAAAGGTGCACATAGCTGAGAGAAACCCTTGACAAACTTCCTGTAATACATGAACATTCCCAAGAATCCTCTCAACTTTGTGAGTGTCTTAGGAGTAGGCCATTCTATGATGGCTTCAATTTTCTCCTGATCTACCTGTACCCCCTTTGCTTCGATAATGTGTCCTAGATAAAGGACCTCCATCATTCCAAACTCACATTTGGACTCCTTAGCATATAGCGACTGTTCCTCCACGATTGACAAAATTTGGTGCAAATGCCTAAGATGCTCCTCCCATGTCTTGCTGTAGATAAGCAAATCATCAAAGAATACCAATAGATGCTTCCTCAACTGCTTATTGAACACATGGTTCATACATGATTCGAATGTAGCAGGGGCATTGGTTAACCCAAAGGGCATCACCAAAAACTCATAATGTCCATAATGACATCTGAAAGCTATTTTTGAGATGTCTTCCTCCCTCATCTTGATCTGATGATAGCCAGAACAAAGGTCAATCTTAGTGAAGTAGATGGCCCCATGCAATTCATCTAGCAGTTCATCAATCCTTGGTATTGGGTACTTGTTTTTTATGGTCCTTTTATTCAAGGCCCTGAAGTCAATGCACATCCTCATAGTGCCATCCTTCTTCTTCACCAGCATGACTGAAGAAGCAAAAGGAGTATTGTTGGGCCTAATGTGCCCCATGTCTAGAAGTTCCTTGATGGCCTTCTCTATCTCGTCTTTGTACTTCTTGGGATGTCTGTATGGTGTGGTGATAACTAGTTTGGCCCCTTCCCCTAGCTCAATGATGTGCTCAAATCCTCTATTTGGTGGAACCCCCGGAGGAATAGGCCCAAACACCTTGTGGTGTCTGTCAAGGATTTCCTTGACCTCTGGAGTGTAGTGAACCTTGTCTTGTTCATTCATTTTTGTCACAATCCTGCATTTGGCTGCATATACTATCTCATCCCTCTGGAAGATGGCCTCCATCCTCTTGGCCGTGACTACCTTTGCAGCATTCCCTATCATGCCCCGAAGCACTACCTTTCATCCACCCTCCTCTGTGAATGACATTTCCATGGTTTTGTAGTTGGTGGTGATAGGTCCCAATGTGCTGAGCCATTGAACTCCTAGGATAATGCTGGTGTCCGGAAGGTCCATGACATAGATGTCTTGTATAAGCTCGTGCCTACCTAAGGTAAGCTTCATGCCTGGAATATATCTGTCACAGGGCATCATGCTTCCTCCTGCAACCTCCACTTTGAATCCTTCAAATTCTACTGTGGGTATGTGCCTCCTTTTCAATAATGCTGCATCAATGAAGTTGTGGGAGGCTCCCCCATCAATCAAGACCGAAACTCTTTGACCATGCAAGACCCCCCTCATTCGGAAGGTGTTATACTTGGGTACCCCAATGATAGATGCTAAGGTGGCCATACTATCATGTCCTGTGATCTGTTCCTCCTCTATTGCCTCAGTGGTTTCTGCCTCCATGTTCTGTATCTGGCCAATCTCATATTCCTCTTCGTTGTCTGAAGTGACCTCAATGTAGTGCACCTGACCATGTCCCATGCACTTATGTGATGGATTCCATGGTTCCTTGCAAGTGAAGCAGAGTTGCTTCCTCCTCAGTTCCCTCCTGGTGTTGTCATCTATCCTGCCACAACCCCTGTCAAAACCTTTAGGGTCACATCCTCCCTGATTCATTGGAGGCCTTTGGTCCCTTCCTCCACTATTAAGAGGTGGTCTGGGTGTGAATTTAGTCTTAGCAGCTGGACCCAAATCCCTCATCTTCCAAATGGCCTCCTGTAGGTTGTTAGGCTTGAAAGCCTTTACCCAACCCTTCAAGGGTTCCATCAACCCTTCTATGAAAAGCATCATGAGCCTGGTCGGGGACATATCTTGTACCATAACTGCCAACCTCTGAAATTCATCAATATATACTTCAGCCGTACCTGTTTGCTTGAGTTGGGTGAGCTCCTGGAAATGTAGCTCGGGATGTCCTTGATCAAATCTATCAATGAGCCTCTGAGTGAATTCTGTATAGGAGACAATCTGATTGTGGCCGAGTGTGGTGAGTCTATGATACCACCAGTCATGAGCCTTTCCATCCAAGTACATAGTGGCAAACTTGATGGCCTCCATTTCCCTCATGGGATTGAGCTGTAAGTAGGTATCCAGCTTTTGTACCCAAGACTGTGCTGTCATCTTGGCTGTACCATCAAAGTAAGGAATCTCTATCTTCCCTGCTCTACGTTCAAACTCAAAACTGCCCCTGTGGTTCGTCCTAGGTTGATTTCTGAACCTGAGTTGGCAATACTGATCTAGGTTGCTTCCTCCTCAGGGTTCTTTCCTTGATGGGTCACTTGCATCAGAAGTTCATTTAGCTTGGATTGATTCTTGTTCATTATCCGTAGGTTCTTGTCAACCCTCTTCAAAGTTTCAAAGAGTTCGACCTGTCCCCTCTTGCTGGTTTCATGGTACTCACCCAAGTGTTGGACCAATGTGCTTTCCATGCGGTTGACAGATTGTTGGAACTTGTCAAACTCGACTGCTATGAGAGCCAAGCCTAGAGGCTCATGGTCATTCCCTAACCCTTCCATTTCAGCCTTTGTTTCACTACTCAGTTTCTTCCTTCAACCCATAAAAATACCATTGTACCTCTGCATGTGCCGATCCTTCCACAGGTTTGGAGGATCGAAGCTCTGATACCACTGTAATGATCCCAAGCCAAATTTTTCACTTGAGATCACTAACTAGCTTGGTTGTGTATGATGTGCATGTGTTTTATTGAAGTTTCCAGATATTAAGCATGTTCATACAAGATTCATTCAACACATGAAGATCACAATATACTCAAGATATAGAACAAAAGCAAAGATCTGACCTTTATTATAGAAGTAGAAATCAGATACAATAGAAAGAGAAGATCTGGAATAATCTTCAGATGGCTCTAGTAGACTACAAGTATGAGCTGCTACAAAATTCTCCCAACAATACAAAACAAGCCTCCAAAGGTTGAATAATAAATTAAGTACAATGCCAAGCAGATCTAAATACAAACCCTCCAGTTGAAGAAGCCATGCTCCAAGGGAAGACTGAAGCCCTCAATAATTTGGCCCTGATGGAAGATGACTCCAAATGAGCCCAAAATTGGTCAGATGATAGATCAGGGTAGTGGGCTCCTCCTCCTGAAGTCTCAAGCCCAACGTCCAAGGCCAACCTCTCCAATTGCTGAATCTTCTAAGGAAGTTGTGCCCTCCTGATGGCATAAACCCTAGGCAACTCGTCCTTGAAGAAATATACCTCCAAATGATGTGAAACTCTCCAAGAATGTAGATCGAGCTAAGAGAATCCCATGGGAGAAGTTTCAGATCTAGATCTCGAGTAGATCTCTCTAGATCTAAGAAATATAGAAGATTGGGACGTCCTCCTATCCTCCAAATCATCCCAAACTATATGTTGAAGATTGAGTGATGATAACTCCTCAAAGAAACCCTCAAAATGATGATGGGGCACCTGCAAGTAAAACCCAAAGGATGGAATGCCCAAGGCTCCTCCTGATTGGCTAGATCGACCCCTTCTCAATGGTATGGTGTGTCCTTGCTGGAAACTTCCCAACAGTACGACCCTGCTATCTTTTGAAGCTCTAGAACAAGATATGATGAGAATAGAATGGCGTGGAGGAATCATTCATCCCCAAGACCAAGATGTGGAACAAGGTGAGTGGATATTTCACCACTGAGTTGCTCACAAGGGTTTGTACAAAAAAAAAACCAAACTGAATGCTCAAGAGCAATAACAAGCAATACATCAAACTCAGAATGAATAATAGGTGTGCCCCAACCTTTTACTTATACTTTTCCTTCTAATTCTTTGTTGAGTTAGGTTAACTCCCAGGGTTAACTTCTATTCTTCTGTTGAGTTATCTTTTACTCCTTTGATCCCTTCCCTTTCACAAGTCAACTTAAAATTATAACTTTAGCCTAGTTGACCTCCCCCCTCAGTGTGAGACTATGACCTAGTGGGGGTGCCCAGGCGAGTGAGTCTCCTCATTACCTATCTAAGAGGTGGGGGACATTACAAATGCTCCCAGAGAAGATCAATGATCAGGGATGATTGCGAGGTCCTCAACTAGCATGATGTTTAAAACTATCGTCGAGTTCTGCAATGAAAACTTCTCATTTAGTAGTGGAATTTATGCCAACCATAGATCTATTTGTGAGTGACCATCGATAGCCAGTGTGGATTGCAGAACCATAACTTGTGCATGGTTTAGCCCGTCGCCCAAACTCTACAATTGAAGTTGTGTGATTGTTTGGTGGATCAACCACAATCGTCAATCTTTGAATCAATTATATATGATGGTCTAGACTAATTGTGGGATTGGAAATAACACGTTGTTTAATTCTCCCTTCGCGCTCCACAATCAATCCCTTCCCTTAATTTGACGCTTGCATGTCCAACGGTCATGACTTAATCTAATCGTTGACCAGTCCTCCAACGATCCTTCTCTTGTAATCTGACGATCTAGACTAATTGCAGGATTGGAATTAACACATTATTTAATTATCCCTTCACGCTCTGCAATCAATCCCTACCTTTGATCCGATGCTTGTGTATCCAATGGTCACAACTTGATCTGATCGTGTTTCTGCAATGCACTTTCCCTTCTGAGCTTCTGAACTACAGTTGCTAACCCTCATGAGCTCTTAATTTGTTAGTCCTTTTGTACATGGATTTTCTACTCTTTGTTCATACCAACTCATCATTATAACGTAATGACATTGGTTGTTGACATCAATGACAATACATCAATGACAATATGTCCAACACAACATTGTTATATCCTTTAATAAATACAGATATTTGGGCTCTCACTACTTATATATACTCTATTCATATGTGTGTATATTCTATGCTGCTTATGTAAGGACTACTAGTAACTCTCCCTACTTTCCCCTAGACTAAAACAATGCACTATAACCAATTATACCCCTTTCTTTATAGAAATTAAATATTTCATTTATCTACCATCTTCATAGTATAACAAAAACTACACTTTGTGTTTGGAGTTCTTTCAAAGTTCTAGAGGGACTTGGAAGCACCCTTTCAAGTTAAAATCATAAAAACCATGTTAGAATCAGGGGGAGATAGAGGGGTATTACAATAGTCAAGTATGTACACTAATAGACTACATATTTGCAATAGTTCCATGTCCAATTTAGCAAGCTTTTTGAAGAAGGAACCACAAAAACATACAAGTAAATGAATAGAGGGAAACCTTGATGAACACCCCTACTTACAGACAAGAGAGCCATGAGCATCTTCCTTTCACTATTGTTGAAATCCTAACTGGGTACAAACAGGCTTTGAAGCATTTCGGGTTAGCACAATCAACTATTCACTAATATTATAGTTAGGATGAAGTCCCACTATATTCAACAAAAATGTTTATGTTCTTAGTTAGCTATATGTAAATCTGTGCAAATATTTAGTAGCCTTATTAGCTTGTTCCTTTGACATGAGGGATGGAAGAACATAGTTTATACTCTAATGAATGGTTTCATAATTTTCCCTTTGTTGGCAAGTTTGAATGGTAGGTTTATTATTCCACCTTCTTCCAAAACCAAAATTTAGTTGGAACTGGACCTAATGTTTCTACCACAATAGCAAATCCATGATCCTAGTGGAGTTCCTCATCCCTCTTTACATTCAATCTTTTAACATCTATATCCCCCTCTTTTCATAGAGAAAATATAGTTGGTCATGGAGGCATTGGCGAAGTCTATTTAAACTATTTAGAATCTCATAAGTTGAAAGCCCATTTATGTTTCTATTAGGCATTCCAAATTTTCACTATGCCTGGAAGAAATTGTTTACTTGTGGCCTATATGCAAACATCCTCATACTTAACTATTAGTTGTTTCAAATCATTAGAAGCTAAGTATATATCAAGTGTCACTCCCTTTTCAGCCTTTAAACTTTGAAGTTCTTTCTCAAACAAGAAACATGAGATGCCCATAACCTTCATGAAGGAAATTTCTTCAACGAGAAAGAAAATAAGGCCATGTGATTCTTATATTTAATTGAAAATTACTCTTTTCTGGGAAAAAATGAAAATTCCTAATAAGGCACAACTTTCCACACCACTAAACATGTCTAAATAAAAACTCCTATATGATTCATAATCAAATAATTACCCACTTTTGAAATTCAAGCCAATAACAACCTCATCATTAAGGCCCAAGTTCAACATAGTATTCATCATACCGGGCATTGAAATCTATACACACAAAAGACACAACATATATGAAATGAAAAAGAAGGATATTCTGCAAATAAAATTAGCTCTTTACTCATGAAGTTATTATCTTTATACCTCTAAAGCACATTGCTATGAGAAAAGCCAAAATTTCCTCTTTAACCTATGAACTCCAGCAATAAGATTTGAAAACTAGAAATATTCCTTTACCGTAGCTACAAATAAGACATATATAAGTAGAGACTTAAATGGATCACTAAGAGTAGCATTCATACCAATTTGCATGGTCTTCCCTATGTTATTTGGATAAAAAATTGTGAAACAAACAAATTGGGATTATCAAAACTTCAAAAACAGAAATATGTAGTGTGATCCTTCCAAACCATAGTGAGAATGTGGTTTCCTTATAAGTATGGAGTGAACTTTGAGCCTTGATCTTGGCCAGCTCAAAATCAAAATTAAACAATCCCAAATCGTTTAAAACTCCATAATTTCCATCCATAATATAAAAAACATGAATGATGTAACCATTAAACAAAGCGATAGGATATGAATTTGAATATGTCTCATATGTGTTGTAATACTTATCCACCATTCATCAATCAATGTTTTTATTAGGAAATTCCTTGTGGAATTAATGTTTTGGAGGCTTTCATGCCCTTTGAATAGAATGAAACATACTTCAAAGTCAGACTACTTCAGGTGGTTGCAGGGAATAATGTTGAAGCCTTATTTTTTGTGGATTATTCTTTATTTTTATATTTTTCTTCTTTGTTTTTAGAGAATGAACATTTGTTGTACACAACAAAATGTATCTACCTACAAAATTTCAGCCCATTTAGACTAGGCACCGACATTTGTCCTCAAATTTTAGGATTTTTCCTAACTAAATAGCAGCCTGATCAAACAAATCCTTACAAAGACCATTCATAATTATATTGTAAGTGATTTTTCCTAGAGTAAATCACATTGCAATGAGGCTATCCAACATATTAAAATATTGATGAATCATCTCGATGATGTGAATATCATTGATTCATCTTTTGTATCTAAAATATCAGGGATGCACCCATTCCATGATATCTTGTTCATGATTTCCACAACCTTTCTCATGTTACTTGTCTTTGTTTCTTACAAAGTCCATTAATGAGAATGCTCTGTCAACATTAGGAACAAGATCAGGCTCCATCATTTCTCTTAATCGCATGTGACCCCAAGTGTTGTAACCTCTCTTTTATACCAATTAAAACAAATCTATAACTAATAAAAACCACACACACACACACACACACACACACACACACACACACACACACACACACACACATTTATATAAAAAAATATGGTCATAAAATACGATAAAAATAAAAATGAAACAAACTTTAAATTAAGGCCATACTATAATTGTTAATTACATTTTCTTATAGGTGTCTCTATTTTGAGCGGGACCAAACCAAAAAGTATTCTTTAATCCTACATTATGTAATAACTATTATTTTAGATTTTCACCCTTTCTGAGAAGATACACAAGCAATTTTGATTAAAACAATATTTTTTTTTTTCTAAAATTTCAAGAACCCTTTGAGATATCTACATTAGACTCTTTCTCTAACACACCATCAATAAAAATATAATCTAAATTCCAAGGCTTGTACTTCACACTGTGAGACTTGAGGTTTGAAATATAAATCAAAACTTTGAGGTAAGTACGTTATCCCATGCTATGATGATAATTTTGCTGCTATATTGTATGGGAGACATGAAATCACTTCATTATTCTTTTTCTAACTAGAGTCACAAGGTATCACAAGGTATTTATTGATAACTTGATCAACTTTCTTCCTTCAACAAGATAAATCTTTGGGGATTACTTACATTAATCTAAGGAATCTACATATTTCATGTTGAAATAGACATATATTCACACTATGAGATACAATCAAGAATTTCTTTGTCTTTATCATCTATGGATCAAAAGGGAAAACATATTTGTAAGGTCCATGACATAGTGTTGGATCATTTTCTCATAGAGATATTACATGCCCACAAAATTGATAAGTGCATCATCTTCAGATAAATATTTCTCCTATAACAGCCAATATATTATGTATTTGATTATGTGAAACCACATATCCCTTAAACCAAACAAATGGAGGACGAATTCCTTCAGCATAATGGGTTGAATATCTAGTATAATTTTATGATATCATTCTTTCGTCCACTCTGGAGTAACTATTGATTTGGTGTTTTGACTGTTTTTCCGATGCCCGAATCTCTTTTGCATATGGAAGTTATACGCTCTATGCTTTTATTTATCCCTTTTCGAAGATATTATCAGGTTTTGTGTATCAATTCACCATGGAACAACATAAGGTATGTATAATCGTTGTTTTGTAATGATTTTATGTTAATTTATCTTCAATTAAGTGATTACAATTTCCTAACGTTTCTTGTTTTCTTGTAGTAGGCCAAAAACGTGATCCAACCTTCCATCTAGTCCTTCATCCATACCTCCATTCGACACTCAATCCGACACTCTGAGTGCAATGGATTTGGCGGTTAGCATACCTATGGGCTTCTATGGGCGAATCATAAAAATGCATTTTGTGCCTGCTCACGCCCTCCAGCTATGGAACTCATCGCATTTAAATTTGAGCAGTTGCATCAGCCGCTATATTGAGCGCACGAGGCTATTCGAGGAGATGCATTCTGTTGATGAACTTAATGAATTTCTATTTTTAGAGAGCGTCAACCCTTTCAGTGGTCGACCTCTCAAGCTGTGTATAAACTCTATAAATACTTGTTTGTTTGTGCCACCATAGACACAATTTTTACATATACATACATGCATTATCTTCAATTTCGTAGTAAACTTTGTTTTGGTGATTAATATCAATGTCATATTGATTTTGTGACTGTGTTTTTACCTTGAAGTAGTGCCACGACCGTCTGGGGGGCCCACTAGTGGTCTAGGTAGCTTGTGCATATCAATGTATATTCATATTTTCACATTTGACTTTCATAACTAGGTAGCTTCAAGTTACTTGTTTAAATCATATCACTGTGTATATATTTTCTAACTTGCAGATTGTTTCCTAGGGTGTATGTGTATTACAAAGCATTCATAGTCATCCATACTTACTTGTTTATATTATGATATCTAACATCTTTTTATGCATGTTGCAACACATTTGTTTATAAACTATTTACCCATGCTATCATAGATCTATGTTTCTGTTTATAAAATTGTAAATCATTCCATAGTGTGGTTACTTATGCAATGTTTCTCTTAGCCACATCTAATTTATTAGATTAGGTCAATTACTTCGTGTAGATTTACATAAACTGTTCGCTTTATTTTCAGCATTAGAATGATAGGATCAGAGTTGATTTTGAATTATGATTTTGAATTATATCCTAGTTATGATTTTTAATTAGTACCAGTTATGAGTTTGTAGGCTCGCATGAATTATTAACTCTGTATAGAGTATTTTCTAGTATCAGTGTGATAGAACAAGTGATTGATTTTGAATATCTTCTGCATAATGTTTGTAGATCACATGGATTATAAGAACATCCAATGTTGTTTTTATGATGGAAAATATTTCTATAGACTACTTTATTCATACTCCGCATTTCTCTGTAGAAGTTAGCATTGAGTTGATTCCATTTGAATTGTCATTAGTGATTAGATTCCATCATGATGTAATTCTCCACCATAGACATAATCATCACATTTGAGTATTGTCATAACACTCTTGCTCTCAGTTAGGTAGATTAGTGTAAAGATAAGGCTTATTTCCTGCAAGATAAAAGTAATTGTGAGTTTTTAATACATGCTTTAAGAATAGAGTTCACTTTGTAAAGTTGATTATGATAGACTGCTTACTTATTTAAAGATTTATTGTTCATTCAGAGAATTGCTTACTTATATTAAATAGGCCATAGTCCTAGATTGCTTAAAGCTAATTAGTTAAAGGTTGCTTTGTATATTTAACATAGAATATGTTGTTTAAATGGATTTTAAAGACATCTTTTAAAGTAGAACTGTAAATTGAAAAAAAGTGTTGATCCCTAGGGTAAACCATCCTTTTATCTAGTTAATATTTCCATTATCTTTTCTTTCTGCCTTGACTCATATTGTGTCACAACTCCAAGTTTACTTACCTTGGTTGACAATTTAATTGAGGGAAATTAATACATATAGTTTACCCATCATTTTTTTGGCGTCGTTGTTGGGGAGTTGTCTAAAGGTAGAAAACAATTAGGAAGTATATTATTTTTGAGCATTAGTACTAGTTTGGTGGCGGGGGAACTTTAAGACAAGAGGTAAGAACCTGCACATCTGTTATAGCGGGTTCCCCCAAAACCAATGGTAGTTTTCCTTTTTTACCGCTTTCATGAACAAACCTAGGGACCTAAAGGGTAGATATATCAAAACCAAACCAAAACTTCCAATCAAGGTTCCTTCCAATGTTTTTGGAGGAAGTAACACTGCATCCATAAATTCCATAGAACGATACCGAAAAGTAGGGGATAGCTCAACTCAAAAAGATAAAAAAGTTTTAGAAGAGACCAAAACTGGAGAAACCATAGAGCATAAAATTGGGACATCAAAAGTAGTAGGACAGGAGGCAAGACCACTTGAACCTTCACCAGAACCAACCAACAAAACCTTTTCCTTTTCAACACCTTCAGGGGACTCTAACTTTGTAGATATCATTGACCTTGATCAGGTGAATGCCCTTTTTGGAAATTCAACCAACATAGTTGTATCCCAAGTTGAAACAACAACTTTAGTTTCAACAGGCTCGAGTAAAGTCCCGAACATCCAAATAGTAGATAAATCTTCCTATTGAAAGAATATCCTTCCTTAAAAAGAACCTTGGGACACTTTTTTATCTTCAAGGATAAAACCATTCAGGTATTCTCTCTTTGGGAATCAGATCAGTATGGATGATCAGGAGGATCACAACCATGTGATACATGATGAGGGAGAAGAAGTTGGAACCCAAACATAAACCATTTTCGGGTTTCCAATTTTGGATACCACACAAAATGTTAACATGAAGAACATTCCACTCTCTACACTACCCAACTTTTATGGTAAGAGCAGTGAGGACCCAAATACCTTCCTATTTGATTTTGACATCTTGTGTAGAAGTTATAACTACTTTCAAGATGCTCATAAATTAAAACGTTTTCCTGCCACTCTCAAGGATTCTGCACTTAGATGGTTCATGGGATTAGGAGAGTCTAGTATTAGGTCTTAGGAAGATATGAAGACTATATTTCTTAAGAAATATCAAGAATATTTCAAATATAAGGATTCCCGTAATGATATTTTTAAAATTCAAAAGTTAGAGGATGTGAGTCTCGAAGATTACATGGAACGATTTGCTTATACTTCACAAAAATCGAAATATCATGACCTTCCAGATGATGCAATCAGGACTATTTTTCTTAAAGGAATTTTAGAAGAATATTTGGAGACACTTAACTAGATGGCATCAGGAGACATCTCCCATAAACCATACACTGAAATATGTGAAATGTGTAGAAATCACTTGAGAAGTAGGGCCAAAACAGGAAAGAGTGTTCGAGATCCTTATAGTAGAAACCTAAAAGCAGTTAGTTATGGTGGGACTACAAGGGTATAAATAGGAAACCTATTGGAAAACTTCAAAATCAATATTCTAAGTACAATAGGTTCCCAATTGGACACTTTAAAAATTAAGAAGAAACAAGAGGAAGAGAATGAATCAATGTGCATATTTTGTCCAAGGTGTAGGAGGAAGCATTCCAAAAGGGAATGCCCATTAGACAAAATTTCAGTTTGTGGCTTCTGTATTGAAGATCACCCAATTGAAAAATGCCCATCACTGTCCAGTTTATTAGCCATTTATAAAAGTGGGGATCCTGGGGAATCTTCTTATGCACCTAGGAGGCCATGGAAGCCTAGGAGTCATCCTACATACTAGGATATACCACCTCAAGATCCACCTTATTATCAACAAACACAACAATGGAGCTCACCAAATTGGCAAAACTGGTCTCCACAGTATGCTTCACACCACCCTTGGCTACAAGGATGGAGAGGAGGGTATACCCAAGGAAACACTCAGATTCCACCTGTTCCTATTCCCACTCATCCTTACCCGCAATTTCCACCAAACATCTAGCAACCTTTTCCAGGTTTTGTTCCCCCACCTTTACCTCCTATTCCACAACAACCCCAACAATTTCAAAATACAAGTTCCCCAAGACCAACATTATTACCAACACAACCAATACCTAACCCAAATAACAAACCAACTCAACCTCTTCACAATGTTGAGCTGCAAATCTTCCCGACATATGTTATTTCTCATGTTCCATTACATGATATTCAACTAAGGTTGGGGACAGTTCTGGATAAACAAAGGCCTTTAATCGTCATCTGGGAAGAAGAAGAAGATGAAACCTCCGACCAATCCATAGATGACACTAAGTGGGAAGATGTAATTATTACCAAAGACCAGGACCAAAATCTTCCCCAAAGTGAATCTTCACAGATTACAAAATCCCCCCCTTATCCATAGAGATTAGCAATTGAGAAACCAATGATTTGACTAGAATTTGACATTATAAATGAATTGAATAATATCTGTGTCAAAATTCCCCTATTGCAAGCCATAAAGGAAATTCCAATTTATAGTAAGGTAATCAAGGAATTGTGTATCAAGAAACCAGGGAGGAAACATAAAGATCCTCCAATAGTACATCTGATAGGAGAATTCTCTGAATACATATCAGAGCAGCCTAGGGTCACAAAGTATGCAAACCCAGGGAATCTCATAGTAATAATAACCATTAATAAGGTTCCCATTGGAAATACTCTCATATACTTAGGGGAAACCATTAATGTTATGACTGTTACTACCTTAAAAGAATTACAGTTGAAACACTTCCTTAGACCTACCCCAACTATTTTGGAATTAGTAGATAAGACAAAAGTTATACCTGAAGGAATCTTGGATGATATCATAGTCACATTAACATCGTGGGAATATCCATTAGAATTTCTTGTCATTCATTCAAAGGATCCTCCTAAAGGGCATCCCGTTATCTTGGGAATACCTTGGCTAGCCACAACCAATGCATTTATTGGTTGTAGAGAAGGTGAAATGACTATCTCTAATGGACTTTCTATATAGAAACTTACCATATACCCACCATATCAACCCATTATAGAGAATATATGGTTCTTGAATGTCCATATGAGAATGAGAACTGGGAAGAACTCGTGTTGCCTAGTGATCATTCCTGGGCACTTCATGAGAAAACAACAAAAAGTGTGTTAAATCAATTTATTTATGTGATCACATGTGTTGATTTTCCTCAATATTTTCCCCAATTTGAGTATATGTTTGGTGAAGAATTTCAAGAATAGTTGGACTCATCAACTTTGTCTTCAACATATTTTATTTTTGAGATAGATGAATCTACCATATCTTATACGATGCCTTATGAGATTAGTCCTGGGAAATTCCTACCTATAAATTTCGAACTAGATGCATATCAACAAGAACAATGCTCCTGGGAATATACCGATATGAAGGGTATACACCCCGATACATGCATTCATCACATATATACCCAGGCAAAAGTAACACATGTTAGGAAACCTTAGAGAAGGATGAATCCATCACTAAAGGATACAATGAAGGAGGAAATACATAAACTATTGAATGCCAATTTTATTTATCCAATCTCTGACATCAAATGGGTATCCCCACTTGTAGTGGTTCCAAAGAAAGTAACTAGAAAATGGATAATTTGTGTTGACTTCTGGGAACTTAATAAGGTCACTCTTAAGGATTATTTTCCTCTTCCCTTCATTGACCAAGTCTTGGATACCTTGTCAGGGAAGCAATATTTTTCCTTCCTGGATGGATATAGCAGATACAACCAAATTCTCATAGCACCTGAGGATCATGATAAGACTACTTTCACTTGTCCTTGGGGCACCTATTCCTATAGGGTCTTACCATTTGTTATGTGTAACGCTCCTTCCACATTCCAACGAGCAGTATTAGGGATATTTTATGACCTCATTCATGACTGTGTGGAAGTGTATATGGACAATTTTACAATATATGGTAATACTTATCAGGATGCCCTAGATAATCTGAAGAAATTTCTTATTAGATGTCAAGAGATGAATTTATCCTTAAGTCATGAAAAGTGTAAAATGTTATTGACTGAAGGAGTAGTCTTAGGGAATCATGTTTCATTTGAAGGGATTAAAGTGGATCCTGCTAAGATTGAGGGAATCGTCAAACTTCCACCTCCAAAGACTCAAAAAGAGGTAAGAAGTTTTCTTGGACATGTCGGATACTACCAACAATTTATTGATAATTTTGCAAAGATTGTTGCACCAATGTTGGGATTGCTTACAAAAGATGTTGATTTTCTTTGGACTAACCATTGTCAAACCTCCTTTCAAACTCTAAAAGCTAAATTATCTATGGCACCAGTTCTTAGGGGACCCAATTGGGCCCTTCCATTTCATATATCCACCGATGCCTATGATACTGCAATAGGAGGAGTATTAGGACAAAAATAAGACCAACAATCCTATGTCATTTACTTTGTGAGTAAGAACTTGACCCCTGCCGAGATAAACTATACAGTCACCAAAAAAGAATTCTTGGCAGTCATCCATGCCATCAACACTTTTCTCCATTATATCATAGGATATGAGGTATTTGTACATACATATCACTCTTCCATTAGATTTCTCATGAAAAAACCTATTACCAATGGTCGAGTAACTAGGTGGCTCCTTTTATTACAAGATTTCAATATCACCGTCCTTGAACGACTAGGAAAAAAGAACTTAGTAGTTGATTTTCTCTCGTGCATTAATCATGAGGGTGATGGTATTCCTGTTGATCATAGTTTTCTAGATGAGAATATATTTTCCATCTCCGTAAACACTCCATGGTTTGCAGACATGGAAAATTATTTGGCTACTATAAAATTACCAACTCATTTGTCACCTCATGAAAAGCGTCAAATTATAACGCAAAGTGCTAACTACTCCTGGGTTGGCCATGACCTTTTTCATACTGGACCAGAATTGATTATTCGTATATGTGTCCGAGAAGATGAGATAGTAAAAATTCTACAAAGTTGTCATGATGGACCATGTGGTGGACATTTTTTTGATAAACGTACAACATACAAGGTTTTACATTCAGGTTACTATTGGCCTAGCATTTTTAAGGATGCTCCCAAATATGTGAGAAGTTGCGATAGTTGTCAGAGGATAGGAAGAACCACATTAGCTGATGAAATTCCATTGCATGCCCAGGTTATGATAAATCTTTTGAGAAATGGGCCCTTGATTTTGTAAGACCAATTTCCCCTATGTCTTGCAAGAAGAATTGCATTCTTGTTTGCATAGATTATGTTACCAAGTGGGTAGAGGAAAAAGGCTTGTTTAGGGCTACTGAAAAATCTGTTGTTGAGTTCATTTATGAATATATTTTTACCCTTTTTGGTGTTCCTCGTGAGATTGTCACAGACCAGGGTACACAATTTACTTCTAAGTTGATGAAGGAATTAATGAAAAAATATGGGATAAAGCATCCTAAGTCCTCTCCATACCACCCACAAGCTAATGACCAAGTAGGATCAACAAATAAGGTATTGGAAACTATCCTAACCAAAACTGTCCAATTACACCACAGAGATTGGGCTGATAGACTTCCAGAGGCTTTGTGGGCATATTGTACCACCTGGAGAAACACTACTGGGCATACCCCATATGAACTAGTTTATGGAAAACAAGTACTTCTACCGATTGAATTCCAAGTAAGGAATTTTTGTATTACTGCACAATTGGGATTAGACTTAGGTGAGGCACAAAATCAACGATCCCTACAATTGAACAAATTGGATGAGATTAGACAAGATGCTATCCAAAGGACAATCTTAGTTCAAAACCAGAGAAGCAAGTGACATGATAAATTTATTAAAACGAAAAAATTTCAACTTGGTGATTGGGATTTATTGTTTGATTCATGATTCAAAAATTTTAAAGGAAAACTTACCACTCGATGGTTGGTTCCTTATGAGGTAGTTACCATGTATGATAATGGGACCGTTAATATAAAAACAATTGATGATGGACAAGTCTCTTTCATAGTGAATGGACACAGAATTGAACTTTACCACATGCCCATTTCTAAAGAGGATTTTATACAGATCATGTCAGCCGACAAGGCATTGGCCTTGGTGGATGGGGAAGTTTCTTCTCCCTCCCCCTGTTCTTGAAACTTTTTGATTTCTAATTGTACATATGTAAATATTTTAGAGTGTTTTTTTTTTTTTTTTTGATAAACAATTTTAGAGATTTCTGCAGGTGTTCATCTAACAACAAGTGGACAACTCCAAGGAGATAGAAAGGGGAGTATTTTACTTCGAAAGAAGATGTTTCTATATTTAAACTATGTTGTCTTCTTAAGCACCAATTAGATAATGACTGTTTTTATTATGATTAGAAACTGCCTGCTTTAAATTATCCATTTTTACAAGATTTCTATCTTCCTTCCTCTTAAGGCATATTTCATGGTAGTTTCTCATAACCTCCACCACTAGAGGACATAAGGAAGTGACACTTTGTCTTATCAAACCTAGAGGTTACTATTACAATTTCCCCAAGAACCCTGAGTAGGTGAGTAAATTATCTTTATGAAAGAGTAGAAAGAAGGTTTGATTAGTGATTAACCATGGAAACATCAATATAACTTCAAATAGAAGAAAGTGAGTAGGGACTATAGATACCTTTCTGTTATTTTCCAATGGTACCATCCACTACACATTAAAAATGCTTGACTATACCATCTCTTCAAATTGGCTACACCCACTTAAGTATCCCTTACATTAGGAAAATCTATAAGTAATACATAAAGAAGAGTCATCCTCTAACTTAAATACCATCCCAGTCCAAAACAAACAAAAAAATTATCAGAGTTGCCTCCCCATCTACTTGCAAAAAGAAATATTCATACATAAATATTAAAAGATGGTGGACCAATATCTATTGTAAAAGGGTGTAAGAGGCTAACCTGTCGGGATACTGAACATGTTTGGAACTGGGTACTGACCTATGGTATGACTAGGTAAACCTGTCGGATTACTGAACATGCTTGCTGGAAGCGGGGCATTCTACCTAACGAGGGTGATGATTTGACAAACAATAAATAAAATTCCTAATCTTAAAACTTGTTGTAATGTACGACACTACTTGTAGGCAACACTGAAAAGAAGTATGCATGGTTAAGAAAAGGTAAATGAACTCCATTAATCTTCCATTGGGAACTAACTTTAAGAAAATATTAAGACTCTATCGCCCCCCTCTTCTTAACTATATGTAGGATGTTCTGTCCTACAGGTGGGGCCATATTTTAACCATCTTGTCAGACAAATGTGTGAAATTTGTCTCTACACTTAGAAAATGTAAATCTTAGGCTATTGGGAGAATTGACTGGTTTCCTATATCTTTGATTGTGAAGTGTCACAATACTTAGGAGTCGGGGAGGGGTTTCTTGAGCTGACAAATGTTAAACATTGCCATCTGTATTACAAGCCCATGAGAAGAGGAAGTAGGATCTCTGTCAAATTTTTTCATATTGTTTTTTTACAATACCTCAAGATATTATATCAGCAGTCGTTTGTATTAGCATGGTAAATTTTATACTACTAACATAACTTTGTGTGTTTTAAGCCTGTTGTACATTTTTTTTTATGACTAATGCAATGAAAGACTATTTACAATTAATTGTTCCTTGTAACAATTATAGATCGATAACAAATGCTAAACATTGCCATCTGTATTACAAGCCTATGAAAAGAGGAACAATCGTTTGTATTGCTACAAATCGATGACAAAGGAAATAAAAAATGGATGTTATAATCCTATTCATGCTCATCCTATCCATGCTCATGTTCACCATGCCTGCCAGAAATCGTCTAATCTGAGTGCTATGGGTGAATGTACATTTACTATTGGATATTTTTCACTTACACAGGGGACCAGATGGAGTTCTCGAGGAAAGAATCCATGCAAAGACGCTGCAGGGAGATAGACAGAAGAGTCGTGGGTCTGTGGCCAGGAAAACCCTAGCCACAGACCCTCTTCTTTCCCCAATCATCAAATCGACCAAAAACACTCACATGTACATTAGTCACTCCATCACACACATGGTCATATATATATATATATATATATATATATATATATATATATATATATATATNNNATATAATTAAAAATATTAAAAAATATATATATTTTTTGAGGTGCTTTAAAATTAGTAGAGATAACAATGTTTTTACTATATTAATGGAATATAAATTTTTATGTATGTTATGTATGTTTTTAATGAATTAATATGAATTAATTGTTGATTAATTTTTTTTTACTAATTATTATTGAGATTGTTAAAATATTAATAATGTTGTTTCACCAAGTTTGTAGAAATAAAATCCATACTGATCGTGTCCAAAGGGGTTGGATCCAATGGTGGAACACAAGGATTTTTTCACCATTGGGCAAGGTTCAATTCCCGTGAGGGTCTAACCTGGAGCCATGGGGCACCTTGAGGTAGTGGTCGAACGTGTGGTTGCACCTAGAGATATTATATTAAATAATATCGTGACTTGTGCACACATAAGTGGATCAAAGCCCACCCCCATGTCCTCCAAATTTAAATCCCAAATGGGTTGGATCCAATGGTGGAAAGCGAGGATTTTTTCACCATTGGGAAAGGTTCAATTTCTATGAGGGCCTAACCTGGAGCCATGGGGACACCTTGAGGTAATGGTCGAATGTGTGGTTGCACCCAGAGATATTATATTAAATAATATTGTGACCTGTGCACACATAAGTGGATCAAATCCCACCCCCATGTCCTCCAAATTTTAAAGCCCCCGAGGGGTACCTCAATTGAAAAGTGTCATGATATGAAGTGTTGTGTTCGATGAGGTTCCGAGTTCAAATCCCACTGACTTACTCATGCTTGCAGAAGGGGAATACGTATGGCACCTAGAGGTTATAGTGGTAGCGGTCAGAATCGACCCTGTGTCATGCGAGTATGAGATAGTCGAGTTGTCGATTCCGCCAGATACAAAAAAAAAATCTATATTTACCGCTACCTCCAAGCCAACTCTCATCACTACCTAGTTAAAAAACTTGGAGTCTTTAATACTCTTTTTAATCGTGCCCTTAGAATCTCTGATATTATCCATCTTGACCATGGAAATTCCCACCTTAGGAATACCCTCTCCAATAATGACTATCCCAACCTTCAAATCTCTAAATCCCCCCCACCTTAGGAATTCCCTCTCCAATAATGGTTGTTCCAACCTTAAAATCTCTAAATCCCTCCAAAAAGTATACAATCCCATGCTCAAATCCACCCCACACTAACATCTCCCAATCCTTTCT
>ML787374.1:0-49442 GCA_009831015.1 Picea engelmannii
AATTGATGTTGCAGGAGGAAGGAGAAGAGAGGTGCATGCTCAGTCTTGGTCTATGTTTGGTGTTTTGGTCTTAGTCTTGGAATTGTATTGACAATCTATTATTGAGGAAGTTTTTGCTGGGTTTTCTCCCCCATGATGGTTTCCCAGGATAAAATGTTGTGTACCTTGTGATTGTGTTTTTTTCAATGATCCTCTTTATACTATTGTTTTGGAAATGCATTGAATGCTCATGTAATTTGGAAATAACCTAATAACAATAGTAAAAACTTAACATGGTATCATATCTTGAATGAATAGAGAATCTTTCACTAGGTATCTAGACGTCACTATTGTTGTAAAAGACAATTAGGGTTTTTTACCGAAGAGGAAATTTTGACCAAAAATCACCCTAGGAAGTGCACCCTGCCCTAACACATCTTTTGGTAGCTTGAGTAAACTTTGTCAGTGGCTAGATTATCTAGAAAGTCAAACCCTAGTTTTGACTAGTACTGGAAAGCCAAAAAACTAGGAAACTGGAACCAGTGCCAAAGGTACCAGTCCAGAATTGCACAGGTCCAGTTTCAAGGGGTAAAACTTAAAATTTTCTGAAACAGTTAGCTCCAACAAAATCACCTCAACCCAACACATCTCTTGGGAAAATCAGTTTCAATTTTGGAGCACTTTCATTTTCTAGTCATTTTCTTAGCTCTAGGTCAAGATGTCTGCAAGCACCAAGGTTGTTGACAAGTTAGAAGGTGTGGAAAATTTCCATGCCTAGAAGTACAAAATTGGAATCATTCTTGAAGAGAATGACCTTGTAAAATTAATAAAATAAAATGTGCCAGTGCCTGAAGAAAATGTATCCAAAGAGAAGTATAAGAAGGATATGATTAAGACTAAAAGAACAAATGCAGATTCCATTAGAGACCACTTGATCCCTCAAGTGTCTTCTAAGAATACTCCAAAATATATGTTTGATTCCCTAACCAAAATGTATGAAGGAATGAACATCAAACAAAAGATGAACTTGAGAACCCAAATCAAGAATACAAAGATGAAAAAAGGAGAAAGAGTTCAAGACTATTTCTCTAGGGTTTCTCAATTCAAGGAACAATTAGAGGAAATTGGATACGACTTAGATGCAGAAGAAATCATGATGAAAAATCTTAACGGTCTCACAAGACCTTGGGATGCCTTCATCCAAACTATTTGTGCAAGAAAAGAGAAACTCCAATTTGACAGTTTATGGGAAGAATGTGTTCAAGAAGAAGCAAGAGTGGCCAACCGAGAAGCCGTTCTATCAAGAGATGAAGATCAATCCCTAGCTTCTCATGCTAAGGGTGGAAAGGGAAATTCTCATTTTCAAAAGGAGACTCATTTTCATAAAGAATCTCACTCTCCAAAGAGATTCCAGAAATATCATAAGGGTCAAAGAAAGGGAAAATATTTCTCATCCTAATAGTGTTATCATTGTGATAAGATGGGACACATTGCTAAGAATTGTCCTGCCAGAAGAGAAGAATACAAGAGGATAAATAACAAAACACACCCTTCCAATGCAGCTGAAGATGATGAGCCACCCAAGAATTTATCCAAAGAAGGGATTGAAGAATATGTTTTGTTTTCCACTCTCTCGGGATCTGTGACACTTGGAGAGGATACTTGGCTCATAGATAGTGGTGCATATAAGCACATGATAGGTCAGAAGAACACTCTCTCCAGACTTATAGAGAAGGACTCATGCCATAAATTTTCACTAGGAGATGATTATCAGTACCCAATCAAAGTAATGGGAGAAGCCACCTACAAACTTGATTCAGGAACTTCGATGAAAATGAAGGATGTACTCTATGTACCAGGTTTGAAAAAGAACTTACTTTCTATTTCAGCCCTAGATAAGAAAGGTTTCGAGGTTGCATTCATATATGGTGAAGTTTTTATGTGGTCTAAAGGAAAAACTATAGAATATGCAGTTGTTATTGGAATATAAGAAGGTGGTTTGTACAAGTTAAAGGGTCACTCAGATGTGACTTTGACTCACTCTACTGAAAATCCTTGTGAACTTGGCATAGAATACTAGCTCACATCAACTACAAAGACTTACCATATGTAAGAAAGGTAGTTATAGGTTTACCAGAACTAAAGGTTGCTCATGAAGGTGTATGCAAGGGATGTGCACAAGGAAAGAACATAAAGAATCCTTTTCCAAAGAGAGACAATAAATAATAAGGAATTATGGAACTTGTCCACTCAGATGTATGAAATCTAATGCCACCAACCTCTCTAGGTGGGTATGTATACTATATATCTTTTATTGATGATTACTCTAATAAGAATTGGGTTTATTTCTTGAAGTCAAAAGATGAAGTACTTGGAAAGTTTAAGGAATTCAAAGCCTTGGTAGAAAACCTCTCCAAAAGGAAAATCAAGATACTCAGGTCAGACAATGGAGGAGAGTACACTTTAAATGAATTTGGAAGATTTTGCAGAGATTTTAGGATTAAGGGGGAGCTCACCACTCCTTATAATCCTTAACAAAATGGTGTAGCAGAAAGAAATAATAGAATGATTATGGAAGCAATAAAGACTATGATTCACGATCAAGATCTTCCAACGTACTTATGGGATGAAGGATCAAGAACAACAATATATGTCCAAAACAAATTATTCCATAGTGCACTTGGATTCAAAAATCCTAAATAAATGTTCACCAGAAAGAAGCTAGAAGTAAGCCATCTCAAAATATTTTGTTGTCCAGTATTTGTACATGTTCCAAAAGAAAAGAGAACTAAGTTGGATCCTTCAAGAAATAAGGGAATATTTGTTGGATACTGTGAGGTCTCTAAGGCCTTCATAATTTACATAACAAGTTACCATCATATTGATATCAAAAGAGATGTAACCTTTGATGAATATTCAACACTCAAAAGATCAAGGAAATTCCAGCTTGAAGAAGTATATTAAGAAGAACCCGTAGCTCCCAGATTTGCAGAACTCGTAAAAGAAGTTGCAGTTACCCCTGATGATGAGATTCCTAAAGATCATGATATGATAGAATCTCAAGAACCTCCTTGTATGATGATATATCACAAGATAAATCCAACTTGGGTGAAAGAACTTATTCAAGATGCAGAGAAGTATGGTTCCCCAGAAGGAACCATGAGACAAAGCAAGAAACCTAAGCCATTCTCCAGCTATATGTCCTTGATGCATGATCTCGTAGAAAAGGAACCTACTTTCTTTGAGGAAGCCATTCAGAATAAAGAATGGATGGACACCATGACAAAATAATATCGGTCCATTATGAAGAATGATGTATGGGAAGTAGTTACGAGATGAAAGAAAAAAGATGTGTTATCTTCTAAGTGGATATACAAAATAAAACATGTAGCAGACGAAAGTATTGAAAAAAATAAGGCAATTTTTGTGGCTCGTGGATTTTCTCAAAATGAAGGTATTGACTATGAAGAAACATTTTCTCTTGTACATCCAAATACACTTCTGTCAAAACCATCATAGCTCTTGCAACCAAAATGAAGTGTAAGTTGCACCAGATGGATGTGAAAACAACTTTATTAGATAGTGTTATTGAAGAAGAAGTGTCTATAGAACAACCACAAGGGTTTGAAGTTGAAAATAGAAAGACTCATGTTTGCAGGTTGAAGAAATATCTGTACGGGTTGAAGCAAGCTCCTAGAGATTAGTATGACAAAATTTATAGTTTTCTGACAAGCTTGGGCTTTACCAAGAGTAAATATGATCCTAACCTATACTTCAAGATTATGAATGATGAGGTAGTTATATTTCTACTATATGTGGATGATTTTTTATTGAGAGGAGAAGACAATCTCATCACATATTTCAAGAAAAATCTTGCTACAGAGTTTGAGATGAAATACCTAGGCCCGATGCATTATTTCTTAGGTCTTGAAGTTTGGCAGAGCCTAGAGAAGATATTCCTTAACCAAGGGAAGTATGCAGTTGAAATACTTAATATATTTGACATGATGGAATGCAAATCCATGAAAACACCCATGGAAATGAATTTGAAGCTCCTGGTTGATACTTTATCAGAGTTGGTTGATGCTACTCTATACAGACAAATTATTGGATCATTGATGTATTTGCTGAATACTAGGCCATATATATGCTTTGCTGTGAACACCTTGAGTCAGTATCTGGTGGATCCCAGACGTGTTCAACTTGTAGCTGCAAAGCATATGATGAGATACCTTAAGGGTACGTTGGATTATGGTCTTTGTTACACTGGAGATCAAGAATTTAGACTGTATGATTATACTGATTTAGATTGGGTTGGAAGTGATTCATATAGAATGAGAACTTCAGGATGTTTTTTTAGTTTGGGGCCATCCATGAATTCATGGAAAAGAAGGAAGCAATCATGTATTGCTCTCAGCATGACAAAAGAAGAGTACATTGTAGCATGTTCCGCCAGTTGTGAAGCCATATGGCTTCAAAAGTTGTTGACAGGTCTGTTCGATTTGGCGATGGAAGCCACCATGATTCTATGTGATAACTAGAGTTGTATAAAGATGATGGAGAACCCAATTTTCCATGATAAGTCAAAGCACATAGAAATCTGGTACCACTACATTCGTGATATGGTGCAGAGAGGAGCTGTAAAGATCCAATATGTTGGCAGAGATGAGCATGTTGCAAATGTGTTGACCAAGCCTCTGTCTCATGTGAAGTTTGAGTACTTCTGAGACAAGCTTGGTGTTGTCCGAAAGGACTTCCTTTGAAAGGTGGAGTGATGCTGATGATACTATGGTATCCTCACCAACAATGAGTAGCTAAATTAGGATTTTATATCCTAGGGGATTGATCATCCCTAGGCATATCCCAAAGGTCCGGTAAAGACGGTCTGTCAAAGTACCTGTGCATGTATATGCTAGATGTGGTAAGTAGTGGTAGCTCCATTAGGATTTTACATCCTAAGGAATCTTATGATTTTTCAGCAAATCCTGAAGGCTTGGTAAGGACAGTCTGTAAGAGTACCATGTGGTAGATTTTTAGGATTTTATATCCTAGGGAATCTTATGATTCCTAGGTAGATCCCAAAGTTTCGGTAAGGACGGTCTGTCAGAGTACCAAAAATTTTGTTTTCTATGCACCTGCCTCATTCTGTTGCCACATGTTGATGATGTTGTTGTTCCTACGTCATGCTGTTGATGATGTTGTTCTAGCTTCATGCTATTGATGATGTTGTTGTTCCATCTTTGTGCTATTGATGTTGATGTTTCAACTTCATGCTGTTGCTATTGCTGATGTTACTCCAGCTCCATGTTGTAAGAGATGATGATATTGATGATGAGAAGAACTTCCAATGATTTATATATGTGCCAGTCAGTGTTCCAGATGTTGATGATGATGCCACCCTCTCCTTCTCTTGATGATGTTGTATTGAGTCATGTTAGCAGAATACCCTTCTTGTTAAGGGGGAGTGTTGAAATATTGTAAATTCGAAGAATATTATAATTATATTTGAGTTATTATTTTATAGATCAAATCCCATTTTGTGGATTGATCAAGTCAGGTCTTGTATAAGATCAAATCCCCTTTTGTGGATTGGTCAAACTGTATTTTTATAGTAGTATTTGTAAAGTTGTCCCCTAGTAATTATAAAGTGGTTTTAGCCACTTCCAGGAGAAGTCGACTCAACCAAGTGAAGAGACACAACCCTAGCACCATCTCACACTTGTATTTATATGTGAGGTTGGTGTCTCATTTACACACACTCACTCACTCATCTAGTGGGCATATCTTGAAGGCAGTTGCAGTTGCAAGAGGAAGGAGAAGAGAGGCACATGCTCAGTCCTTGTCTAACTTTGGTGTTTTGGTCATAGTCTTGGAATTGTATTGGCAATCTATTATTGAGGAAGTTTTTGTCGGGTTTTCTCCCCTATGAGGGTTTCCCACGATAAAATGTTGCGTACCTTGTGATTGTGTTTATTTTAGTGATCCTCTTTATACATTTTTTTTGGAAATGTATTGAATGCTCATGTAATTTGGAAATAACCTAACAACAATAGTAAAAACTTAACATGTTCCAAGCGCATGGAACCGATGTAAGAAAAATGAATGCAAATGGTACTGGAAAGTGAGATCCACTCTTAGTAATTCTTCTCTCCATGGGTATATGGATGAAAAAAAGGCCAAATAATGAAAGTGGTGGATGGTCAAAGGCTACTACAATTGAGACAAGAAAGATTTAAGAAAACGACAACTCATTGGTGAGGTAAATGATGCGAGAAACAAATGCATAGGCAACCATTAAGAAACATGAAAATTTTAGGAACCCCCTTAGGATATGGCCAAAACAAAGATGAAGAGAGGATAATGAGTCTCAACGTCAAGTCATGGTGGGGCTACAGGAGGGTTCCTAGGCCTATGGGAAATTGCAACATGGGCACCAGATGGGAATTTGGGTGCTAACTAGGGCACCCATGGAGGGTAGGCACTACTGAACAAGTTACGATGTGAAAAAATGGAGTTTCTAGTGTCACAACCTGAAAGGATCGAACCTAAGGTATGTGATGGAAAAATGGATGGTTAATAATTTAAATCGTGGATGTAGGGAAAAACCTATCTCTATATGCTAGTTCGGGAACACATACCTCAAGTCAGTGGAAATCTCCATCTTTGTAACAAAAGTTCCTAATATCCCATTGAGCACTTGTAAACTGGATTCCAAGGTCAATTTTAATTAAAAATGGCATAAAAAAAAGAGTAATCTTATTTAAAAAATAAATAAATGGAAGCCACTTGGTCTCAATGAGATTTTTTTTTTATCACCTAAAGTGTTATAAAATGAAACTTACCATGGTAAAAAACTCATTTGTCATTTTCAAAGAGGTGAGTGGAGAGCTTGTGGAGAAACCCTCTTCCAAGTGCAGGCTTCTGAGCTCATTGCGGGAGATTTACTCAACCATTTGGCATTTCGTCTGATCCAGGTAAAAGCTAAGAACCCTAATTTCATTTTCCTTGTCTCTATTATCAGATATATTGGGGACATGTTTGGCCCTAGGTCCTAATTTTATGGTAGCCATGGGGGCATTGGACATGCAGGGGCATCGAGCGACCTATTGCTTGATCCCCCTATGTAATTTAGTGAATCATTGTTTGATGCCTATGTGGCATAAAGCGATGTGTTGTGTGATGCCATTAAGGAATCCCATGGTCGCTTGGGCATGCTCCATGGATCAATAGGTTGCGACCATGGATTTGGGGTTTCTTCACTAACGTGGGGATTTTTTCCTCGATATGTTGGTAGACAGTAACCATGATTGAGTGGAAGGAGAGGGATCACGAGGTTGACGATATTGTTTCCCAAGCAGAAGCCACCACTCTGGAAACACTCTATGATTGTGGGATACTAAAGTTTTTTTGTTGTCAATTGCTGGAGTCACATGAATATTTACTTCACAAGCTGCTTTAATATTGGAACCCAGACCTTGTATTTTTCATTGTAGAGGGGAAGGTACTCTACCTTCATATGGAAGACATATACTTTTATGTCATATTTTCATAGAGAGGGGTGCCTTGGGAGGTTGACTATACGCCAGGTGGAGATGTGAACTCCAATGTGGATTATAAAGTAGTATTTCTGATATGGGTCAAACCAGACGAGTAGAAAAATTTATATCAAGGATATCATTGAGTTTCCCCTCTGTTATCACCATAACAATTTTTAGATATGATCCAAGTCTTAGAAATTTAGAAAAGAGCTACATCACTATGGAAGCATGATAGTTTGGGGGATAGGGTCACATATGGCGGAATATGGAAAAATATGGCAGAGGCACGAAAGGTAGGACTTGGGAGACCGTAGATCTTGAAACAACCCGAATCAACGGCTAAGGCACATATCGGGTGACACAATAGCATGAAGTTTAATTATGCAAAGGCGGACTGAGGAAAAATACCATGGTTTCATTCGTGGATGCATGACACCCTCAGAGGCACATCGGGGAGAAAAACGGTCTACCCAAAACCATTTTTTCCAACCCCCGATATCAAAAGTTGATGAGACTCGACAGACTGTAGATCACCTGCTAATTTGCATTAATTTTTCCCAATGCATCTTGTCCTTGTGTTATTTTTTCACTCAGATTTTCAAACTTTTTCACCAGCTCCGTCAAGCTCCCATCACCTAAATCCTTCACTTAACCGATCATCCAAAATATTCATGTCCTCCATGAGCCAAAAATTTGGCAAATATCCCAAACCTATATCTAGTCTAAATTCTTATCTAAATCCCTCGGTTCCATCACTTCATTCATTTTTACCCTTATTTTCATATTCCTGTTGAAAATAAAAAATATTCCTTTTATTAAGCACCCTTATTCCATCCACAAAGTCATGTGTTAAGCCTCATATGCCCAAAGTCCTTAGAAAATAGAAAAAGGGTTTATTATTATTAATATAAATATTTTTATATTAAAATATTTATATTAATATTTAATCCAATATTTAATTCATGGAATCACGTCAAATCATGGGCACAAATCTCAATTTATAATGTGGAAAATTCAAAGGTTGGATGGAGGGTGCACATACATATTGGGGATTGGAGTAGCGAGGAGGTTAATTATGTGAAGGCAGGCTAGGGAAAACTACCGTGGTTTATTTGGTGGACACATGCTTTTACGTGGAGCACATCAGAGGTAAAAGTAGTTTGGATTAAACCACTCCAACCCAAGCCCAATGTAATAAATGCACCATTTATCATATGTTTAATGTGCGCCATTTTTCCAAGAGTGCATTTCAACAACAATTGTGGAATTTCTAATAAATGAAATTCCTCCTCACGGTGCAAAGGTTTTACAGAGGTAAGATATAAGAAATTGCTGTTTTTTTCCATGAAAAAGATTTAAATGGGAAGATGCACATGAACGGAGACTTGGATAATTATTTATCCAAATATTTACAAAAGTAAAAGAAGAAGATAAAAGGTATTTTACCTATGACGGTAAACTAGAAAAAACACACAGTAAATGTTTTTTCACAGTGAAACAGTAAATTGTAAAAACATTGCACAGTAAATATTTTTCACAATGTTTTTTACAGCGAAATGGTGAATTGGGAAAAACAATACATGGTTTTAAAGAACCACGGGCATGCATTAAATTATGGAAATTTAATAGGATAGAAAACATTTTGGAATTATTTTTATTTCAAATATATTATTCCCAAATGTTTGATGAGAATATGTATAAATGCAATTATATTTGAAAGGGTATAAGTGACATTTCAAAGAGAACATGGCAGAGGAAGGAGCTAGAGTGTCAGAGGAATCTGCAGAGATCATGAAACATTTTTTCTGAAAACTATCATTTGTAATCATTGAAGAAGTTGTAACATTTCATTTCATTTATTGTAACCGGTTGCACACTGAAGGAACTCAAATTGTATAAGTATTAGGGGTTATGAGTGTATTAATGATGGGCAGAAGTGCAAGGGCACAATTCTGGTGGTTCTGGACTCTATTGTAATTTTTTTGGGACTGAATTGAATACATATGCAGAAGCATTTTGAACTATTTAAGAAAATATTCTAATGGCTATGATATGGGTTTTGTCTTCCTTCATTGTTTGTATTTTATGTGTTCTTTAATTCCATTTACATTTTCATTTGTGTTACACATGATTTTGGTCACTTTGGTGATGTCTTAATAGTGGTGTATTCAGGCTCCCAACATGGACTTTTTTCTTGAGAAAAGTGGCTCCTGTCTTCTTCCAAAAGACATGTTTTTAAGATGAGTTAGCAGGCTGCCTATGGACTAGGGTGCGAGAATCCCTCATTCTCGCAGGCCACCCACACTTAGGGTGCGAACTTCTTGCAGTCTTCTCTATACATAGGGTGCGAACTTGTTTTTAAGCTTGGAAAGGAGAAGAGGTCTCGAGGGTTCTAGAAGGGAATCTTCTAGAAAATGAGTTGGCATTCGCATGGTTGTCATTCTATTGACTTCTCAGATTTGATGGGATCATCCTCATCCATGTAACCATCTTTCCTTTTCCTATATATTGAAAGGTTTCTCATGGAAAAGGTTAAGAAAGATTGAATGAAGAATTGGTTAAAGAATTGTGTGAAGAACCTTGTTTGGACAGAAGCTTGAAGGCTCTATTTGGTCTATCAAGAGGAATTGGATCTTCTTCATGCAAGTACAGAACAATTATGTGTGTTGGAACCAAGGGTCACTGAAAGGAAGCTTGCAACATTAAGGCGATCAGGTTGTATCTTCTACTTTCAATTAATATGATACAGCGACATGTCCCTTTCCCATAAAGTCACTCTTACTTTATTGTGTAATTCCTTGATCATATGCATAAATTGACATTGAATATACTTTGCTATCTTCACTTTGGTTGGTTTGTGTTGTCTTGGACTTGACTTCATGAGAGCACTGGAGCGAAGCGGGAACAACAGAGACCTAAGGAAGCAATATAAAGGTATGTCACTTATTCCTTCCTATTAGTAGATTCAATGATTACAACTTAGGGAAAGAGTCGTGTCCTGTCCTGTTTTGTTCTAGATCCAGGTGGATGTAGGGAGATCTGTTAGTGTCCGCACCTACCGATTAGTCCGATAAAAAAATTGGCGACTCCACTGGGGACGCAACCCATTTTTGGTGGTTTTTCCTTGGCCATTTGCTCTTAACTTACCATTTCTGATTTCCATCAATCTTTGAGTCTTGAGGAGACCCTGATAGACTCCCTGGGTCCAAAAGTTCGTTCAAAATTTTTGTCCTTTTTCCAAATTTTTCTTAGTTTCAGGCCTTCTCGCACTACACCCTTCTGTAGCCTGCGAGAACCACTAGAGTTTGCATCCTACTGTTCAGTCTAGTGTGAACTTCTCGCACTCTTCTTGTGTCCAACCTGCGAGAATCCTTCATTCTCGCGCTGTACCCCACTACCAGCTTGCAAACCCATTTGCAAATTTTTTGGATTAAGGCTTTTTGTATCCTCAGATGCCCAGATTTGTATGTGTGTCTGAAAAGAACTTCTTGGGCCAGTGATTGATTGTTTCTTGACTTCGGATTTCGTGAATAATTAGTCTTCGGAAGTCGAAATATCTTCTTGTTCATTTTTTCTCAACTGTTATCTCTTGACCTTTTCTTAACAAGGATATAATCTCTGGTTTTGAAATCCGAGTGCTTGTTTGGTTGGGAGCCAATGATTGGTTTAAAAGTTGGGATTAATTGTCTTTTTCAATTGCTCGTTACTTGGAAAATTATCATCCTTATGCATTTCAAGAGACTAGCATTATCTGTTTGATATTTTTGTCTTCGTTGAAAGATTGGTTTGGGTTATTCATTGTATATGGCTTTTTCATCAGTTGCTAGTTTTTCTTAGTTCCACCACTGTTGTTTGGTTTCTAGTGAAAATTAAAAAACATATATATATATATATATATATATATATATATATATATATATATATATATATATATATATATATATATATATATATATATATATATATATATATATNCTTTTTATTCAAAAATATTGGCATTCAATTGTTGAAATAGAACAAATAAAGAATTTGCATTGTTCATGATTCGTTAATATTGCATTTCAAAGAAGATCATATATCGTAGTTCAAGTTGTTCCATAAAACTCCTCTTTCCCTCCTATAAATAGGATTCATCGAATAAAAAATTTGTATCATTCATCCCTATCTATGCATTGTTGGGTTAGAGTCTCACACAACATCGGTTTCATTTCTGTCTCCTTTGAGTAACAACAACCTTTAATAATATTGCGCAATTTTTAAAACTTAACTAGTAACTCTTTTATAGGACTCTATTACACCAACATTAGCTAGGCTAGAGCTTTGGAATAAGAAGAGAGATACACTCTCCAAAGAAAAAAACACACAATAGCATCTTGTTGTAAGGAGTGTCAAATTCCATTTACAACATTTTGTCCTGGGAAGCCCTTCTCACACAAGGGTCAAACTTGAGGTCGCATTGATATTGATAGAGTTATTCGTCCTGCTTTGTTGATATCGGTGTAGAGATTGCATGTATTACGGGGGCCACTTAAAGGTATACCCAAAATGATGAGTGGAAGCCTCTCAAGCTGATTTCGGGATAGATACCCTACCCTTGCGTGTGGATCAGACTGTCGACTATTCCCCCAGGATTTATTGTTGTTGGTGGTAACCTTAGTGGCCTATCTTCTTAGGGTCTTACACAAGGTGACTATGAAGGGGCAAGTCTTCACGGTACTTGGAATCGATGTTGGCCAAACTGACTCGGGTTCCTTGGAGGGTATACCCACAATTATGTGTGGGAGCTTGCACCAGGGTGTAAGTCCGTTAAGAAGGTCGTCAACATAAATTTTCCACCCCAGCCCAACCCCTTCTTGTCTCGTCATTGCGACGTTGGATTTCATCACCAACTAGTGACTTCGGAATTAGAAGGTCTTGTTTGCTTGGTTTTTCTTCCTATATTTTTACTAGCGCATGCTGTTTGTTTACCCAAGTTGACCATAGAATTTCCTTCGTAATTTTTTAACTAGATCACAATTGAACCTCCATGTCATTCACGTAGAATGCAAGGCTTACCCCAAGAAAATCTGGAAGGTTCTCAACCCTTGCCTACCAACTCATCGGAGGGCTCTCCTCAATAGAGTGAAGTCCAAGACGTTGCCACTCCACAAGAGGAAATAACTGACTCTCTAGAACGATTCCGAATTACCAATTCTCGAGAGGACTTTTGACTTCATCCCGAATCCGAGAGACACATTGTGCGAGTGAATTCTTCTAGAGACTTGGTTGTTCAGTCTTCTGGATCACTGACTAGACCTTTCCTAAGACCTGAGGGTCAAGATCCTTTTTGGACTATTGGCATTTTTAGACGGGATCTCTTTGGCTCAGGAGCAGGTGTTGATATCACTGTCTCACCTGAGCTACGCGAAACATCTGATCCAGACGCAGTACCTTTTACTACTGCTTATTATTTTCTTGGTACAGAAGCTCCGCGAGCTAACCACATCTTGACTCTCTTTTTACAAATGGTCCATTACACAAATACTATGAGTCTTCACACCAGGATTACCGTGGCTATCCAAGCCCCCATTGGTACACCGCTTTCTCCTAGAGTCACCCCGACACTTCCACCCAGATACCATGCGTTGAATGCCTCTATTCCTGCTCCTACGCAAATCACAGCCAGAACTCCTGGTGGTCCCACTCCTTCTAGGCACCATCCTCCCAGTTTCATTCCGACACTTCCTCTGCCCCCTTTCAGAGGACCTCTTCCATCCTCTATCGAAGGCACTAATCCTAGTGGCACCATTCCATCATTCACACCAAATTACCAGATTCCTGTTGGTGGACAATTTCACCAAGGAGGCCCAACTCAAGCCCCCCCTTGTAGGACAAATCCCAATTGGGACACAACCCCCGATTGGAGGGAAACCTCCACCGACCCCACCCTATGGAAAAAACATACCTCCATCCTTGGCCCAGTATTGGAATCATCTTATACAACATAATCCTCACCCGAATGGGGGGAAACAACCTCAGGCTAGCTCCATTATACCCCCCAGTACAGGCCAACCCTATCCAGGTACGTCTAATCCTATTTGGGGCTTGAATTCTCCACCCCACACCCCCATTCAAGGGTACAACCCTATGATTTACTTTCCTCCACACCAACAACTGAATTTTCCCGGATCCTCGCATTATATGCAGACTGCTTATGGTCCCACTGGTTTGCTGATGGGACTCCCTCCCCAAAGTCACCAGTACCCACATGTGAATAGACAGTTATCTTTCTTAGCCACCCTGGACCTCCCAGATCTATCGAGGATTTTAAATGATCCGATCCGTCACTCTCCCCAATGGCCCGCTATACCAGCCAAACTACCATCTGACATCCCTAAATTCGATGGCAAACTAGGAGGACCCGAACAATCATGTAATGACTTTTCACCTTTGGTGCTCATCCAACTCCTTGATGGATGACTCTATTCGTTTACACCTTTTTCAACGAACTCTCATGGGTTCCACCACGAAGTGGTATATAGAATTACCATGAGGTTTCTTTGTCGACTTCAATACCCTCACTATGGATTTCCTCACCCACTACCAGTTACCGATCTGCTACGAAACGAGGATCAAGATTTTGAGTTCTTTCAAACAAACCAAAGCCACTCATATCTCTGATCACATTCATGAGTGGCGACGGAGATGACGTCTCATCAAACTCGAACTTCCCGATCAGTTGCTGGTAGAGTGGTTCACGAAATCATTCGTGAACGGAATTGGTCGTGACATCGCCATGGGTGGATTTGTCACAGAAGAATAGGCCATTAGTGGTGCTCAATACCTTGACCTTGTTTACTCACAAATGGGTACTCTTTACGATTTACTCCCTGATGCGCCTCGTCCTTCTACTTCCACCACTTCAACTACTCCTGCTGCATCTCATGCAGCCGATGGTGTGATTGACACTTTCCATGCCCAACTGCATTCCATCCAAACCTCTAGCAACAACCTCAAACCCATTTCTTCTAATGTTCAAAATGCTTTGTCTCCTACCCCTCCCACCGGCAAGACTTCTTAGGTTAATGTTGTTCAATCTACCCCCACCGGTAAAAACAAATCCATAAAAGGAAAGGGTAAGAATAAGGAGGACAAAAATAATTTGTAAGTAGAAAGAACCAAAAAACCACCTGTTGACGATAGGGATAAGCACAAACCCCGATACCCTTGTCTTATCTGTGGTGATGATCACTACACTAAGGATTGTCCATGACAAGCCGAGGTTACTAAGTTCCTTCAAGGGACCATGAAACCACCCACTCCGGTCGTATTGTCACAACCCTTCCCTTCTCAACAACAAGCCCAATTGGTCATTCATGACCAACCTTCCCCCTCTAATACATCCCATGTCTTAATGTGTACAAGAGATTCAAAGCAAAATGATATCACACTTACCACTTGAGCCAAAGATTATTCTTCCTCCAAAGAGAAGGTTGATGCTATACCTCCTTTGTTGGTCCAACCATTTCCCACGACTCCACCTACCAATGGTCCTCTTCATCTCAAACCAAGCCTCGACACAATTCTTTGCCCTCCTCCAAAGGGTGTCGTTCAGAAATCGGCTTTCAATCCTCATGCCCGTGCTTCCCATAACTACAATATTGTTGAAGATCTGGCCCAAGCACCATCTACGATGTCAACCCTCGAAGTCCTTCAAAGTTTCCCTATACAACATAAGGCACCGTTGAAATCTATCGGTGGAATCGACCCTACAGATACAAATTTAATAATTTTTGACTTGGAAGATCACAGTCCCAGGTTACCCCATCAACTCGCATTCCAAATACGAGTTATTGTCTCCAACAAAAATATTTGTAGAATATTTATCGACGAGGGTGCCTCGACGTGTGTCATGTCTATTACCTGCTGGAAAGCCATCGACTCTACTCCTTTGACTGAATCCCACAACACACTCAAATCCTTTAATGGCTCTAGTTTTAAGCCTTATGGTGTCCTCCCTTCATTTCCGATTACGTTAGAAGGCAAAACGGTCCAAGTTGAAGTGGAAGTCTTTGACGCTCCTCTCGATTACAACCTTCTACTTGGCCGTAGCTGGATTGATTCTATGCGCACAGTTGTGTCGACTCTTTTCCATGTCATGCGTTTCCCTCATCAAGGAAAGGTAATTACCGTCGACCAATTAGACTTCTTTAACTCGGATGCACGTACCGACAACATACCGTTCATTTCCAAAACCCCCCCGGATACGAGAATGTCGGTGTGGGTCTTCTTAAAGATTCCTTGTTAATGGGTACCTTCCCCATCCCACCACCTGATGCTTCACATCCGTCTGTCACCTCGATCAACATGATCTCCACCGCTATTCATGGAACCCCTACATCTCAGGACCCATGGATGGTACCCAACCCCGACGATCATCTTCGTTACGATGAAGAAATGCCTTTGAGTCCGGTTGAATCTACCTATCAGGATTTTCAATCGGCAACCCCTTCTACCCCCTCTCTTGGTGATTTATCTCCAGATCCTTTCCGCGTCATTTTTCCCATGGATGAGATGATTATGTATGTTATGGAAGATACCCCCTGGGACAATGGACATCATCATTCCATCCTCTTCTTGAAACAACACACCATCGAGAGCTACCAACGAATCTCGAGCTTGTCGACCGTTGTCATCATTTCTACCGTTCCTGAGTCTACACAAGATGTGTTTTCTGAAGGGAACTTGAGTAATATCTCACCCACCATCCCCCTTGACATATCCATAAAACCTGGAATTGTTGAAAATGGGCATATTGAAGCTTCGTGTTCCCCTGATGAAATTGTCACCTACAAGTCACTTTTCAAATAATTCCTTGATGTCTTTGCCTGGAGCTATGAATAAATGTTGGGTATTGACCCCGACATTGTTCTACATGAGATTAAGACATACCTAGATGCTAAACCTGTATGGAAATGCCTTCATCCGGCCCACCCACGTAAAGCGGCCATTATCAAGCTTGAAGTCGAGAAAATTCTCAAAGCTGACTTTATTTACTCGGTGGCTCTCACTGACTGGGTTTCCAATCTTGTCCCGATTGACAAGAAACAAGGCACAATCCACGTGGGCATTGATTATAGGGATATTAACGAAGCATGTTCTAAAGACAACTTTCCTATCCCCTTCGTCAACCAGATCGTCGACGATTGCGCCGTAAGTGAAATCTTCTCTCTAATGGATGGTTTCTCCGGATATAATCAAATCAATATCGTTCCCGCGGACCAACACAAAACTGCTTTTATTTGTCCTTGGGGCACTTTTGCCTATCAGAAACTTCCTTTCGGTCTAAAAAACGTTGGCACAACTTTTCAACGCACTATGTCTTATGCCTTCTATGATATCAAGCACATCATGCAGCCATATCTAGATGACTTACCCTCTCATTCCATGCGCCATGCAGATCATCCAATACACCTCCGAGCCATTTTCCTTCGATGTCGGTTTTACCATATATGCTTGAATCCTCACAAATGTGTTTTCTGTGTAGAATCTGGCCGACTTCTAGGCTTTATTGTTTCACATCAAGGGATCAGGGTAGATCCTTTTAAGGTCGAGGAAATTCTCAATCTCCCTCCTCCTTCTTCACTTCGCTAGTTACAAAGTTTGCAAGGGAAAGCAAAATTTCTTCGTCGTTTCATTCCGAACTATGCTGAGATAAATCTTGGATTTACATGACTACTCAAAAAGGGGTCTGAGTTCGTATGGGATACCACTGACAACATATCTTTTGAATCTTTGAAACTGTCCATGACATGTACCCTGCTTCTCTTCCCACCTGATTACAGTCGCGATTATTTCCTCTACCTCGCAGCCTCGGATTACACCATCATTATGGTTCTCGTCCAGGAGGATGATTCTCATGACAAAAATGTCATCTATTACTTGAGTCGAAGTCTTACGCCTACCAAAACCAAGTATTTACATGTTGAAAACTGGCCTTGGCAGCCGTCCAAGCAATTCAACGTTTCCGACACTATATCCTCTCTCGCAAGACTACGATAATTTCTAACTGCAACCCTATGCAACACATTCTCACACGTCAACTTCTAGGGGGAAAATACTCCAAATGAATCGTTATACTCCAGGAGTTTGACTTAGAATTCGAATGTGCTAAAAGTCCAAGAAATCCTTAGTGTTTGCCGAGTTGATATGCGACTTTCCCTACTCTGAGACAAAAAATGTAGCAGTCGATTCATTACCTGATGAATCCCTTTTCCTGATTAGTTTCGATGATATTTGGTATGGAGATATCATCGTATATCTCCAAACCCAGACTTTCCAGCCCAATTTTTTTAGTACTGACCGCCGTCGAATACACTACCAAGCCCATCAGTATATTATCCTCGGTGATACTCTTTATCGTCATGGAATTGACTTAGTTTTTCGACGCTGCCTCATGTTTGACGAAGCTGAGAAAGCCCTAAATGACTGCCATTCTGGAGCCTGTGGTGGTCATATGTATGGGTATTCTACTGCCCATAAGATCTTGCGAGCAGGGTATTTTTGGGCTTCTTTATTTAATGATTGTATAATTGCCATCCAAAAATGCCACACTTGCCAGACCTACAACCATAAAATACAGTCACATCTTGCTCCTCTTCACCCTGTGGTCTCTATTGGTCCTTTTGTAAAATGGGGTATCGATTTCATGACATGTCACCCTCACTCAACAGGGGGGCATGGATACATTATTGTAGCCGTAGACTATTTTACGAAATGGGTCGAGGCAATGCCGACATTTGACAACACCGAAAAGACCGCAACATTATTCATATTCAATCACCTCATAGCTCGTTTTGGTGTTCCTCATGCTATCGTCGCTGATCATGGTAGTCACTTTAGAAACTTCATGATGTCTGAACTCACTGAAAAGTTGGGTCTTCGCCATGAAAAATCAACACCCTATTACCCACTAGCCAACAACCAAGTTGAAGCAATTAACAAAGTCCTCATTACCATGCTTCGATGAATGATAGGGATTCACAAAACGAGTTGGCACACGATGTTGTTTTCAGCATTGTGGGCTTACCGGACATCCGTTAAGTCTGCTACTAGGTTTACACCATTCTAGTTAGTCTATGGTCTAGAAGCCATCTTTCCGATTGAATGTGAGATAGCCTCCCTAAAACTAGCCGTCGAACTCCTCCCAAACACTTATGTTGAAGAAGAACATCTGTTGTATCTCATGCGATTAGACGAAACTCATCGTGATGCTACCCTAGTTATAGAAGCCCAGAGGAAATGATGCAGGAGCATCTCTCCATGTCAGCTAGCCAGCCAGCTAGCCCACATCAGTGCACGCATTCAATGAAGAGAGGCGCAACTCTCATTTTCAAAATTTGAAATTTGAATGTAATTAATGTTGTAGGATGTTGAGCCATGGAGCCGTGCCTTTGCGTAGGCATTAGAGTAGATAGACTTGAATGTTTGTAAGGCTGAGATCTAGATCTGATTCTGGACTAGATAGCCCATTCAATGTAATTGAATAGGGTAGGTGAGTTTGGAGGGAAGAGCTCAAAGAGCCCCCTCATGTAAAAGATCGAGAGATCTTCTTTGTATGGGGAGAGAATAAAAAATCACATAGAGAGAGAGAAAAAGAGAGTAGAGAAGAGCCGAGACTTTGTTACAGTCCGCGCTTAGAACACCTTTGTAAAGAGGCATTTTATTAATACAAACAGAAGCAGTTTTTCCGGCAAGTATTTCCGTGTTGAATGAATGTCTATGTGTGTTCCTTATATGCTGTAGATGTATGTTAGGTATGCATTTGTAGGGGTTGTTTGATTTTAGGGTTAGAGGTCTTTGAGGCTTCACACCAGGAGGGTGTGACAGAACGCTGTGGGTTCTGATAGCCATGCACAGAGGGTGCATTTCTGAACTCTACGGATTCAGACAAAGGCGTGCCAGGAGGGCAAAGTAGCTGAAATCATTGGCTCAGAGGAAGACCTCAAGGTTGCTGAATACCTTGGCGGTAAGGATATGTATGAGAGACACAGTTGCAGACATAATCTATGAGGAGTTCTGTAGAGCTTTGCCAAGTGGGCATTGAGCATATGCACAGGTTGCATTGAAGAAGAACTCTGCTGTGAGTTCAATAGAAGTCAGAATCACTGAAGATTCTAGACACTCTTCCAGGAGGGCATTGAGTAGGTGCCAGAGAGAACAGGAAGAACTCTTTGAGTCCTGGATTTGAAGAAGAGTCCAAGGAGAAGGATCTTCACAGGGTTGTTGAACACCCTGAAAGACTCAACAATAGGTTGCTTGAGTGAAAGATTGCTAGGAGGGCATAAAAAATTCTCTATCTGAAGGAGAAGAGAAAGAAAAAAGGACCGTTTTCCTTAGAGATCTACGTTCGTGAGGAAGCTTAGGACGGATAACACTTTTTGTGTGCAGAGGTTCTGCAGAAGTGTAGAAGTCGAGGAATCCTTTGAGGATTCGAGAACAAAATCTCAGGAGGAATAACGCCATTGAGAACGTGGTCGAGAATCAAAGCTGAAGAGCTTGCAAAAGAAAGGAAAAGGTTGAGCCCTTTAGCACTTGGAAAACTTTCCAAGTATCGTAAGAAATCACATGCTCAGGAGGGAGCACATGAGAGATTTCGAAAATCGGGAATTCGAGAGTCCCGTTGACAAGAGGTCGGGCTCTCGCATTGATAAACCCCGAAAGGATCACGATCGTTCGATTGAGTAGGACACATGGAAGAGATCAGAGGGGTTTCAACATTTCAGCCATCAGAACTTTGGGAGTTCCAAGGACAAGGCATCCGCACATTTTGGTGTTTTGAAACCTAAAATCACGAAAGGAGAAGACCCGGGAAGAATATCATTTCGACATTCTGGGTATCGGCTTTTCGGGAGTCGACATTTCAGGAGTTCAAAGGCCAGGAGGTTGGGCTCTCGTATTGATAAGTCCCAAAGGACATAGGACTGCGGTCGTATGGGAAATGGTCACATGGACCAAGGCATAGCCCAGGGGGGCTAATCGTTGATTAAAGCTGTTTCAGCATTTCGACATTTCGGAGATTGGAAGGTCAAGGAGTCAAGGTGATGCAGACCTATCGGTCCTCAGGATCGAGATCCACTGACAGGATCATTCGGATTCTCCTTTGAGCTGGATTGTCTCCTTCAGATTTCTGTTGGAATCTCCAATTTAATCGATCCACATGTCCTTTTTTTGCATCTTTCAATCTCGCGATTTCGTGAGTCTTGGTTCCCGACTCTTCCTCTCCAAATCCACGATACCCGAGATCGCGAAATGGGTATAGCCCTTTCTTCCATCAACACCCTCCTTGTGCGACCGCTGGCTAGGCTAAGCGCTATCACTTCTCACCTCTCGTGCCTTCGCAAGTTCGAAGGCCCAACCTTGGCACCATTCTTTCCCGAACCCCTGAGAGGTGATGTTGACTTTCCTCCTCTCATTCTCGCTACTCACGACTTCGTGAGTCGAAGGGTCGAGCTTTCGTTCCCTTATCTCACGAACCCCCGAGATGCGAGAGGTTAATGGGGTGTTGACTCTTCCATATATGTGACATGTGTCCGCTTGCCTATTTCCCCGGGCCCACCTTGCGGTTCTGCCACGTGTTTCCTTCGTGTGTCGGCTCTCGGCACTTCACAACCTTTGCAATTGAGAGTAACTCCTCTCGACCTCCGAACCCCTGAACACGTGAAATGCGATGGGATTCCTGATCCAATGGTCCTCCTATGACCTGGATCTGATAGCTATCCTCGCTCCTCATGATTTTGCCCATCACGACTTTAGAGCACCCGATCTTTGGGCTCTCACCCGGCGAACCCTCGAGTTCGCAAGATCCCTAGATATCTGCCACCTGTCCTCTTCCTAACAGACGGCTGTGATTTTCTCGTAGTTTCGCTACTTGTGACTTCGAAACTTTTGGGACAAGAGTCTCGACCTCTTACCCTTCGATATGTCGAAACGATGAAATTTCATCACGTTGTCTACGCGGGTCCCACGATAGAACTTCCCGCCTTTTTGGAATTTCGGACTTCGCGACTTCGCAAATCCGGATGCTATGCTCTCGGAACTCTGATTCACGAAACCCCAAAATGGTCAATGAAAGTCTGACCTCCGTGTTGTCGAGCATGCCACATGTCCACTCTCAGATGGATGGTCTTGATCCTCTTCACAACTTTGCCACTAGAAAAGTTGAAGAAATTTCCCTTCTGACCTCCGATGTCCGAATCTCCTATAGAGAGGATCTTGTGACACGTGTCCTTTCAATCGAACGGCTTAGATTTTCTCGCTATTTTTGGGACTTCGGATGTCGAATGCCTGGACTCTCATCCTCCGGACTCCCGAACTCCCAAATGTTGATATCTCAATATGAACTCCTTTCGGGACTTTCATCTCCGCCCTACTGTATGAGGGCTTAACTCCCTCACAACTCTTGATAGATTTAAAGGCTGTCGGGTCCTATGGCTAAGATCTGATGGTTCAGATCCATCCCTTCTCTGTGCGCTCCTCCGCTGCTCCCTGGACGTGGGAAATTCAACGACTAAGATCTCTTCTCTGATCTGATCCAATGGTAGCTATACTCTCCCTCCTGAGCATGCGTTTCCTTCCGCTATTTGGAAGATTTCTCCATGGCTAAAGGCCTCGACCTTTACCTTGCTTCAGTGAGCCCTTAGTCTTAAGTCTCACTTGCATTCACAATGGTGTCATTCCTCCCGAGCTTCTCTCCTCGAATCCTCAAAGGACTCTTCATCTCCTGCGCTTCTTACAGAGCCTCTACACACAGAAGGTGTTATCCGTCCTGAGATTTCCTGTAGCTTCGACCTCCAAGGAAACTCATCCTTTTTATTTTCTCCCTCAGATGGAGAATTCATATGCCCTCTTGGCACTCTGTCTGCTCAAGCAACCTATTGCTGAGTCTTTCAGGGTGTTCAACAACCCTACGAAGATCCTTCTATGGACTCTTCTTCAATCTCTGAACTCAAAGAGTTCCTTCTGTGCGCTCTAGCACTTACTCAATGCCCTCCTGGCAGAGTATCAAGAATTCTCTGATGATTCTTGCTTCTAATGAACTGACAATAGAGTTCTTCTTCTGTGCGCTCCTTGTACTGGCTCAATGCCCACCTGGCAGAGCTTTACAGAACTCCTCAGAGCTTCTATCTGCAACTGTGTTTCTCCATAGCCTTGCCTCCTGAGGTGTTCAACAACCTCAAAGGTCTTCCTATGAATTGTTGATTTTAGCTTCTGTGCCCACCTGGCACATCTTTGTCTGACTCCGTAGAGTTCAGAAGTGCATCTAGGCACTGGTATTCAGATATCGCAGTACCCTGTCACGCCCTCTTGGCATGAAACCACAAAGAACCTCTCTCTAGCTTGAAATCAAAATAATTCCCTACAAATGTCTAGCATACATCTACAACATAAATGGAACACACACAAACATTCATTCAACACAAGAATTATGTAGGAAAAACTGTTGTTTGTATTAAATGGCAAATGCATGTTTTTACAAGGTGTCTCTGAGCATGAACTATATCAAAATATTATCTCCTTCTTTCTACTCTCTACCCGCAGACTCTCTTCCATGAGATACAATTACAATGAAAGATATTTTTACATGAGGGGGCTATTAGAGTGCTTCCCTCCAACCTCACCTACCCTATTCAATTACATTGAATAGGCTATCTAGTCCAAAAATCGGATCTAGATCTCAGCCTTACAAACATTAAAGGCCTATCTACTCTACTCCTGTGCAAATCATGGCTTCATGGCTCACCAGCCTAAACATTAAATTACATTCAAATTCAAAATGGAAGACGAGGGTTGCACCTCTCTTCAGCCTTGAATGCACGTGCTGATGTGGATGGCTGACGTGGAGAGATGCTCCTGCATCACAAGGACTATTGACATCAAGAAACAGAAAGTCTCGAAACCCAAAATATAATTTCTTGTTGGGGAAAATTCACAAACATGCAGAGAGGTCATGACAGAAGAAGGACATGTGGATCGAAATTCTGAGATTCCAGCAGGGAATCAAGAGAGCTAATTCGGCTTGGAAAATTCGAGGAGAACAATCCTTAGATTGGGAGGTCAGGTGCAGGAACTATTGAGGCAGGGTCACCAGGTGTGCGTCATCAAGTGGGTCACCGGGTGTGTGTCGTCATCAAGAAATGTGTCAAAGCCCAATACGACAAACATGTCAAGCCTCACGTTTTCTCCGAAGGTGATCTGGTTCTCCTTTATGAACAAGATCGAGATATGCTAGGAGTAGGAAAATTTGAAGCTATGTGGCAAGTTACTTATATTGTTAGACGAGTTTTGGAGAAAGGAGCTTACGAGTTAGTGGAATACGACGGTATCCCTTTGAGTGAACCCATAAATGGGTTGTACTTAAAGAAGTACTATGCCTAATATCACTTGTGCATGAGTACATGTATTTTATTATATCATACTTCTTGTGTGTTACTGTAGTATGCTTTTTCATTATCTGGTATTTTCCCTCGATCGCTTATGTTACGTTGTGTTTGGTTTTCAGATGTCAGAGTCTTTGCTACCCCACATTGGCTTTGTTGATGGTGCTAGCCATAGTACTCAGAACCTTGCTTCTGCTGCTTGGGAAATTTACGCCCCTACAAACGAACTTATCACTCTACGAGGTGTGTGTCTCGGCCGTGCGACCAACAATATTGCAGAGTATAGCACCGTTATCGAATTGTTGATTGATGCTATTTTTCTCAATATTTGCCACTTAGTTGTATGACTTGATTCACAACTAGTAGTACTGCAGCTAAGTAATATATATGCTATACGAAGTCCTACTTTATTACGGGTATATTTACGAATTCACCTCTTGGAATGTTATTTTGATTATATTGAGTATCATCACATTCCTAGATGTCTAAATAAATTAACTGATGCATTAGCTAACTATGTATTAGATAGACATTTGGGCCATTTATAAACCAATCACAACACATGTATCACACAACACAAGATAATCCGGTAGAAGCCGTATATATGTATATAACGATCAAAAGTTTTTACAAAAAGTTTCTGTCCAAGGACCAAAATCTCAAAATGTGAAGCTCATAGCTTCTACAAAATAGAGTCATGGGTGATACTCGCGATAACACACAACTTCCCGGGCCACCCTACGAAGCCGTCGGCTAATAAACTCTGACACGCCCACAATGTGGCACTGATAACACCTAGGGATATCCCCAATAGCCATATCTGGAATGTCAGAAGTCAACCCCTCCAAGTTTTTCTCCACTACCTCATAGTCTTCGGCATCCCATTGCGCCACTAGAGCCGCCTCTCCTTGCCGCTGAATAGGAGACGTTCCTGGAGGTCGATATGGCTCCACATCTGTGTCATCAAAAATATATTTTTTGATTAGTTCTTGGACAAACATAAAAACATTTTATATGATAAAAATTACAAAAACATTTAAAAGAACCAAATGTGTACTTCTTACCTAGGTCACCCCACTGAGCATCCTCAGGTAGGGCCAAATATGGATCCCCTCGGAAGTCCAAACTGGCGTATGCATAGTCATCAACCATCAACATCTATGGCCATAACCAGTCGAAAAATGAATCATTTTACTTGATGATAGGCCCAGCTATATGTCGGGCCATGAGGTTGCACCACCTCAACATCCTCATATCCTATGGGGCCAGTAAACCCCAATCAACCTGTAATCTCAGCAATGGGACCCTCTCGAGAAATAAGGACACCAAAAGTGATCCATACCCAAACTGCTTCAAGTCACCCCTCTTGCATTTTATCAATTGCCTCTTCATACTACGAAGAACTGCATCCGACCAGTTGAAGACTCGTGGCTTTGTGCACTCTATGGAGTATTGGAAGTAGCTTTGGAGAGCCATGTGTGGAGTTGCGCTCTCAACCATGCATGCTATAGTGAACAAGATGGTTCATAGGGTCAAGTTTTGGACCCCTCAAATAGCAACCTTGCCCTTGCTTCTTTCTGCCTCAGGAACACAGTACTGGCGACAATACTCACTCATAGGGAGTCCACCACCTCAACTACTGGTCAAGCTAGCATGGTACCCATGCCATGATAACCCTGTTAGAAAATAGATATCCTTGATATCTAGGGTCAATGTGTGGACTCCCACGTGAAACAACTATTTTTCCACGTCCCACATATGAACCAGGTACTCCAAAAACCTGATTTGGGCCCTCATGCCCGGAACCCAAAAGAATTTCAAGAGCCCACAGTCTTGGAGGGAAGCAATGGTACCCGGGTCATTCCCAACAATGGAATCCTCCTCCTCATGTTCTCTTTCTCGCCACTCCAGCATCGTGATGGTCAAATGCCTGCACAAGAACCATAAGAGAAGGGTCAACAACTTGTTTCAAACCTTGGCAGATTTTTTATTGAGCAAAAATCAAATTGAATTTTCATTTTTCGGCCCCCGTAGGTGCCCCTTTATCACAGTGTGATATTCTTGGAGGTTCCCTTAAGGCCACCTGCAAGAATCCTATATTCTCGTAGGTCCCGTATGGCTAGCTTGCGAGAATTCTCGGGCGCAAGTTTTGGCCCTAAAATGAACCCAAAACCTTGAAAATTGCCAATAAAAACTAAAACTAAACCATGGAAAAGGGAGAAGATCAAGACCTTACCTCGTTGATGGAGACGGTTCACCAAATGGTCTCTTGTACATCCCACGATCAAGCAACGAAATTTGGGGGAAAATGAGGTGTATTGGGTAAAGTTCTTGGCAAAATCACAAGGAAAATGGTAAAATCCCTTTTTACCCATATTTATTCACTTTTTACCATTTTTGTTGATGTTTATATTGTTTTTTCCATAAAACCTAATGCCTAATAAGTCCTATGAGTGTGACTTTTTTGCATATATAGCGACTTTGAACTCCATACGAACGAGTACAGATGTTTTTCTTTTTTGTCGCATGTACGACTACTTTTTATGGTTTTTAGAAAAAACCTCGAGCTCAGTCTTCATTCGTTCTCGTGCTCGAAAATACATGAGAACGTAATGGAGTGTACTTTTTTTGTATTTTCGTACTTGTCATGATAATAGGAAAACGAGGAACGCAAAGGAGTACCCTTTAATCCCTTTTCACACTCCATAAAAATGAAAAGATCGTCGTGCGAATTTGTTCTATTCACGCTCGTAAAAGTATCTGAACAAAACGTTCGATGGGCGATAGTTTATCACTTTTTAGGTCCTTTCAAACTATTTTACGAAAAAGGAATTGAGAGAGTTCTCTTTAAGTGTTTTTCAGACTCTTAAAACATGAAAAACCCCCGAGTTTTCTATCTTTGGACTCATTAAACAAACATCGAAAGACCCGTAATGGGACCGAGCCACTCCTTCCTAGGGTTCGTTAAACATACTCCGAGGGACTCGTCTGAAGGATGAGATTACATCAACAAGCATATGTTATCCTCCTTAAGCTGGTGTAAAAATAAAGAAGTACTTGCCAGAAATGGTAGGGGAAATTTTGGGAAAGGGATGTGTTTTCGTATTCATATTGATGGAAATAAGTGTCGCTCTTGAACATGACACCCCCTATTCATTATTTGAAGTCAGTTTGGGAAATCCATTTGTCTCTCATTCGACGCTACAAGGTCATATCCTAGGTTGTCTTTGAGTCAGTGCTGCCAAGTCCTTGGTCGTGTCATTCATATGTTTAAGAGAAGTTCATCCAAACCCTCTATTGAGTTAGCCATCTGTAGTTGTCTATTCTTACCATGTCGGCCTTCCTTGTGTCCGTTTCAATCTATATTCATACTCTGTTTTACCTTCACAATCTGTTACTCATTTCATGTCATTGATGGGGGATACATCAAGACCCTCCTGTGACAAGTCTTGTTCCGTTGACTCCAACTCATTATCTGGAAACAAGACTTATAAATTATTTGGTACCTTGGAACTTGCATGCCTCAATGGCAGGTTTCCTCGCTTTCGATTGTGGGTTTTTATTATTGACCCCTGATCGGGAGATTCCATTGAATGTTCAACCTCAAATCATTTATTCACATTCGATGGATTGTGCTAGTGTACCTTAGGAGTCATTGACATCAATGGTGATTTCCCTCGCACTTGTTAACGATTTCATCATTGACCGGTAATCAAGTGGTTTCTACCATGTTTGACTTCAGCACATGTAATCACATGGCTAGATTCGTACTTTCAGGTGATGGGATTGAAGACCCTGGGTCTCATCTTTTTGATCCAGGCTACGATGGAGTATGTATGATTTACATCGAAACATAGATCCACTTTGTATGTCATGTGGCTATGTCGTCTTAATTTGAGTCTTCTCACATAGATCCACAGTGTATTCCTGGTGGCTATGTAGTATTTTGACGGCATGGATCCATGGTGTATGATTGGTGGCCATGAACTACGTTCATGATGTCATCTGTCTATGATATGAGCATGGAAATTCCTACCTCAGAATTGGTATTATATTCTGTAGATGCTTGGTTGTTTGCAGGTTTCTGATTAGGTGCACTCCTAGTTTCTGACACACACACGCAGTTTACAAAGTATTTCAGCTATCACAAATTCCGACCTCATACTTTGGGGGGAATTCTGTTACATATGATTTTGGTCACTTTGGTGATGTCTTAACAGTGGTGTATTCAGGCTCCCAACATGGAATTTTTTCTTGAGAAAAGTGGCTCCTGTCTGCTTTCAAAATACATGTTTTTAAGATGAGTTCGCAGGCTGCCTATGGCCTAGGGTGCGAGAATCCCTCATTCTCATAGGCCACCCACACTTAGGGTGAAAAATTCTCGCAGTTTTCTCTATACACAAGGTGCGAACTTGTTTTTAAGCTTGGAAAGGAGAAGAGGTCTCGAGGGTTCTAGAAGGGAATCTTTTAGAAAATGAGTTGGCATTCACATGGTTGTCATTCTACTGAATTCTCAGATTTGATGGGATCATCCTCATCCATGTAACCATCTCTCCTTCTCCTATATATTGAAAGGTTTCTCATGGAAAAGGTTAAGAAAGATTGAATGAAGAATTGGTGAAAAAATTGTGTGGAGAACCCTGTTTGGACAGAAGCTTGAAGGCTCTATTTGGTCTATTAAGAAGAATTGGATCTTCTTCATGCAAGTATAAAGAAATTGTGTGTGTTGGAACCAAGGGTCACTAAAAGGAATCTTGCAACATCAAGGCGATAAGGTTGTATCTTCTACTTTCAATTAATATGATACAACGACATGTCCCTTTCCCATAAAGTCACTCTTACTTTATTGTGTAATTCCTTGATCATATGCATAAGTTGACATTGAATATACTTTGCTATCTTCACTTTGGTTGGTTTGTGTTGTCTTGGACTTGACTTCACGAGAGCACCAGAGTGAAATGGGAAAAATAGAGACTTAAGGAAGCGATATAAAGGTATGTCACTTATTCCTTCCTATTAGTAGATTCAATGATTACAACTTAGGGAAAGAGTCGTGTCCTGTCCTATTTTGTTCTAGATCCAGGTGGATCTAGGGAGATCTGTTAGTGTTCGCACCTACTGATTAGTCCGATAACAATATGTTTAAATTAGATAGTTAAAAGCCCAGAATTCATCCCTTGATGCTCTCGGCTGAAACTATTTAAACTATGTGTATTTCTTCCTAACTAATTCAAAATTCATTTTATTAATGCTCTTATGCAGTTACTTGTTTTTCCCCTTTCCTCTTACACTTTGTAAATCTCAATTTAAAAATCATATTCATTGCCTCATTTATCCTTTATCCTCTAGAGAGTTCTACCAGCTGATCATTGTTTTCATTCATTTTCAGAAATTTTGACTCCATAGCCCTGAGTGTCCCTCCCCTTCTTAGCCAACAACTTAATAAAAACCCCCAAAATAAACCAAATCTAGCCACCAATTTCCATAGATATATCAAGTGACATGAGAAAGCCCTCTCTGAGTTGATCAAGGTAGCGCTTCAGCTCTAAAGTAGGTTGAAATAGTTACCTCTGTCGTTTGTCTATCAGCCAGACAAAATTTACAGAGTGATAACATTTTGGCGCCGTTGCCGGGGACGGAGTTGAAAATTTTTCCCCGGGAAAGAATGACATGGTTGAGTTCTAAGGTCTGAGAGAAACAGACACTTAGGCACATATTGTTTGTATTCCTTCTTTTGTGACTCCACACATCAAAAATCAGTTTGAAGGTGATTCCACTGGTAGAAGAATCTAGAATTTTAAATTTTAACTGGTGACTCCACTCTCAATGTAGAATCAAGCTTCCAAAACATCATTGGCGACTCCACTGTTCGAAGATGAGTTCAATATCTGCAAGGTATGCTCCAATGAATCGATCTCATATTCCTGGCTTTCCAAATCGTATTCCTCACATAAATTGACAAAAATATTTGCCAAAATTCGAAGATGGGAAAGGAAATGATACCGCCTTGCACTTGATTACATTTTACATGCACATATGTACGCTGAGGGTTGAATTTTATGAGCATCGTTTGATGAAACTGTTTATGGCTACTCTAGAGGAGAAAGAAAGATTATGGTATGAAGGTTTAAAACCAGGCAACTTATACTCTCCTAAGGATTTCCACATAACATTATTTAAGCATTATGGAGAATCTAATTATTCATCCTTGGTGTTTGAAGATTGTTGTGAATTTTGTGAACATTTCATTAAGTACCTTGAAAACGTTTTTGGTGATGTAGAGTGTATGAATGATGAAATCATAGAATCCCTTTATGAATATTCAATCCAACAACAAATAGTATCCCCTCCTTTGGTTGAAGATGAATATGATCAAGAAATTGTTGTTAAAAGTCATTTTCCTTTTCCTGAACTTGATGAATATATTCAACAAGATTTCTAGCAAGACAAAGTGTTTCAAAGTTTTCTTTCTTCCCCTATGAATGATGTGGTTGTTCAAATTCTAAGTGGCTTAGACATGTATGAGGATTCTAAAACTGCATCTATGGAAACTTCAAGCAATGAACAAACACATGACATAGAGTTTCAGGAAAGCAACAAAACAACATATGCCATTTTTCAATCAGAAATATAGAAAGATAATGAAGAGTCAGTGGTTTTATTTGATTCATTGGAAAATCATGGTTCTAAAAATGCATCCATGGGAACTCTAGAATGTGAAATAGTGCATGCTGTTAGATTTTCACATTTGCAAGAAGATTATGAGTAGGAACTTATTTTCATTCATTCATTTGAAAGTCAAAATCACAGTCCTCAAACAAATTTCCAGAAGTTTAATGAAACCAAATCAGAATTGTTTGATGAACAAAAGGATAACATTGATGCACATAATATGGCTTCCATATTTGAAGATGTTCAAGAATGTATGAATATTTTTCTTGATATGCATGGAAGAGTAGACAAACCTATTGCTTCCATTTCATTTGAAAATGTTCTCAAAACTGAGGAAATAGAGAAAGAACAACAAACACTTATGAATGAGGCTTGTCTTCCTATTTTTGTTCATCAAGAAGAAATTATTTTTCATGGTTTTCAAGATCCTATGGCCATCCTATTAGAGTCATCATTGAAGGACGATTTTGTTTCATTCATAAGCTTAGATTTTGGATTCAATTTTTTCTTTCACTTGCCATATTTTACATTTGTATGCCTGCTTAAGAAAGATGTGAGGGGAGAAAAATCAGGAAGCCAATTGCTTTATTGGTTGCATGGGCACTTTAGCATCATTTGATTGAGTATTCATTTCAACAGTTTTAGAGTAGATGGGAGTGTGCAAATAATATTATTGGTCAATCATTTTTTATTTCCAGTAGTGTGTACAGTCAGATTTTAGTGGTGTATTCAGTGTTCAGTATCTAGTTGAGAGCAGTGTACAGAGTTCAGTTTTCAGAAGACAGTGGTGACAGGTTGGAGAAGGGTAAACACACATGTTTTTGGAGCAACCCAATGGATCAGGCACCAGGTCTACACTTCTTTTCTACCTTGCAGGGAGGATAACATCCCTAGTTGGAGCCTATGTTATCATCATAACAATTTTCAGATAGGATCCAAGTCTTGGAAATTTAGAAAAGAGCTACATCGCTATGGAAGCATGATAGTTTCGGGGATAAGGTCACATATGGTGACATATGGAAAAATATGGCAGAGGCACGAAAGTTAGGACCCGGTAGAACCTAGATATTGAAATGACCTGGATCAATGACTAAGGCACATATCAGGCGACGAAATAGCATGAAGTTTAATTATTCAAAGGCGGGCCAGGGAAAACTACCGTGGTTTCATTCGTGGATGTGTGGCACCCTTAGAGGCACATTGGGGCGAAAATTGGTCTACCCAAAACCATTTTTTCCAACCCCCGATATCGAAAGTTGATGAGACTCGATAGACCGTAGATCACCTACTAATTTGCATTAATTTTTCCCAATGCATCTTGTCCTTGTGTTATTTTTCCACTCAGATTTTCAAAAATTTTCACCAGCTTTGTCAAGCTCCCATCACCTAAATCCTTCACTTAATTGATCATCCAAAATATGCATGTCCTCCATGAGCCAAAAATTTGGCAAATATCCCAAACCTATATCTAGTCTAAATTCTTATCTAAATCCCCTGGTTCCATCACTTCATTCATTTTTACCCTTATTTTCATATTCCCATTGAAAATAAAAAATATTCCTTTTATTAAGCACCCTTATCCCATCCACAAAGTCATGTGTTAAGCCTCATATGCCCAAAGTCCTTAGAAAATAGAAAAAGGGTTTATTATTATTATTATTAAAATAAACCAAATCTAGCCACCAATTTCCATAGATATATCAAGTGACATGAGAGATCCCTCTCTGAGTTGAGAAGGCTAGTGCTTCATCTCTAAAGTTGGTTGAAACAGTTACCTCTGTCATTTGTCTACCAGCCAGACAAAATTTACAGAGTGCTAACATTTTGGCGCCGTTGTCGGGGACGAAATTGAAAAATTTTCCCTGGGAAAGAACGACATGGTTGAGTTCTATGGTTTGAGAGCAGCAGACACTTAGGCACATATTGGTTGTACTCCTGCTCTGGCGACTCCAAACATCAAAAAATCAGTTTGAAGGTGATTCCACTGGTAGAAGAATCCATAAATTTAAATTTTAACCGGCGACTCCACTCTCAATGCAGAATCCATCTTCCAAAACATCATTGGCGACTCCACTGTCTGAAGATGAGTTCAATATATGCAAGGTATGCTCCAATGAATCGATCTCATATTCCTCTATTTCCAAATTGTATTCCTCACATAAATTGGCAAAAATATTTTCCTAAATTCGAAGAAGGGAAAGGAAATGATGTTGCCTTGCACTTGATTAGATTTCACATGCACATATGTAAGATGGGGGTTGAATTTCATGAGAATTGTTTGATGAAAATGTTTATGGCTACTCTAGAGGGGAAATTAAGATTATGGTATGAAGGTTTAAAACCAGGCAGCTTATACTCTCTTAAGAATTTCCACATAACATTCTTTAAGCATTATCGAGAATCTAATTCTTCATCCTTGGTGTTTGAAGATTGTTGTGAATTTTGTGAACATTTCATTAAGTACCTTGAATTTTTTTTTGGTGATGAAGAATGTATGAATGATGAAATCATAGAATCCCTTTATGAATACTCATCCCAACAACAAATAGTAGCCCCTCCTTTGGTTGAAGATGAAGTTGATCAATAAATTTTCGTTAAAAGTCATTTTCCTTCTCTTGAACTTGATGAATATATTCAACAAGATTTCCAGCAAGACAAAGTGTTTCAAAGTTGTCTTTCTTCCCCTATGAGTGATGTGGTTTTCAAATTATAAGTGGTTTAGACATGGATGAGGATTCTGAAACTGCATCTATGGAAACTTCAAGCAATGAACAAACAAATGACATAGAGTTTCAGGAAAGCAACAAAACAACATATGTCATTTTTCAATCAGAAATGCAGAAAGATAATGAAGAGGTAGTGGTTTTATTTGATTCATTGGAAAATCATGGTTTTGAAAATGCATCCATGGGAACTCTAGACTGTGAAATAGTGCATTCTGTTAGATTTTCACATTTGCAAGAAGATTATGAGTAGGAACTTATTTCCATTCATTCATTTGAAAGTCAAAATGACAGTCCTCAAACAAATTTACAGAAGTTTAATGAAACCAACTCAGAATTGTTTGATGAACAAGAGGATAACATTGATGCACATAATATGGATGTCATATTTGAAGATGTTCAAGAATGTATGCATATTTTTTTTGATATGAATGGAAGAGTAGACGAACCTATTGTTGCCATTTCATTTGAAAATGTTCTCAGAACTAAGGAAATAGAGCAAGAACAACAAACACTTATGAATGAGGCTTGTCTTCCTATTTTTGTTCATCAAGAAGAAATTATTTTTCATGGTTTTCAAGATCCTATGGCCATCCTATTACAGTCATCATTGAAGGAGGAGTTTGTTTCATTCATAAGCTCAGATTTTGGATTCAATTTTTTCTTTTAGCTGCCATCTTTTACATTTGTCTGCCTTCTTAAGAAAGATGTGAGTGGAGAAAAATTGGGAAGCCAATTGCTTGATTGATTGCATTGGCACTTTAGCATCACTTGATTGAGTATTCATTTCAAAATTTTTAGAGTAGATAGGAGTGTGCAAATAATCTTGTTGGTCAAGCATTTTTTATTTCTAGTAGTGTGTACAATCGGATTTTAACGATGTATTCAATGTTCAGTATCCAATTGAGAGCAGTGTACAGAGTTCGGTTTTCAGCAGACACTGGTGACAGGTCAGAGCAGGGTACACACACATGTTTTGGGAGCAGCCCAATGGATCAGGCACCAGGTCTAAATTTCTTTGCTACCTTGTAGGGAGGATAACATCCCTAGTTGGAGCCTATGTTATCACCATAACAATTTTCAGATATGATCCAAGTCTTGAAAATTTAGCGAAGAGCTACATCGCTATGGAAGCATGTTAGTTTGGAGGATAAGGTCACATATTGCGGCATATGAAAAAATATGGCAGATGAGTGAAAGGTAGGACCCGAGAGACCGTAGATCTTGAAACGGCCTGGATCAATGGCTAAGGCACATATCGGGCGGTGCAGTAGCATGAAGTTTAATTATGCAAAGGAGGGCCGGGGAAAACTACTGTGGTTTCATTCGTGGACGCGTGGCACCCTCAGAGGCACATCGGGGCGAAAAAAATCTACCCAAAACCATTTTTTCCAACCCTTGATATCGAAAGTTGATGAGACTCGACAGACCGTAGATCACCTACTAATTTGCATTAATTTTTCCCAATGGATCTTGTCCTTGTGTTATTTTTCCACTCAATTTTTCAAACTTTTTCACCATCTCCGTCAAGCTCCCATCATGTAAATCCTTCACTTAGTTGATCATCCAAATTATTCATGTCCTCTATGAGCAAAAAATTGAACAAATATCCCAAACCTATATCTAGTCTGAATTCTTATCTAAATCCCCTGGTTCCATCACTTCATTCATTTTTACCCTTAATTTCATATTCCCGTTGAAAATAAAAAACATTCCTTTTATTAAGCACCCTTATCCCATCCACAAAGTCATGTGTTAAGCCTCATATGCCAAAGTCCTTAGAAAATATAAAAAGAGTTTATTATTATTAATATAAATATTTTTATATTAAAATATTTATATTAATATTTAATCCAATATTTAATTTATGGAATCACGTCAAATCATGGGCACGAATAACAATTTATAATGTGTAAAATTCAAAGGTTGCATGGAGGGTGCACATACATATCGGGGATTGGAGTAGCGAGGAGGTTAATTATGTGAAGGTTGGCCGAGGAAAACTACTGTGGTTTATTTGGTGGACACATGTTTTTACTTGGAGCACATTGGAGGTAAAAGCAGTTTGGATTAAACCACTCCAGATCAAGCCTAATGTAATAAATGCACCATTTATCATGTGTTTAATGTGCGACATTTTTCCATGAGTGCATTTCAACAACAATTGTGGAATTTCTAATAAATGAAATTCCTCCCCAGGGTGAAAAAGTTTTACAGAGGTAAGATTTAAGAAATTAATGTTTATTTCCATGAAAAATATTTAAATGGGAAGATGCACGTGAACTAAGACTTGGATAATTCTTTATCCAAATATTTACAAAAGTAAAAGAAGAAGATTAGAGGTATTTTACCAAAGACGATAAACTGGAAAAAACACACAGTAAATGTTTTTTCACAGTGAAACGGTAAATTATAAAAACATTACAAAGTAAATGTTTTTCACAGGAAAATAGTAACAGTAAATGTTTTTTACAGTGAAATGGTGAATTGGGCAAAACAATACATGGTTTTAAAGAACCACTGGCATGAATTAAATTATGGAAATTCAATAGGATAGAAAATATTTGGGAATTATTTTTATTTCAAATATATTATTCCCAAATGTTTGATGAGAATATGGATAAATGAAATTATATTTGAAAGGGTATAAGTGACATTTCAAGGAGAACGTGGCAGAGGAAGGAGATGGAGCGTCAGAGGAATCTGCAGGGATCATGAAACATTTTCTTTCTGAAAACTGTCATTTGTAATCATTGAAGAAGCTGTAACGTTTCATTCATTTATTGTAACCGGTTTCACACTGAAGGCACTCGAACTGTATAAGTGTTAGGGGTTCTAAGTGTATTAATGATGGGCAGAAGTGCAAGGGAACAATTCTGGTGGTTCTGGACTCTATTGTGATTTTTCTGGGACTGAATTGAATACATATGCAGAAGCATTTTGAACTGTTTATGAAAATATTCTAATGGCTATGATATGAGTTTTGTCTTCCTTCATTGTTTGTATTTTCTGTGTTCTTTAATTCCATTTACATTTTCTTCTGTTTAAATTGGATAGTTAAAAGCCCAGAATTCATCCCTTGATTCTCTCGGCTGAAACAATTTAAACTGTGTGTATTTCTTCGTAACTAATTCATAATTCATTTTATTAATGCTCTGATGCAGTTACTTGTTTTTCCCCTTTCCTCTTACACTCTGCAAATCTCAATTTACAACTCAGATTCATTGCCTCATTTAGCCTTTATCCTTTGGAGATTTCTACCAGCTGATCATTGTTTTCATTCATTTTCAGAAATTTTGACTCCATAGCCTTGAGTGTCCCTCCCCTTCTTAGCCAGCAACTTTATAAAAACCCCCAAAACAAACCAAATCTAGCCACCAATTGCAATAGATATATCAAGTGACATGAGAGAGCCCTCTCTGAGTTGAGAAGGCTAGTGGTTTTGCTCTAAAGTAGGTTGAAACAATTACCTCTATCGTTTGTCTATTAGCCAAACAAAATTTACAGAGTTCTAACACCCTCAAAACTATTTTTCTCAACATAAATCAAGAAACAGGGTCAACAAACTTGCACTTGGGAATTCAAACATACAGGTGGCCCTGATGTGTCTAGAGCCCACTCTTTCTAACGGATGTGATGGAGATTTAGTGAACATGAAGGTTCAACTGAATTGATGTAAGACTAGGAAGAAAAGGTAGGTTGGATATGGATCCATTCTTGTGACTATTTTCATGGGGCAAGTACCTCAACTGAGGCCTTAGATAATGATGGGAAATCTAGTTCCGCAAGACACACAGATTATACCATGGTCAAAACTATTGAAATATTGTAACTTCAAAGAATATTCTAATTATATTTGAGTTATTATATTATAGATCAAATCCATTTTTGTGGATTGATCATGTCGGGTCTTGTATAAGACCAAATCCCCTTTTGTGGATTGGTCAAACCATATTTATATGGTGGTATTTGTAAAGTTGGATCCTAGGGTTTATAAATTGGTTCTAACCACTCTTGGAATAAGTTGGCCCTACTAAGTGAATATACATAACCCTAACACCTCCTGAATAGTATTTACAAGTGAGGATGACACCTCATTTGTTCACACAATCACTCACATTTCTAGTGCACATATTTTGAGGGTAGCTACAGTTGCAAGAAGAAGGAGAGAGAGGATCATGCTCAATACTAGTCTATTCTTGATGGTTTGGTCTTAAGTCTTGGCATTGTATTGTAAATTGTTATTGGGGAAGTTTTTGCTGGGGTTTCTCCCCCATGAGGGTTTCCTAGGATAAAATGCCATGTACCTTTTGATTGTGTTTCTTTCAATGATCCTACTTATGCTGTTGTTTTGGAAATTCTCTAGAAAATTTAAAAGAACCTAATAACAACTCTAAATTTAACATGGTATTAGAGCTTGACTGAATAGAGCACCTTTCACTGGGTATCTAAAAATGTCATTGTTGTCATACAAGGAAATTAGGGTTTTTTACTGAAGTGGAATCTCTAACTAAAAAACATCTAGGAAAGTGCATCATACCCTAGCGCACCCTTTGGCAGCTTGAGCACACCTTTTCAGTGGCTAGAATCTCTGGAAAGACAAACCCTAGTTTTGACTGGTACCAGAAAACTAGAAAACCAAGAAACCAAAACCAGTACCAGAAGTACCAGTCCAAATTTGCGCAGGTCAATTTTCAAGGGGTTAAAATTGGAATTTTATGAAATAGCCAGCTCTAGCAAACTCGCCTTAGCCCAACGCATCTAGTCCCTGGATCATAATTCCAAAATTTGAAGTTTGAAAAATTAGGGTTTCCTCATAAAACCCCTAAGTTGCAGTTGTAGTTAAAGTACTAATTATCGTTGCATTTGCAGTATCAGTATAAGTTGCAGTGGAAATACCAATTCGTTCATTCTAGTTCCTAAGTTGCATTTGCAGTGCCAACACTAGTTACAATACCAATTGCAGTGAAAGTTTTTGTGAAGTGTTGGGACTGATTTTTATTGTCCTAGTGCACCTTACCATAACAAATCTCCAACTACCTTTAAATTACAAGTTGCAACACAATTGAAGTTTTAAAGGTTTTTTATTTATTGCCACTACTTCTGGATGGTTCCACTAACTGCCAATAATGTCAGAGGTATTTACTTACATATGTTTAAACTATACCATTATTTCTAAAGGGTATTTGTAGGAGAAAGGATATTGTGTCTAAATAGCAATCATATATCCAGAAGGATCTCAGATCCAACACATTAAGAGGAATGATTCACCCCAGGTTTGATTATTTTGATATGCATCTATTTGTTATGACATTATGAACATCTAGGTTGTATGTTGAAGTTATGACCATCATACTAACCATTGGTCAAAATAAAAGTGAAGGTATTAGATTGATTAAATCTGAGATTATAGAGTTTATTCTCTAACTTAGATTTCTATCAAGAAATCATATTATCTTAGTACATAGGACAAGTTGAATATAATACTTGTCATCTTGAGAAAATAAGTCTAGGAAGAAAAGAAACAACACTCATTCTTGAGGACAAGACTCCGGGTTCTAGGTTTGATTTATTAAGTTGATAAGATTCAAATTTGCACATGTCAAGTTTGATAACTACCTCATTACAGCTAAACACTATAGTTGAGATAAGAAATATTAATTTTTTTTTATACTTGGTAGCATGTGAGAATTATTGAGATAAATGATTATTGTAATCACTTACTAGATACAACTAACATCTCCTCTAGGAGAAACTTATTGTTTTGGTTCCAGGTTACCATGGAGGAATGATTGATCACAACACTAGAAGAGTGTTTATCTCGTTTCCTATTGTATTTATTACTTTTGACCTTCATTTTAGGAGAGTCACAAGTGATAGCTCTAAAGGAGATATTGTGACGATTGTTCTCGCTATTTTTTTATTATTATTATAAAGAGTATTATTCTTGTTTGTTGTTTCTCCCTTATTGTTATTGTTCTGGGCAGGTCATAGCTGATAACCCTGAGAGAGATACAATGACAATTGCAGGAGGAAACATATTATATGAGACATGGATCATACTATCCAAGTTGTATACATTGCCATATACATCCATGTACCAAAGAAGATGAAGATGAAGCTACTTTTGAGATACATAATATCTCATATGGAGATTGCTTGTAAGGAGTAGAAGGCTCCAAAGATGATTGGAAATTAGAATATAACTCACAATAGACTTGATCAATGGAAAATGAAGCCACCTTGATAGGAAGAAGAATTTGTTTGAAGTCTGACTCAAATTTTCACATTAAGACTTGGTATTCAACACCAAGTATATCCTGTAGAGACTATGAAGTTTTTGTAGATCAAAATAAATCAAGACTTGGAGTAATCCTGATATCAGAAAGGATCAGATGGGAAAAATATATGTATTCTAAGATAGAAAGACATATGCCATGAGTTGAGAAGACTAGATCGTATCTTTAAAAACTTCTAGGAGATGCGAAATCTCCTGGAAATATTCCCTTTTTTCAGTGACAGAGGAGGAAGCTAGTCATAAGGATTGGGATATGGATTTTTTCCTTGAGACTAGAAAGGAAGTAAGGGGTGACTTCCAATATTGATCTAATAGATCAATCATGTTGTAGATAATAGTATAAATATGTACAAATCCTGATTTGTTTCCAGAGGATTCTCCCAACAAGAGGGAGAAGACTATGACGAGACACTTAATCCATTAATAGAAGAAATAGTTCCAGTATTTTTCAATACAACCAGGACAACAATGATTTTGATACAGTATGAGATTCAAGGGGAGCATTCCTTGTATTTGAGATTGAGTTACCTCCAAAAAAGAGGAAAATCTACCTTCAATATCAATTATTGAGCCACTCTCAGATGAAGTTGTTTCCATGATAGAATAGAGGAGCTACTCTCAGAGTTCAACAACTACAGTGAGAATAGAGCAAGTCATTCTCAATTTTAGAAATATCAACTACAAGTGCAGATTCCTAGTTCTAGAAGGAACAATTGAAGAGAGAGTAGAGGAAATACTCTCAGAAAGTGAGACATATAGTTCTTTGCAGAAAACACACAGAGCTAGCACATGATTGTGCAGATTACGTTGCAACTAAGCAAGTGTACCAGGTTGGTACAATGTGATGTGAAAATTTGGTTTGGAGTTGAAGATAGAAAGACTCATGTTTGCAGGTTGAAGAAAAATCTGTACAGGTTGAAGCAATCTCCTAGAGCTTGGTATGGAAGAATTGATATTTTCCTAACGAACTTGTGCTTTACCAAGAGTAAAGTTGATTCTAACTTTTTATTCAAGGTTATGAATGATGAGCCATTTATATTTCTACTATATGTGGATGACTTATTCTTAACATGAGAAGAAAATATCATCATAGATTGTAAGAAGAAGATTGTTGTAGAGTTTGAAATGAAATACCTAGGCTTGATGCATTATTTCTTAGGTATTGAAGTTTGGCAGATCCCAGAGAAGATCTTCCTTAACCAAGGGAAGTATGCAAATGAAATACTGAAGAGATTTAACATGTTGGAATGTAAATCCATGAACACACCCATGTAAACAAAGTTGAAGCTCCTGGTTGATACTTTGTTAGAGTTGGTTGATGCTACTCTATACAGACAGATTATTCGATCATTGATGTATCTGATGAATACTAGGCCAGATATATGCTTTGATGTGAACATATTGAGTCAGTATCTGGTAGAGCCTAGATGTATTCACCTTGTAGCTGCAAAGCATGTGATGAGATACCCTAAAGGTACATTGGATTATGCTCTTTTTATACTGGAGATCATGACTTCATATTGGGATGGAAGTGTTTCTGATAGAAATATCACTCTAGGATGTTGTCTTAGTCTGGGGTCATTCATGACTTCATGGAAAAGTAGGAAGAAATCCAATATTTCTCTTAGCAAGACAAAAGCAGAATACATTGCTGCATGTTTTTCTAGTTGTGAAGCCATATGGATTTGGAAGTTGTTTATTGGTCTATTCAATATGGATATGGAAGCCACCCTGATTCTATGTGATAACCAAAGTTTCATAAAGATGACAGAGAACCCAATGTTCCATGATAAGTCAAAGCACATAGAGATCCAATATCACTACATTCATGATATGGTTCCGAGGGGAACTATAAAGCTCCAATATGTTGGCACAAATGAGTAAGTTGCATATGTGTTGACCAAGCCTCTGTCTTGTGTGAAGTTTGAATACTTCCGAGACAATCTTGGTATAGTCCGAAAGGACCTCCCTTGAAAGGGGGATTGATGATGATGATATAATGGTATCCTGACCAACAACGGGTAGCTCTGTTAGGATTTTATATCCTAGGCGATTGATCATCCTTGGAAAGATCCCGAAGGTCTGGTAAGGACGGTCTGTCAAAGTACCTGTGCACGTATATGCTAGCTGTGGTCAGTAGTGGTAGCTCCGTTAGGATTTTATATCCTAGGGAATCTTTTGATTCCTGGTGGTAGGGTCTTATAATTTTTATAGGGTAACTCTTCATGTTGACTGATATTCATTCCTCAATTATTGTGGGGTTGAAAATACTATTCCATGTTGTAAATTATTTTCATAAAGATCAAAAAATCAATTTTTTTCTACCCAGCGCAAAATGTTTATCCTAAGTTGCAAGCAAACAAGACTTTTTGTCGCGTAGTGGGTAATCCCCACGCTAGTTTCCATTGGTGACATCCAATAGTGCCAAGATCGATGATCCTCAATGAATTTTGAACCCCCCTGACATTTCTTCCTTTAACGGTGGGGGGGGGGGGGGTTGGAAAAGAGGTTTCCTCCGCGCTGGCACCACCTAACGTGGCACCTCTGCGTTATTTCAAAACCCCCTCTCTCAAATCCGCTTACCACCTACCCCCCCTCTAGAATCATACCAAACCATCGCTCTAATACCACCTACACCCCTGCTTACACTTGTCCTCCACTTACCCTCTCGCCTGTTCATACCCCTTTTCTCCCTCCTATCACCTCATCCACCTCTCTGACAACTCTCCCTACACCTCACCTCCCGTATCTACTTCCCCCTCTCACCACACACCACCTGTCTCCTCATTCCTGATACTGTCCACCTCTTTTACTATGCTTCCCTTCTTCCTACAACTTAAACTCCCACATCCACTCATCCCATATCCTATTTGACACTTGTCCCCATGTCCTCCTATACATAACCACTTTCTTCCTCCCAAAACTATTTTTGACCAGTCATCTTCTGAGGAAATTTCCAGGATAACCGGGGAAAATTTTGAGAAACCAAAAGAGGTTTTTTCTCAACAAAGACCAAGGAAATATAACCTCTTTCAGTTTTTCTACAAGTGTCACGTATTGGGAGAATCAAGAGTATCTTTGGGGCCCATTTTCATGATTGATTTGCTTCCTTTTTTACACATCTTTTTCAAATGCATATCCCGAACAACTGGAGATGAATTTCAAAAAAATGAAAGAAGTTTTTTCCCATAACAATCTGATATACAAAATCCTCCCCCATATTTATCACAACTATCGCATATTGAGATATTCAAAGATATTACTAGACCCTATTTTTCAGAATTTTAGGAGACAAAAAAGCCAAAACAATAGATGGAAAAGAGATCGGATTCAAAGGCACAAACCACCCATAGATCCCATCAAAATAGTGCCAGACCTATGAATGAATCTCAACAAACCTCTATGATTGTAATAGCTATTTTAGATCTTTCTTAAAATAAATCCTCCTCATTTATGACAGGATCCTTTGTAAACAATTGATAAAGACTTCCCATTTTGAAGTATTATGGGTTGGGACCTGCACGTAGGATAGGATAAACATTGTAAAGAAGCTCAAAGAGACCCTTTTGATCAACTTTCAGTAATAGAGATGTAATTACAGGATTCTCGTGTCACTTATGTTGGTGAAGTGCATCTATCTTTGTATATGTGTTTTCACTGTTTTTCTTTGTATATATAACACACAATGTGTTATATATTATATTATATATAACACACAGTGTGTTATATATTATATAATATATAACACACAGTGTGTTATATAATATATAACACACATTGTGTTAGTTATATAATATATAACACACTGTGTGTTATATAATATATAACACACAATGTGTTATATAATATATAACACACATTGTGTTAGTTATATAATATATAACACACTGTGTGTTAGTTATATTATATATAGCACATATTATATAACACACAGTGTGTTATATAATATATAACACACAGAATATATAACACATTGTGTGTTATATATTATATAACACTAATATATAACACACAATGTGTTATATAATATATAACACAATGTGTGTTAGTTATATAATATATAACACACTGTGTGTTAGTTATATTATATAACACATATTATATAACACACAATGTGTTATATAATATATAACACACAGTGTGTTATATAATATATAACACACAGTGTGTTTGACGCAGACCCTATCGGCCCCTCGGGACCGAGATCCACTCACAGGATTGTTCTATATGCCCTTCGAGCTAGATTGGTTCTTTCAGATACTCTGCTGGAATCCCCCTTCAAATCGATCCATAGGTTCTTTTTCGCGGTTCGCGATTTCACGAGTTCACGAGTTGAAACTCTGAGCCTTCCTCCTCCAATTCTGTGATACCCGAGACCACGAAATGGTTATGGCTCCCCTTTCGTCAGCGCCCTCCTTGCGCGATCGCCGACTAGGCTAAGAACTAGCGCCTTTCGCCTCTCATGCCTTCGCGAGTTCAAACGTTGAGCCTTTCCCCTTTTCTTTCCTGAACCCCCGAGAGGCAAGATTTGATTTTCCTCCTCTTGTTCTCGCTTCTCGCGACTTTGTGAGTCGAGGGATTGAACCTTTGTTCCCTTTTCTTTCGAGTCCCCGAGACACGAGAGGTCAATGGGGTGTTGACTCCTCCAAATGTGTGACGTGTGTCCGGCTGATTATTTCCCGGCCCACCATGTGGTTCTACCATGTGTCTCTTATGTGCAACATCGGCACTTCGCGACTTTGCTTCTCGCAACTTGGAGCGCCCAAAATTTGGGCCTTCACCTTACGAAACCCTGAATTCGTGAGACCCCTAGATCTCTGCCACCTGTCCTCCTCCTAATGGATGGCTGTGATTTTTTTTTTCTCGCGGTTTTGTTACTCGCGACTTCGGAACTTTCGGGACAAAGGTCTCGACCCCTTATCCTTCGATATGCTGAAATGTGAAATTTCGACATGTCATCAACGTGGGTCCCACACGGAACTTCCCGCCCTTTCGAAATCTCGGACCTCGCGACTTCGCGAGTCTAGCTGCTATGCTCTCGGTTCTCCGACTAACGAAACCTCAAAATGGTCAACAAAGGTTTGACCTCTGAGTTGGCGAGCATGCCACCTGTCCACTCTCAGATGGACAGTCCTGATTCACTTCGCAGCTTCGCCACTTGTGAAGTTGAATGACCTCCCTTTCTGTCCTCCAATGTCTGAGTCCCCGATATGGGTGATCTCGCAACACGTGTCTTTCCAATCGGATGGCTCAAATTCTCTCTCTATTTTGGGACTTCACACCTCGCGACCTCATGAGTCTTGATGCAAAGGCTTTGACCCTTCAACTCACGAAACCCCGAAATGTGATTTCGTGAATGATCCAATGACCCTCGTTGGTTCAGATCCCATGGCCCGATTTTCCCGATCTTTCACTCGACGAATGATGCCATAACTCCCCTGTGCCATTGCGATATCTGACGGCTTCCGGGATTTTGCAAATCTTCCACAGAGGATTCTGACCGTCAAATTCCTCCTTGACGATTTCGGAGAAATGAACATAGCACCTTCAAGAATACTTGTCCACCAACAAACTAAGTTGCTATGATTCCTTCCACCATTTTAAGGCACAAAATCCTTTGAGCTTTCTCCATGACTCGAGTCTTCAAGAAGACTCCTGCACGCACTCCTTGCGGCAATTCTTGAATACTTTCAAGTATTTGAAATTTTAGACTCTGCATACTCACTTTGTAGCAATAGTCCTTTGCTCCTTCCCTCAGATTTCAAACTCTGAGAATCTTATCGACCTGCGCACACCTTGCACGGCTCCTATGCTTGACTTGCCCTTCTGCGAGAATGAGAATAGTGTTATCTCTTCTGAGCTCTTAGAGACGAACTTTGACTACTGTCAATGCACACCCTGCGGATGATTTCGCTGCAATCCTTGCAGGAAAACTCTTACTCAGACAGAGAAACAATTGAAACTCATTCCTTAATTTTTTTCTCTTCAGATTTTAGACATCAAATACGGAATCAAACATTTGCGCATCAAAGAAAATGCATAGAAGAGAGTAAACAAGCACGAGCATGACACTCAATCATGCATACATAGAAAGTAGTTGAACACCATGATTCTGAATCAAATTTCATATATTAATCTTAGAACTTCTGTACATGGGGTTTCACAGCTCTCTGCTTCTGCTCTCTGATGCAGGAGCATCGCTCACTCATCAAGCGAGCCAACATGTGGAGCAGAAAGGACAGCTGGATAGCGCCAACATATATTTTGAAATACCTTGGAAGTTGTTGCGCCGCTCTTTAATGGAAGCATTCATAAAGAAGCGCACTTGTATGTAAAATGGACCTTGAGCCTTTAAGCTCTCGTCCTTAGTAGATAGGAAGGCATTTAATAGATTTAATGCAGGTAGATAGATGTTTAAGTCTAGATTAGACAGTTTTAGGTTTCAAGAGGGAAAACGGATATAGATACCCTCCTTTTGTAAATTGTATAATTATCATCATTCATTCAGGAGCAAGAAGAGAGAGCAGAGCAGAGAAATTGTAAGCAGGACCACCATGTACATATATTGAGTTAATAGAAAAGCTTTGATTCAATTCCATGGTTGTGTTATTCTCTGTGTATTGCTGATATTATGCTCATGAGTATTTGCTTCTTGTTATGCACTTGCTTTTATATGTTGTGTATGTGATTTCATGGTTGCTTTGAAATCCGAGAAAAGGAATGAATGAGTTTCAATTGTTTCTGTAAGTGAGCCAGAGAATTCCTGCAAGGAGTGCAATGGAGTTTGTCCGCAAGGAGTGCGTGACTGCAGGGTTTACTTGGAGATAGCTTTTGTTTCTATTCATCTCAGAAGTGCAGATTTGGCACCGGAGCCGTGCAAGGTGTGCGCAGGCTGGACGAAGACTCGGGGTTGCGATTTTGAGCAAAGATTTGAAGGATTTCTGCTGCAGGAGTGCGTAGTATCGAAGAGTTATAATACTTAGCCGTATTAGGAGTTTTGCCGCAAGGAGTGCATGCAACAAGTTCTCATAAAGAATTGTGAAGTGAGGATGGGCTCAGGAGGGATAGTTCCTTCGTGATTCCTGGGAGGAGGATCCAGGAGAAGGTGCGAACAGGAAGGAGGCGTAGAGTGAGAGAAATCTCCAAGGGGGAGAATCGATAGCCAGGGTTCGCAGAGGAGAATCGCGAAGTCCCGCCGACCGTCAGATCTTGGAGCAGTTGCGAGGGATTTAACCCTTGGGCGCAGGAAGAACCAAGGGCCATCGGAATTTGATCATCGGAGTCAGTGGATGTAAGAGTTTCATAGGTGTTGAAATTGCGATTAGCGATTTCCCGATTTAATCGGAGCTGTCGATCACTAAGGGAACACGTGGCACAAGATCCCGGGAAGTCAGGATTCAGCATTCAGGACTTTCCGGTGCAAAGGAACCGCGAGCTTTGAAATCGCGATCACGCGATCCCCGATAAGGCGGAGAGAGAGAAGGTGACGTGGCAAGGAAATAGTGCACGTGCGCATCGGAGTTTAGGGTTCGGGTATTTGTGAAGGCAGTGAAGCACGACATCGCATGTGTCGATTTCCCGATAGGGAATTCCCCGATAGGATCATAAAGTGATTTCATTAAGACCCATCGGGGTTCGGGGTTTTGGTTGACCCGAGAACCGTTCACACAGGTTTCGCGATAACGCGAAACCCGATTTCCCGATAAGTCAAGGGGAGATCGCGGAAGAAGAGTTATGTGGGTATTGAGGACTCCTGACAGGGGGGGTTGAAGAGTATTTAGCTCTTCGGGCCTAGGTGAAAGAGGGTCCTGGTGAGAGCGGGATGCGAGGGTGGTACGAATCTGCATCACTCTCCTATGCTCTCTTCTCCTAATCATGATAATGTTACAACTATACAATGAGGGTGTCTATATCCATTTTCCCTTCGACTCCTAAAACTGTCTAATCTGAGAATTCAAAGCTACCTACTTACATTAACTAACATAAATGCCTTCTTAGACCTTCAGACGAGAGCGGGACGCTCAAGGTCTGATCACAATCCATCGGTACGCTCTTTCTTAACTGTTACATTTAAGTTTGGCACACCCACTTCAAAAGATTTTAAACAATTCATCATGTGCTCAAAATGCGTTGATGTGTTCCCCACGCTCGCTTGTTGTTGGCGATGCTGGACGTTGGTGATGCTCCTGCATCAGTGTTATATAATATATAACACACAGTGTGTTATATAATACACGGTGTGTTATATATTATATAACACACTGTGTGTTATATAACATAGTGTGTTATATAACACAGTCTGTTATATATAACATAACACACAGTGTGTTATATATAACATAACACACAGTGTGTTATATATAACATAGCACACAGTGTGTTATATATAACATAACACACAGTGTGTGTGTTATGTTATATATAACACACAGTGTGTGTGTTATATATTATATAACACACAGTGTGTTATATATAACATAACACACAGTGTGTTATATAATATATAACACATTGTGTGTTATGTTATATATAACACACTGTGTGTTATGTTATATATTATATAACACACAGTGTGTTATATAATATATAACACACTGTGTGTTATATAATATATAACATAACACACTGTGTATTATATATAACATAACACACTGTGTGTTATATATAACATAACACACTGTGTGTTATATAAAACATAACACAATGTGTGTTATATAATATATAACACACTGTGTGTTATATAAAACATAACACACTGTGTGTTATATAATATATAACACACTGTGTGTTATATAATATTGTGTGTTATATATAACATAACACATAGTGTGTTATGTTATATATAACACACAGTATGTTATGTTATATATAACACACAGTGTGTTATGTTATATATAACACACAGTGTGTTATATATTATATAACACACTGTGTTATATATTATAGAACACACTGTGTTATATAACACACAGCATTGTGTGTTATATACCAGTGTGCTATATAATATATAACACACAATGTGTTATATATTATATAGCACACTGTTATATAACACACAATGTGTTATATAATATATAACACACGGTGTGTTATATATTATATAACACACTGTGTGTTATATATAACATAACACACTGTGTTATATATAACATAACACACAGTGTGTTATATAATATATAACACACAGTGTGTTATATAATATATAACACATAGTGTGTTATATAATATATAACACACTGTGTTATGTTATATATAACACACAGTGTTATATATTATATAACATACTGTGTGTTATATATTATATATAACACACAGTGTGTTATGCTATATATAACACACAGTGTGTTATGCTATATATAACACACAGTGTGTTATGTTATATATAACACACAGTGTGTTATGTTATATATAACACATAGTGTGTTATATATTATATAGCACAATGTGTTATATATTATATAACACACTGTGTGTTATATAATATATAACACACAGTGTGTTATATAATATATAACACACTATGTGTTATATAATATATAACAAACTGTGTGTTATATATTATATAACAAACTGTGTGTTATATATTATATAACACACTATGTGTTATGTTATAGATAACACACGGTGTGTTATATATAACACACAATGTGTTATATATTAAATAACACACCGTGTGTTATATAATATATAACACACAGTGTGTTATATAATATATAACACACTATGTGTTATATAATATATAACAAACTGTGTGTTATATATTATATAACAAACTGTGTGTTATATATTATATAACACACTATGTGTTATGTTA
>ML787374.1:70424-80643 GCA_009831015.1 Picea engelmannii
TTATGCTTTTTCAGACTCTCTAAACATGAAAAATCACCGAGCTTCCCTTCTTTGGGCTCGTTAAACTTACATCGAAGGACGTTACCATTGTGTGTTCTATCAACCGCATCTGCATCCTTTACCTTTCAGCCTAGTAACCGTTTTCCTTTGCGTCTTAACACCTTTGGCCACTGGAGGATTTTTCCCGAGTATCATTTCCTAGAACATCAGTCTTGTCCATGTGCCTTGAGCTTGTATGTTTGCTGTGCTCGTTCCTCCACTGTAACGTAACATTCATTTATTCTTTTCAAAATAATCAAAAAGAACAAAAAAAAATCAAATATACCCCAAAAAGAGGATGGGAAAAGTATTTTCTTTATTGGAAGCATTATGAGTCGCCCTTGGATAAAGCACATCTGTCCGTTTGATTCATCAGACTTTGGGATGTAGTACGACCTCAGGAAGCTTTGCTCGCTATATTGAGTTGTGTCCTCCACCATTTGGTTACTCTTCCAAGCATATGGAGAGTTTGCGTTGCTTCCTGCTTCGTAGACTTATGATTAACAGATATGTTGCCTGAGTCTTATCACTTGTCGTGCTATTGTCCAAGGGAAGTTTGTTACTTAGCCTGAGTCGGCCACTCTGCAATATGTCTCTTTTCCACATACCCGGCCATCCTGAACGTCCAATCACGTCTTTGTTCGAAATCACTGAAGCCTTCAGTCTGATCATCAAGATTATCAAGTCCACAACCGATGAGCCGTCGAAGACCTCTGGGTAGTGCAGTCGTACACTCATATTACACTCCTACCCGAGTTTAAATGATTTTGAAGTTGTTTCTCGAGCTCTAAAGTACAGCCATCAGGCCAAATCAGCTTCTGAGAGATGAATACTTTCTATGTATATCTTTCTGATTTCGAGATATAGCTCCGCTGTGTATTGTTCGCGGCTACTCTTTATAGTTGTTTGACATGGATCTACAGTGTATTTGATTGGTAGCCATGGTTCTGATTTATCCCGAGCATGGGTATGCCCACCTCGGTGAGACATTTGATATTTTTTGCAGACGGCACCTCCTGATTCCTGATTCCTGGGCTCACTCATTCAGCATATCAGTACAGATTGGTAAAGAATTGGTAATGTATTTCGGCCATCAGATGCTCTTCTTACCTCACACATTAGGGGGCATCTGTTATAACCCTAAATTGCACCATCCATACTCACCTGGCATCAGGCCAACTCATTGCCCTTCATTGCCAAAGCCATGCTGAACAGACTCTTCAAAAAGCCTCCTAAATTAAGTAACTCGCGCCCTAACCTATCACTGGGTGCGTTGGAACGTTGGCAGGCCTTATACTGCACGCATTGGAATGTGGGCTGGCCCACTACAGCTCGCGTTTACCTAACAAAGCAAAAAATCAGGAAAGTTTCCGTCGGGATGAAAAGATTTGGGTCAGTTAACTGGAGCTCCCAGCCATGCATGGCCGAGAGTTCGTCTGAAACCCTAGCTCCTTCTAGCCTATAAAAGAAGGGGTAGGGGTACTATTCAGAGGGAGGAAAATCATAGCAAAGAAACTCTGCCCAATTGCCGAATCCGTTTTGTCCCAACCCTTTAGGCTTTCCTCAAGCTTTAGGAGAATTCAAGCAAAGCAGTTGGAGGACAAAGAAGAGGCGGAGCCCAGGATCAGGATCGAGGAATGGTGGCTGGTCTTTATAATCATTATAAGTTGGTTCATATTGAGATTAATAAAAAGATACTTTTCCCATCCCAAATGCAAGAATCTTATATGTTCTATTTGATTTATGCTTAATCTCTAACCCTCTAGTAGAACAATAGCATGCACGCGTAGTTTTGTCTTGATCGTAGGAAAGCTTTTTTGGAAGGAGCAGCAGAAGCAAAGGGGATAAAGTGCAACGAAGGATCTACACTGACCGTCGATAAAAAGGTTAGTTGGTTCTTCCATGTTTGCATGTGAAAAAGGGTTTTAGGTTTGGGGTAGAAGGTTAAAAGTAATTTCTTAAGGGTCATGATCTGCATGCAAGTTTAAACCCTAGCTTGTTAGTCCGTAGGGTAGAATTTCCCCACAACAACCTCTCTTTAACTATCTCATTTAAGTATGGCGTATCCACTTCAAAAACATTCAAACAATTTATCACATGCCAAAATTCTTTGGCGTTGCCCACACTCGCTTGATGTTGGCGATGCTCCTGCATCATACTCCCTTGCTTGAAAATTTTCATGGGCTCCTGTCCATGAGCTCTCGCACGGTTTGTCCATGCTTTTGAATCTCTGCTTCATTCTTCCAGCTGGCATCTTTAACTGGATGTCCTTTCCACTTGACCAAGTATTCAAAGTATTCCTTTCTTCTGGTCCTCTTGCTAACTCTTTTGTCCAGTATGCTTTCCATCTGTGGTTTCTCTACAACTGGCATCTATTTAGCCCACTTAACCTCTGGTTGTTCACTACCTGCTTCTTCTTCCTTAGCTTTGTATGGGTACAAATCTGAGACATTGAATATTGGAGAAATTCCGATCCCATCGGGTAATTCAATCTCATAAGCATTTGCCCCGAATTTCTTCAAGACCTTACATGGTCTGATCTTCTTCATCTTCAGTTTGTTATATGTCCCCTTCAGGAATATTTCCTTCCTCAGATGTGCCAGAATCAAATCAAAAGCCTCAAATTGAAGTTGTCTCCTGTGTTGATCTGCTCTGCACTTATACTCTTGGATCGAGTTCTGCAATCGCTCCTTCACCTGGTTGTGAAATTCCTTCATTGCTTCTGCGAAATATTCTGCACTAGCACTCCTAGTTGCATTCTGTTCTGAATCTCTCACTTTAGAAACTCCTCTTGGCTGCATCCCATAAACAATTTGAAATGGACTCTGTCCTGTGCTCCTATTAAGCAAGTCATTATAAGAAAACTCCGCCTGTGGTAATATGTTGTCCCACTGACTGTGGTGTTCTGTCACCAAGCTCCTCAACAAGTCTCCCAAACTTCTATTCACAACTTCTGTATGTCCATCTGTTTGAGGATGATAAGATGAACTAAACGACAAGTTTGTTCCTAGATTTTTTCATAAGGTTCTCCAAAAGTGTCCCACGAACTTGGTGTCTCGATCTGAAACTATGCTCCTTGGTAAGCCGTGAAGTCGAATGACCTCTTTGAAAAACAGATTCGCAATGTGAGTTGTGTCACTAGTTTTCTGACATGGTATGAAATGTGCCATCTTATAAAATCTGTCTACCACTACAAAGATCGATTCAAACCCTCTTTGTGTTCTTGGCAGCCCCAATATGAAGTCCATGCTGACTGCATCCCACGACCTGTTAGGTATGGGTAACGGTTGATAAAAACCTACATTCTGCCTCTTTCCTTTTGAATGTTGACAAATTCTACATCTGCGCATGAATCTCTTGACGTCTGCTCGCATTCCTGGCCAAAAATATGACTCATTCAACTTTGTGAACGTCTTGTCATGACTGAAATGTCCGACCAATCCTCCACTATGTTTCTCCTTCAACAAATTCTTCCTCATGGAGCATTTTGGAATACAAAGTTGATTACCTTTAAACAATAATCTTTCTTGGATCATGTATTCTATCCATTGACCTCTGTCCTTGAGAATTGGATTCTCAGCTGCTTCATACGCCTCCTTAAAATCTGTATCATCTCTGTACATGTCCTTGAGATCATCAAAACCCAATGTTTTGACTCCGAACTCCTGCAACAACAAACATTTCCTGCTCAAAGCATCAACAACTTTGTTAGCAGTTCCAGAAATATGTTTAATTACAAAAGTAAAATTCTGCATGTATTCAACCCATTTAACATGTCTTTGATTCAACTTCTCTTGTTGAGTCACAAATTGCAAAGCATGATTTTCACTTTATAAGACAAACTCCTTAGGGATTAAGTAGTGTCTCCACTTCTTCAATGCCTGAATAATAGCATAGAACTCCTTGTCATACGTGGAGTATTTCACTTTCACTTCATTCAACTTCTCGCTAAAGTATGCTATCGGCTTGTCTTCTTGGCTCAAGACTGCCCCTATTGCAAATCCACTTGCATCACATTTTACCTGAAATGTCTTTTTGAAATCAAGCAACACCAAAATTGGTTGTTCCATGATTTTCTTCTTCAACAATTTGAAGCTTTTCTCAGGCTCTTCCGTCCAGTGAAAATACTTGTGTCTCTTCTTCACTATGTCCATCATCGGTGCACTAATTCCACTGAAATTCCTGATGAACTTCCTATAGAAACTAGCCAATCCGTGAAAACTTCTCACCTCAAATATACTCTTCGGTGATGGCCAATTCTTAATTTCCTCCACCTTATCTGGATCCATCCTCAACTTGTCTGCAGAAATAACAAAACCCAAATAAATGAGCTCTGTCTTCATGAATGAATATTTCTTCATGTTTATCAGCAACTTCTCTTTCTATAATCTTTGCATCACAGTAGCCAAATGTTCCATATGCTTTGCCTCCGTTTTACTGAAAATTAGTATGTCATCAAGGTACACAATAATAAATTTTCTGATGAACTCCTTCAAGACTTTATTCATCAACCTCATGAAAGTACTTGGCGCATTTGTTAAGACAAATGGCATAACAAGCCATTCATACAACCCTTCATTAGTCTTGAAGGTTGTCTTCCATTCATCACCTTCTCTCATACGAATCTGGTGATATCCACTCTTCAAATCAATCTTCGAAAAAAATTTGGCCCCACTTAAGAAATCCATCAAATCATCCATCCTTGGCAAAGGAAATCTATACCTGATGGTTATCTTGTTGATTGCCCTCAATTTAGTACACAGCCTCCAGCCTCCATCTTTCTTCGGACTGAGCACTGTCGTAACAACACATGGACTCAAGCTTTCTCTAACCAATCCCTTGTCCATTAAATCCTGGACTTATCTTTTGACTTCTTCATTCTCCTGCGACATCAATCTATACGCTGCTTTGTTTGGTAAACTAGCTCCAGGTATGAGATCAATATGACGACTCACACTTCTAATCGATGGCAATGAATGACGTAGTTCGTCCACTACTATGTCAACAAATTCTTCCAACAGTTTCTGAACCTCTTCTGGTAAATCATCTACTCTTGTGCTGGTTAAAACAATCTTTGGCTTCCTGACCACAATGAATTGTGGTTCCTCCTTCTTCTTAACCTCTGTAAGAAGTTCCTTCCCACTCATGAGAAGTACATTGTTACTTATTTCGGGTTTCACCTCCTTATCTTTGATTGGAAGCAACATGTGAGTTCTCCCATTCTTCTCTAGGGTGTATGTGTTCTTCCTCCCATCATGAATCACATTCCTGTCATATTTCCATGGTCTACCCAGCAATAAATGACAAACATCCATGGGAATGACATCACAGAGTATTTCATCTTTATACCCTCCTATCTTAAATTCAACTAAACATTGTTTAGTGACATTTACCTGATGCCCTTTTTATAGCCATGAAACTCTGTATGGGCTTGGATGTTCAATAGTCTCCAGCTCCAGCTTCTCTACCTTCTTTGTAGAAATGAGATTTTCTGTGATACCACTGTCCATAATGACTTTGCATACCCTGTCCTTGGTTTTGCAAGCAGTCCGAAAAAGACCGTTCCTTTGCACTAGATTCTCCACCTCCTTCTCTGGCGTTAAGAGAACTTTTCACATCATTAGTGATCTCCTGCCTTCAGCATCCTCTGCCTCAACATTCCACCTCTGTGCTTTGACGATGTGAGTTTCACCACGTTCCTTCTTTTTGTCTGTACATTCATAAGATTTGTGTCCATTCTTTCCACATGTGAAGCATTTCACCACTCCACCTCTTCCTCTTCCTCTACCTCTGGTATGAGGAAAAATGTTGTTATCAACATACTCTCCTTTCTGATCAACATACTGCCTTCTCTGTGAGCTTCCAACTCTCTCAGTTTGATCCTGAGGTTTCTTCCATTCTTTCTTGGGTTTCTGATTTCTATCCTGGGCAACTGATTTGACTTTGGGATGACTTCTGCCTCGGCCTCTTTGACCCTGCTTTTGGCTCAACTTCTCTTCATCCTTTAGAGCCATTTGATAAGCATATTCCACCGTTCAGATGGTCATCATGCTCATCTCATCCTGAATGTCATATCTCAGACCATTCATATATCTAGCAACTTTTTCATCATCACTTTCGCGATGACCTTCTCTGATGTTCAGCCAGTAGAATTCTTCAGCGTACTCCTTCACTGTCATCAACTTCTGTCTCAAATTTTTCATTCTTTGAAATAAAGTAATTTGATAATCCCTAGGAATGAATTTCGCCTTGATCTTCATGATCATCCTATCCAAACTCTTGATTTTCTACTTGCCTTTGCAGCGTCTATCAGCTTGTAGCTCATCCCACCACAATGCTGCATGTCCTTTAAGTCTTGTGACAACATGTTTGACCTTTTTGTCTTCCTCGACATCTTCATAGTCAAAATATGTGTCCAGAGCTCTAATCCAGTCTAGAATCTCTTTGGCATCTAGGTTTCCTTCATATACTGGAATGTCCATTTTTTCCTTAGCACCCATCCTTGCAACAACCCTAATCAAGCGTTCGTTTGTTGCATCTTCTGCTGTGACCTCTTCTCCCTCATGTTCGACCTCATTTTCACTTTCGGAATCACTAAGATTCCCAACACTGACTGTGTGCCTCTGTGCTGTCTCCATGTCCTCTGGTCTGGCACGTAGGTGTTGCTGGGAAATAATACTCTACGGACTAGCAAGCTAGGGTTAGACTTGCATGCAGATCATGACCTTAAAGAAATCACCTTTAACCTACCACCCCAAAACTTAAAACCTCTTTTTCACATACAAGCATGGAAAGGACCTACTAACCTTTTTACTGATGTTTGGTGTAGATCATCCGTTGCGCTTTTTTCCGCTTTCCTACGCTACTCCTTCTAAAGACAATCCTGCAATCAAGACAAAACACTACGCATGCATGCTATTTTTCTATTTGAGGGTTAGAGATTAAGCATAAATAGAATAAATCATGTGTGACTCATGCATTGGGATGGGAAAAGTATTCATTTATTATATTCAAAATGACTCAACTTACAATGAATGTTGAGACCGGCCACCGTTCCTTGATCCTGATCCTGGGCTCCTCCTCTTCCTTGTCCTCCAACTGCTTTTCTTGAATTCTTCTTAGGCTTGAGGAAAGGCTAAAGGGTTGGGACAAATGGATTCGGTAATTGGGTAGAGTTTCTTTGCTATCTTTTTCCTCCTCCAAATAGTACCCCTACCCCTTCTTTTATAGGCTAGAAGGAGCTAGGGTTTTGGATGAACTCTCGGCCATGCATGGATGGGAGTTTCAGTTAACTGACCCATAGCTTTTTGTCCCGTCGAAAACTTTCCTGTTTTTGTGCTTTGTTAGGTAAACACAGGCTGTAGTAGGCCTACTAGTGTTCCAACGCGTGCAGCAGTAGGCCTGCCAGCATTCCAATGCGTGCAGTAGTGATTTAGGGCGCGTTTGACTTAACTCAAGAGGATTTTCAAAGAGGTTTCTCAGCAAATGTTTTGGCAATGAAGGGATATGAGTTGGCCTAATTCCAGGTAAGCATGTATGGTGCAATTTAGGGTTATAACAGATGCCCCCTAATGTGTGAGGTCAGAAGAGCATCTGATGGCCGAAATACATTACCAATCTCTTACCAATCTGTACTGATATGCTGAACGAGGGAGCCCAAGAATCAGGAATCAGGAGGTGCCGTCTGCAAAATAAAAAATGTCTCACCGAGGCGGGCATACCCATGCTCGGGATAAAAGAGAACACGGCTACCAATCAAATACACTGTAGATCCATGTCAAATAACTATAAATAGTAGCCACAAATAATACACAGCGGAGTTACATCTCGAAACCAGAAAGATATACATGTAAATTATCCATCTCTCAGAAGCTAATTCGGCCTGATGGCTGTACTTCAGAGCTCGAGCAACAACTTCAAAATCTTCTAAAATTGGGCAGGATTGTAATATGAGTGTACGACTGCACTACCCATAGGTCTTCGACGGCTCCTTAGTTATGGACTTTGATAGTCTTGATGATCGGACTGAAGGCTTCAGTGATTTCAAATAAAGACTAGATTGGACGTTCAGGATGGCCGGGTATGCGAACAAGAGACATATTGCAGAGGGGCCGACTCAGGATTAGTGACAAACTTCCCTTGGAAAATAGCACGACAAGTGATAAGACTCAGGCAACATATCTGTTAATCATAAGTCTACGAAGCATGAGGCAACACAAACTCTCCATATGTTTGGAAGAGTAACCAAACGGTGGAGGACTCAACTCTATATAGCAAGCAAAGCTTCATAAGGTCGTACTACATTCCATAGTCTGATGATCAAATAGACAGATGTGCTTTATCCAAGGGTGACTCATTATGCTTCCAATAAAGAAAATACTTTTCCCATCCTCTTTTTGGGGTATATTTGATTTTTTTGTTCTTTTTGATGATTTTGAGAAAGAATAAAGGAATAGTTACGTTACAACGGAGGAACGAGTACAACAAACATACAAGCTCGAGGCATAAGGACAAGATTGATGTTATGGGAAATGATACTTGGGAAAAATACTCCAGTGGCCAAAGGTGTTAAGACGCAGAAGCAAACTGTTACAAGGCTGATGGGTAAGGTATGCAAATGCGGTTGATAGAACACACAATGGTAACGTCCTTCGATGTAAGTTTCACGAGCCCATAGAAGGGAAGCTTGGTGATTTTTCATATTAAGAGAGTATGAAAAAGGATAAAAGGAAACTCCATTGGGGTACCTTTTTCGTCAATAGTCTAGTTGGTTCGAAAAAGGGATAAATTAGCACTGACTAGACGTCAATTCAAAACCATTTTAACGAGTGTGAAAAGGACAAGATCACTCAGCTATTTTTTCACTTTTAAGGAGTCTGAAAAAAGCTTAACTATGGACTCCGTCAAGAATGTTCTTCTGGACCATTTTAACGAGTTTGAAAGAATAAGGTCACTCGGTGATCTTTTCAATTTTAGGGAGTCTGAAAAGAGCTTAACTATGGACTCCAGGGGGGTTTCTTTTTCGTAAATTTAGTCCCTCAGGCCCAAAAAAGGAATAAAATTATACCTGAGGATACTCTTCTAAAGAATGGAAATTCAATAGAGGATTCCTTTGTTCGTACAGTTGACCATTCAGACCGAAAAAGGGGTAAACTACCGCCGGACAGACGTGACTTCAAATTTCAGTTTAACGAGCGTGAAAGGTCACAAGATCGCTCGACAATCTTTTCATGTTTAGAGGGTCTAAAAAGGGCTTAAAAGGAGACCCGTTATGTTTTGGGAGTCTGGAGGGTAAGACAAAGAGTGAAAAAGACCCATGCGAATGAGGCTCAAACTCGTATTCAGGAAAGACTATATGGACTCCCGAGCCTACAGTGTTGTTAGAAACGACATGGACACCATAATGCAACCAGGACCTACCTAGGGCATCCATGTTTCGGTAAGCTCTACCACCGAGTTGCGACACTTCTAGAGCATATATGAAGGTTCCGTGCCACAACCGGATGGGATCGATCCTATATCATAAGAACAAAAGGCAACGAGATGCAACAGTTGGGATGAAATCCTACCCTATATGCTCAAGTTGATTTTATTTTTTATTTTTTTTTATGGACCGTCAATATATATATATATATATATATTTTTTATTTTTTTTATTTTCCGAAACTCAATAAAAGTTGTCCCAATACCTGATCAAATCCCTCCCATATAACTCCTGGATCACTCTAAATGGTTTTTGGTATAAAGAAACTGATAAAGGGGCCCAAAAAAGTGACAAAAAGAGGCCAAAAAGTTTATAAATAGAAGCTGGCAGCTCATTATCACCATTGCTGATTTGGAAATTGACTCTGGAGCCAAAAGACCCCCTTTGCCAAAGATCGTGATTTCGGGAGCTACAGTGGACGAAACAGACTTCTGCTTGGACCAAGTAAGTACAACCTCCCTTGTCTTGTTATTCAATACTTCATTTGTTGAATTTAATTGATTTTGGGGGTGGGCGTCGACCTTAAAAAGGTCGGCCCTAGGAAAATGCAGCCTGTCCAGGGACAGCCCGTGGGTACCCACGTGCAGAGCCAAGCCTGCCCATGGGTACCCGCGACTGTCACCTCGACAGGCCGCGGGTACCCCCCGCGTGATGAAAAACTTAATCTAAACAAGTACTGACCCCCCCCCCCTTTTT
>ML787374.1:91563-119917 GCA_009831015.1 Picea engelmannii
AGTACCCCTACCCCTTCTTTTATAGGCTAGAAGGAGCTAGGGTTTTGGATGAACTCTCGGCCATGCATGGCTGGGAGTTTCAGTTAACTGACCCATAGCTTTTTGTCCCGTCGGCAACTTTCCCATTTTTGTGCTTTGTTAGGTAAACACGGGCTGTAGTAGGCCTGCCATCGTTCCAATGCATGCAGCAGTAGGCCTGCCAGCGTTCCAACGCGTGCAGCAGTAGGCCTGCCAGCGTTCCAATGCGTGCAGTAGTGAGTTAGGGCGCGTTTGACTTAACTCAAAAGGATTTTCAAAGAGGTTTCTCAGCAAATGTTTTGGCAATGAAGGGATATGAGTTGGCCTGATGCTAGGTAAGCATGTATGGTGCAATTTAGGGTTATAACAGTAGGTCACGCTTCTCTCTTTCTATGGTTGGATAAGGCATCTTCCTTCCCCTCATTCTTGGCACTTCCCTCTCCTCTGGTGGATGAGGCGTTTGCTTGTTTCTTCTTCTCGGCGGCATGGTGAATTTTTCTCGCTTTCCCTGTCTGAAGTATACAAATAGAGCCAAGCTCTAATACCACTTGGTGTAGACCTATCGGCCCCTCGGGACCGAGATCTACTCACAGAATCGTTCTATATTCCCTTCGAGCCGGATCGAATATTTCAACTCCTCGCTGGAATCTACAATTTATCAACCCACTGGGCCTCTCTCACAGCTCGCAATCTCGCGAGTTCGGGGTTCGTGGCTCCTGACTCTTTCCCTCAAATCTCGTGATACCCGAGATTGTGAAATAGGGATAGCCCTTTCTTTCTTCAACGCCCTCCTTGCGCAACCACCGACTAGGCTAAGCACTAGCTCCTTTCGCCTCTCGCGCCTTCATGAGTTCAAAGGTTCAACCTTTGGTACCTTCTTTCCCGAACCCCCGAGAGGTGAGATTTGACCTTTCTTTCCTCGTTCTCTCTTCTCGCGACTTCATGAGTCAAAGGCTCGAACTTTCGTTCCCTTTTCTCCCGAGTACCCAAGACGCGAGAGGTCAACGGGGTCTTGACTCCTCCGTATATCTGATGTGTCTCTGCTGGTCCACTTCCAGAGCCCCACCATGCAGTTCTGCCACGTGTCCCTCGTGCTGGCTCTCAACACTTCGTGGCTTCACTTCTCGCTACTTCGAGCACCCAAATTTTGGGCTTTCACCCGATGAACCTCCGAGTTTGCGAGATCCTCTGATCCACTTCGTAGCTTCACCACTCACAAAGTTGAATGACCTCCCTTTCTGACCTCCGATGTCCGAGTCCCTGATATAGGTGATCTCACGACACGTGTCTTTCTTCCGTTGAATGGCTCAGATTCCTTCTCTATCTCGGGACTTGGCACCTCGCGACCTTGCGAGTTTTGATGCAAAGATTTCGACCTTTCAACTAGCGAATCCCCGAGACCCGATTCTGCGAGTGATTCAACGACCCATTTTCTCCCAAGATTTATGCTCGATGAATGCTTATGTAACCTTCTTGATCCCCTGTAAGATCAGATGGCTTCCGGGACCTCGTAAATTCTCCACGGAGAACTACGACCGTCAATTTCCTCCTTGGTGATTTCTGCGAAATGAAGCAAAGTGTTCTTCTTACAGAACTTGTCCTCCTACAAAACACCTTCATTGCACCTCCTTCCAATACTTCAAGCACTAGCCCTCTTGAGCTTGATTGAAAAATTCCCAAGTCCCTTGGGGAAAATTCTTGTGCGCATTCCTTGCGGCAATTCCTCAATACTTCCTAGTATTGGACTCTTAGACTCTGCGCACTCTCCGCGATAGCAGTCTTCCAACAACTTCGCTTAGTTTTCAAACACTGAGACTTCACTCAGCCTGTACACTCCTTGCATGGCTCCTGTGCTCAATTTGCACTTTTGCGAGAATGAGAATAACGTTATCTCTTCCGAGCTTTTAGAGATGGAACTCTGGACTCTTGTCAACGCACGCCTTGCAGACAACTTCATTGCACTCCTTGCAAGAAACCTCTTGCTCAGACAAAGAAACAATTTAAACTCATTCTTCACTCTCCCTCTCTTCATATTTCAGACATTAAATATGAAATCATACATTCACACATCAAAGAAAATGTATAACAGAGAGTAAACAATCATGAGCAAAACATTCAATCACGCATACACAGAAAGTATTTGAATGCCATGATTCTGAATCAAACTTCATATATTAATATCCAAATTTCTATACATGGGTTCTTCTACACAGTTTTTCTGCTCTCCTTTCTCTATGCTCTCTCATAATCATAATGTTTCTTATTGTTATAATAATACAAGGGAGGGTGTCTATATCCCATTTCCCTCTTCGCTCCTAAAACTGTCTAATATAGAAATTCAATTCTACCTACTTACATTCATTAACAGAAATGCCCTCACCTAATACAGATGAGAGAGGGACACTCAAGGTTTTTTTACAAATCAAGAAGTATGCCTCTCTTTAACTATCTCATTTAAGTCTGGCGTATCCACTTCAAAAACATTCAAACAATTTATCACATGCCAAAATGCGTTGGCGTTTCCCATGCTCGCTTGATGTTGGTGATGCTCCTGCATCAAATCTGGGAAAATCCATCTATGAAAAGGAAATTTTGGCTATTCTGCATGCTGTGGATTTGTGGCATCCTTATCTATTGGGGCAATGATCCCAAATTAAGACAGACCATCAAAGCCTCAAGTATTTTCTGGAACAACACATTTCCTCCCCAGAACAACAAAAATGGGTGACTAAACTCTTTGGATACAATTATGAGATCATTTATAAGAAAGGAAAATACAATGTGGTTGCGGATGCACTTTACTGAAAATATGAATATGAAGGATCCCTTTTTTCTCTTTCATTCATTATACCAGATTGGCTCCAAGCCGTTCGCCAGGAATGGCTACAAGATCCCAAAAGTTTGCAGTTGATCCAACAATTGCAGTCCAATGCTCCAGCTTCCCTAGGGTACTCTTAGCTCCATGAAGAACTTCAATACAAAGGCCGTTTGTATTTAATTAAACAATCAAAGCTTAAATCCATGGTACTTTCTGAGCTTCATGCTACACCCACAACAGGGCACTCCGGGTTCACCAAAACCTATGACAGGGTAAAACGTTCCTTTTTTGGGGATGGTATGAAATAGGACATTCATAATTTTGTAGCTGAATGTGACATGTGTCAATGCAACAAGGGAGAAATAGTCAAATCCCCGGGCACACTACAATCGCTCCCAATTCCACCTGCTATTTGGAAGGATATCTCTATGGATTTTATTACTGACTTACCCAAATCGGGAAATAAATCTGTCATCATGGTGGTTGTTGATCGCCTTGCCAAGTATGCTCATTTATGAACCCTTCAAAACCCATTTACAACATCCATGGTGGCTCAAATTTTCATGGATCAGGTCTTCAAGCTTCATGGCATGCCACACTCTATTGTTTCTGATCATGACCCAACTTTCACAAGCAATTTTTGGCAAGAACTGTTCAAGATACAAGGCACCAAATTGCATATCAGCACAACTTATCATATCCCCAGACTGATGGCCAAACAAAAGTTGTCAACAAGTGTTTTGAAACATATTTGAGGTGTTTTGCCTCGGAAAAGAAAAATCAGTGGGCTCAATGGTCACCCCTAGCTGAATGGTGGTACAACACTTCATACCATACAACTACACGCATTACTCCTTTTGAAGCGATATATGGACATAAGCCACCTTCAATTCTCTCATACTTACCGAGTGCCTCGAAGGTCTAGGTGGTTGACCTAACACTTACAGCTCGAGAGGCTATTCTTTGTACCCTCAAAGAGAATTTGGTCATGGCACAAAATTGCATGAAGAAACAAGTAGATCAAGGTCGCTCTGAACGTCAATTTGCAGAAGGGGATTAGGTGTTTCTTAGACTGCAACCTTACAAACAAGATTCCCTCAAGGACGATTATTGTCAGAAGCTAGTGCCCAAATTTTATGGTCCTTATACCATGCTCAAGCGGGTGGGACAAGTCACCTATCAGTTAGATTTTCCCAGCCATTCAAAGCTACATCCTGTTTTTCATGTTTCATGCTTAAAGAAGGTGATTGGAGCTAAGTTCCAAGTTCAAACCAACCTTCTAGAGTTAGCTAAAGAAGGATCCATTTGTCTACAACCAGAAGCAGTTTTGGACCAACGTGAGCATTGCCTACATCAGAGAACCATCAAGGAAGTGCTAGTCCAGTGGAAAGATACAACTCCAACAGACGCCACTTGGGAACCAACTACCATTCTGTAGCAATTTCCTCATCTCAAGCCTTGAGGACAAGGCTGTTTTTAAGGGGGTGGACATGTTAGGGTCCTAACCCGCACATAGGTAGAACAATATATTTGGATGTAATAAAGGTCAATATTAATAAGGCCTTTCAATAAAATAGAATAAGGCGGATGTAAGAAGACCTAATAGAAGCTTCTGCTTCTTGAAGCAGGGATGATTTTAAGGATGGAAATTTATTTTAAAATGTATAAACCTTGGCGAATCTTACTAATCCTTCATATGCCAACTATAAATGTTTGGCGATATTTTTGTAAAAATATTCAAATTTCTAAGGATTTTATATAGTTTTTATAAAATTTTGGCGATTTTTAAGGTAAAATAATTTTATCCTATAGAATTTCGGCGAATCATTTTTAAAATAGCGAATCTCATTTTTGGAAAAACCATGGAAAATTAGCCCATGAGCGAAATTTAGCCCCTAAAATCATCCATGTCTAGAAGGATCTTCTTCTAGATGCTTCTTTTTAGTATAAATAGGAGTCGAGGGTATGATAACCCTAGCTTGGATATTATTGTAATAGAGCTTTGCTCAACTGGAGGTTTCCCCCTCGAAGAGGCCCGTGAACATTGCTTCCAGATTCAAAGTGTTATTTCTGTTGTTATTCTTATATCATTTCAGTGTTATTGTGGTGAATGTTCTGGTTATATTGCTGTTATTATGGCATTACTATCATTTTATTTCTGTTCTGCATACATTTTATATATGGTATTTTACAGTTTACGAGGTAAGCATCTTTTCAACGGTCATATTTTCAATGTGTAAATAAGCTTGCTGGGCAAGCACCTTTTTCATTACATTTCAGTTTCGCTTTCAGAGTTTCATTTTTAGTTTGGAGCAATTACAATGTTGATTTTTCAGTTTAAAAGTAGGTTTAGTTTAGTTGAAGTAGGTCATAGTTTGAAGTTCACAGGTCAAAGAAGGTTACAGGTTTTGGAAACAACCCAATGGATCAGGCTACTTAGTCTACAACGTTCTTGGCATCTCACAGGGAGGATTTCATCCCCAATTGGAGCCTATGTTAGGGTCCTATAATTTTTATAGGGTAACTCTTCATGATGACTGATATTCATTCTTCAGTGATTGTGGGGTTGAAAATAATATTCCATGTTGTAAATTATTTCTAGAAAGATTAAAAAAACAAATTTTTGCTACTCAACACATAATTTTTATCCTAAGTTGCAAGCATACATGAATTTTTGTTGCGTAGTGGGTAATCACCGCACTAGTCTCCATCAACGACACCCATCAGCACCCATATCGATGGTCCTCAGTTCATTTCAGACCCCCCTAAACTTTCTTCCTTTAACAGTGGGGGGGTTTAGAAAAGCAGTTTCTTTGGCGTTGGCCCCACCTAATGTGGTGCCTCCGTGTTATTTCAGACCCCCTCTCTCAAATCCTCTTACCACATACCCCCCCCTCCATAATCCTACCAAACCACATATCCAATACCACCTACACCCCTGCTTACACCTTTTCTCCACTCACCCTCTTGCCTGTTCATACCCCTTTTCTCCCGCTTATCACCTCATCCACCTCTCTGACAAATCTCCCTACACCTCACCTCCCTATCTACCTCCCCCTCTCACCACACACCACATGTCTCCTCATTCTCGATACCATCCACCTCTCCACCTATGATTCCCTTCTTCCTACCACTTACACTCCCACATCCACTCATCCCATATCCTATTTGACACTTGTCCCCATGTCATCCTATACGTAACCACTTTCTTCCTCCCAAAACTATTTTTGACCAGTCTTATTCCGAGGATATTTCTAGGATAACCAGGGAAAATTTTTAGAACCCAAAAGAGGTTTTATCTTAATACAAACCAAGGAAAAATAACCTCTTTCAGTTTTTCTACAAGTGTCACGGATTAGGAGAATTGAGAGCATATTTGGGGCCTATTTTCAGGATTTATTTTCTTCTTGTTTTACACATCTTTTTCAAACTCATATCCTAGACATATGGAGATGAATTTAAGAAAATTGAGAGAGTTTTTTTTATCAAAACAAGATGATATACAAAAACCTCCCCCATATTTTACACATCTATCGTATATTGAGATATGTGAAGATATTACTGGACCCTGTTTTTCAGAATTTCGTGAGAGAAAAAAGTCAAAAGAACATATGGCATAGATATCGGATTCAAAGGAACATATCACCCATATATCCCATCAAAATAGTGCCATACCTATGAATGAATCTCAACAAACATATATGATTGTAATAGTTAGTTTATATCTTTCTTAAAATAAATCCTACTCATTTATGACACGATCCTTTGTAAACAACTGATAGATACTTCCCATTTCGAAGTATTATGGGTTGGGACCTGCATGTAGGATAGGATAAACATTTTAAAGCAGATCATAGATCCCCCTTTGATCAAATTTCAGTAATACAGATGTAATTATAGGATTCACATGTCACTTATGTTGGTGAAGTGCATCTATGTTTGTATATGTGTTTTCACTTCTTTCTAGCTATTATCCATAACTTTTGAATTATTCAATAGAATATTAGGAGAAGAATTTGTTTAAATGTACACTCTACCTTTGGCTGTGAATAATTTCCTTGTTTTCTACTAGAAGGTCAGTCCCAAAATTCTTGATTGCTCTGGTACAATCCTATCTTCTCAAATTTCCTTTCACATCACTCAACAATCTTAAGAATCCGACAAAGTGCCTATCCTACCCTGTAATGTTTCCTGCATAACCTGTCTTGATTGAACACAACCTCTTTGAATCCATTTTCCCAATGGCCCATATTATCTATCCCAACCAACGGTTCAAAAAACCAAACCTCGCATTATCATAACTAGCCTAAAATTTCTAACAAACAAAGCTAAATATTATAGAGAGATCCCTCTCTGAGTCTAGGAGTGTTAGACCCTAGAATCCAAAGTGGTTTTGTAGTTACCTCCATCAACTTCTTCCTTAGCCTGAGAAATTATAGAGTGATAACACCTGGGCAAATCCCGAAGGTCTGGTAAGGACGGTCTATTAGAGTACCACGTGGTAGCTCCATTAGGATTATATATCCTAGGGAATATTATGATTATTGGGTAGATTCTGAAGGTTCGGTAAGGAGGGTCTGTTAGAGTACCAAAAAATGTTGTTGTTGCACCTGCCTCATTCTGTTTCCATATGATGATGATATTGTTGTCCCATCCTCATGCTGATGATGTTTTTGTCTCAACCTCGTGCTGATGATGTTGTTGTCTTAGCCTCGTGCTGATGATTTTGTTGTCTTAGCCTCATGCTGATGACGTTGTTGTATCAGCCTTTTTCTAATGATGTTGTTGTCTCAACCTCATGCTGCTGATGTTGTTGTTTCAGCCTCGTGCTGTTGATGCCGTTGTTGTATAAACCTCATGCTGTTGATGATGGTGTACCAACCTCAGGTTGGTAATATTGTCGGTTTAGTGTTATGCTAATTAATTTTGATGTTTCAGCTTCATTCTATTGATGATGATGATATTATAGCTCCATGTTGTGAGCGATGATGATGATGATGCTACTCCAACTCCATGTTGTGAGAAATGATGATGATGCTACTCGAGCTCCATGCTGTGAACGATGATGATATTGATGATGAGAAAAACATTCGATGATTTGTAGATATGCCAGTCAATGTTCCAGATGCTAATGATGTTGTTTCCCTCTCTCTTTCCTCTTGATGTTGTATTGGGTTATTTCAGTAGAATACCCTTCTCTTTAAGGGGGAGTATTGAAATATTGTAACTTCGAAGAATATTCTAATTATATTTGAGTTATTATCTTATAGATCAAATCCCCTTTTTTGGATTGATCATGTCGGGTATTGTATAAGACCAAATCCCCTTTTGTTGATTGGTCAAACCATATTTATATGTTGGTATTTGTAAAGTCAGACCCTAGGGTTTATAAAGTGGTTCTAACCACTCTTGGAAGAAGTCGGCCCTACTAAGTGAAGAGACATAACCCTAACACCTCATGAATAGTATTTATAAGTGAGGATGGAACCTCATTTGTTCACACACTCACTCACACTTCTAGTGTGAATATTTTGAAGGTATTTGTAGTTGCAAGAAGAATGAGAGAGAGGCTCATGCTCAGTACTAGTCTATTCTTGGTGGTTTGGTCTTAAGTCTTAGCATTGTATTGGAAATCTATTATTGAGGAATTTTTTGCTGGGTTTTCTCCCCCATGAGGGTTTCCCAAGATAAAATGTTGTGTACCTTGTGATTGTGTTTCTTTTAGTGATCCTACTTATCCTGTTGTTTTGGAAATGCTCTAGAAGAATTAAAAAGAACCTAATAACAACTCTAAATTTAACAGAAACACATGGGAAGAGTACTAGGGGGAAGACATCCAAATTTCTATGGACTTGGATTCACCTCATAGTCGTGCCATCAAGTTGTTAGGATAGAGGACTTGCCTTATGTAGACACCAACTTTTGGAAGGATCCAGAGCTTCCCCTCCCCTCGAGAGAGGCATATGGCCCGATGGGTAAATGTGATTTTGGATTTTATATATTTCAATGTTTTTGGATTTTTTTGAGATATAATATTTTTTGTGGGTGCAATATGAATGACATGACTTTTTTTTTTGTTATAAATGTAGGACCAGAGTGTCCAGAATGATGGGGCTGATATCGTCACCAAATAAATGATGAGGAGTCATTAGAGGGGGAAGAAGGTGGTGAGAGTGGGGAGCTACGCAATGCACGACAAAATTTGGAGGGGGTGACTATGGGAGTCCCCCCTATCATAGGATGAGATGCTGCTGCACCTACAATGAAATGCATAAGGTGTATCATTTCCCCTTCATCGAATTCTCCAGAAGGTGGCTCGAGTAGTACTATCCTACCTAATTGAGATGACTAGACGATGACATCCCCATTTTTGTACTAGATATTATTATTAGTGAATCCTCATTGTTTGTATTAGAAGGCCATTAGATCCCCAATTTTTTATGTGCATCTAATTTTGAAGGATGTAACACACTTTTTGATATATAAAAATATATATGTTTGTTTTATATGCTACTTATGGATGTCTAATTATGTGATTTTCAATCATGTTTATGGACATTCATGCTAGATGGCTTAATTGATGAGAAAAATTCCATTCTAACACGTAAGTAGCCAATGAATAATCCAATGCATTATATCCTCTTAGAACATGACAATACTCGATGTACTCAAAGTAGCATTCAAGAAGATACACCCTCAAATACTTATGCAACAAGGCGAGATGTATGGCACTATAGGCGTGATTCAACTATGAGACCAAAAGCCGAGAGTCGAACCTGGAAACTAGATGATGGATGCCAAGGACGGGATCCTTGGACAAAATTTCAATGAAAAAATTATATTATGCGATGTTATTGGTTGTAGGACCAAGGTAGACACCTCTTGAACTCACCATCTCATCAGTGGGTGAGAATATCACCCAGGTAGTGGAATCTATATTCCAGGTACTATTGCTGGAAACACCAACATATACAATGTATACTGAGGTGGACGATGACATCTGTAAATCAAGCATAAAGCATGATAAGCAACGAAATAATACAACCAACACACACAAAAAGAAAATCATACCAATCTAAAACCGAAAACACACCTATGTACAAAGAATCACATGGCCGAATGGTATAAACATAAAGCATTTTAAGGTAGATACCATTGTGAGGGTCCGAAAGGGGATTTCCATCACAATCAACTAGCTCGTAGGATCCTCATTTCAAGATACATTTGACAATGTAGGGACCATGCCAAAGGGGTTCAAATTTATCTACTCCTAACGTATCATGATCTTGATCATAAACCAAGACCAAGTCACCCTCTGAAAAGACACGAGGATGGACATATTTATCATATTGGGCTTTGATGCATTTCTTACGAGTCTCATTTTCCAAGGTGGCATTGTGACATTGTTCATTAAGACGAGCCAAGAACAAGAGATGCTACTCCTTAGAGGAGGTGGTGGAAAACAATTCTACGATGAACTTCATTAATGGGATTTCACATTCAATCAAAAGCACTGCCTCTAGACCGTAAATGAGTTGGAAAGGTGATAACCTGGTGGCATTTTTAGTTGAGGTACAATAAGCCCATAATGTCTAAGATATCATGAGATTCTAGTTAGTCTTGTGTTTTCCCAACATCCTCTAGATGATGGTATTTAGGACACGATTGATGGCTTCTACTTGGCCATTGGCTTGAGGATTATAGGGTGTTGAGTTCTCATGGAGAGAATCCAACCTGGTAGGTAATTTAGTCATGATATTGTTACAAAAATGGGACCCATGGTCCATCAATATGGTCTTATTAACACTGAACCTAGCAATAATGTGATTGAAAAAGAATAGAATAATGGTGGTGCCGTCATTGGAAAAGGTAGGAAAGGCCTCAACCAATTTAGTGAAGTAGTCAATAGCCACGATGATGTAGCCATGTTCATCAGATGAGGTAGGATTACATGTAATGAAATCAATCACCCATTTGGAAAAGGAAAAAGGACCGACTGTCACCATAATATGAAGAGGAGCAGGGTGAGCTTGCATCTTGCAAATGAATATTTGACAAGAATGAAATTTCTGAACCACATTCATACAATCTTTGAATATCATGGGCCAGAAGTACCCAACGTGCAATATATTTTTGGTAGTGACCAACCCATAGAGATGACCGACACATGCTCCAACATGGAAATCATTTAAAGATATTTCATCTTCCTCATGGATAAGGAAATGACATAGAATCAAATTAACCCCTTGACGATAAAGGGTATCATCCACAATGATGTAATGTCGAGCTTGATTCCTTATGCGACGATGTTCATCATGGGAAAACTGAGGATGGAAATGCTGGGTCTAGAGGTAGACCAAGACATATCCATACCAGGGATTAGATGAGTCAATGAGGAATAAAAACACATTAGGATATGAGTCATTAAACATAGGTTCAACATCGACTCAGGGAATTTCAAACATCAACTCTGGGAAAACCAATGATTTCTTAGACTTGGAGGAAACAAAATCTAGGTCGAACTCTTAGAGGATCACAATCCACTTTGAGTAATTTCCCCCAATGATATGATGGCCGAGGATGTGCTACATTGGGTTGGCGTCAGAAATAACAATGGTATTTCGTGTGACGATATAATGTTGTAAATGTTGGACATCATGCACAACTACCAAGTCCAACTTATCAACATGAGAGTATTGAGGCTCAATACTGGCCTGTCCCTTTCTAAGATAGTAAATGATACACTCTCATTTTGCATCATCTTCTTGGATGAGCACCATTCCTATGGTGGATTCATAGGCTGTGAGATAGAGTAAGAAGTATCGACCATATTCAGGAGGGATCAATAAGGGAGTTGACATTAAGGAATTATTCAAGGTGTCAAATGACCGTTGAGCTTGGTCATTCCACACAAAAGGTACACTATTCTTCAACAAGAACATAAAACCTTTTTTGATATTAGCGTAATTGCCAATGAATATATGAAAGAAGTTTTCCTTCCCTTGCAAACTTTGGATTTGGCTAATGGTACGAGGAAGAAAATTGACAATAGACTCAACCTTCAAGGGATAAACCATAATCCCATACTTGGACATAATGAAGCCTAGAAATCATCAAGACACCACATAAAAAATGCATTTATGTGGGATCAAATAGATATTATAGTAGCGGGATCAGGTGAAAATGGCTCGCAAATGGTGGGGGAAGGGGAAATAGTCCTTCATTCATATGGTTCTTGGAATGAGCAGCCAAATTGTCCAAGTATGCCTATACAATCTGTTTGATTTCATGAAACACATAATACATGGCCCATTGGAAGGTGGATTTAACATTTTTAAGACCAAATGGAAACTTTCAATAAGCAAAATTACCCCAAGGACAAATGAAGTCAATCTTGTGCTAATATTCTAGTTTGATTTAGATTTGATTATATCCAGAGAAACTGTCCATGAATAAGAAGATTTCACTCTCAACACATTCATCGATAATGTTGTCAATGAATGAGGTTGGATAATTATCCTTTGGACAAGATTTGTTCAAATCCCTATAATCGACACAGACCTTAACAATGCCCCATTTCTTAGCGACTAGAACGAGGTTGGAAACCCATTTGGTCAAGGGAAACAAATAGATAAACTATGCATGAAGAATCTTTTCGACCTCTGTCTTGATGGAAACAACTTTCTTTGGGTTGATTGGTTGGAGTTTCATCCATAATGACTTGGCTCTGTCATATGTTTTAATTTCATGTTCGATAATTTGGGGGTCAATGTGGGGGTCAATGCCAGACATTTCTTCATAGAACCAAGCAAAAGAATCACAAAATTATTTGAATAGGGTCATAGAAAGTTCAATTTCTTGGTATGAACAATCGACACCTATCAAGATGCGTTCCATGACACTTGATTATAGGAAATGTCAATGGGGATAGTTTTCAAAATATTTTCCAAGTTCCCTTCTGAAAAAACATCATGAATCATAATGGTAGATTGGTACCATTGAAAATTATCAATGGAGGCATGATTTTTAATTTCATCCTCTAACTATTCTAAATTGGGAATAAAATACACTCAATGGTGCATATCCTCCCATGGCTTATCATATGAAGATATGAAATCCATGAAAGCTTCATTGTATGGAAGTTTGATATCGAGGAAGTCATCAGAAACTAAAAGAGCAGTGATGACCTACGAAGGCCTTGGGTACTGATAAAACTACACATCCTCAAGGGGGTCCGAATCAGGTTCAACAATGCTTATTATATCACATGATAGACAATCTTAACCGGGATGAGAGGCATGGATACTCCATATGATTCAACATCCTTGGGATGAGGTATCACCCAAGGATTGACAGAGCCAAGGGATCTACTGGTATAAAATAATTTTGATAGGAGGTGGTGGGGGAAGGGGAAATAATCCTATGAGTGAAGGATCTTTAAACATCCTCACATCCATGCTCATATGATACTGTTGGGTATCATCGACAAAGGGTACATTAGACCTCGCATTGGATCCAAGGTATGGGGTAGAAAACATAAGTTGATCGATTAACACTATTTTCCCTTGATGAGGGAAGCATAAGATGTTAAATACTGATGAGACAAATGCATTCATCTCGTAGAACCAAGTGTGCCTGAGTAACAAGTTGTACTCAATAGATGCATCGATGACCTCCACAACAACATAGATAGTCTTACCACCTAAATCGATGGGTGAGGTGGTGATTATCCCATGGGGCTGGAACATATGTTGATATAATTCTTTTAATAGTGTTGCAAAAGTGTAGATATTAGGAGAGCCAAGGGACTTCCAACATGACATATACATAACCCAAGTTGAGGCTCCTTCATCAATCACAGTTCAAAGGATATTTTCCCCTGTCATTCTCACTTTTATATGGAAAGAGATTTGATGGGAAAATGTATGATGAACCTGATCAGAATCAAAGGTTATCAAACTTGAATATGAGGGATCTGTTATCATGGTATTTGTACTTGTGACAAAGCCCCACACAAGTCCTCAAATCCGCATAACTACAAGATAACCCACCACTGTCACCTTAGCAGGAAATCCCTACATTTTAGAGATGGATGAGGTCCATCCCAAGGGAGGTGTCCCCGATAAACTCAAGGGATCAGATATCAAGGACATGGTCAAGCTCATAGCACCCTCTCATTGGTTACCTAATTCAAAGGGTCTATGCCTGTGAAATTGAGTCAAAAGAAGATTTTTTGTACCTACCTGGAATAAGATCAATATAGCATATGAATNATATATATATATATATATATATATATATATATATATATATATATATATATATATATAAGATGGATGAAGTAAAAATTGCATCAAGATCACAGTTTATAACAACCAATAGTATTTTCTAACAACCATAAGAAATTCAACTTGGAATTACAAGAGATTATAATGAAGACTTAACATTTATCAAGTATATCATTTAGCACTTATCCCAAGAAATTTGTGAGTATGTTAGCTAGTAATTAGAGTGAATTATGTAGCAAATTGCAAGAGTTAGGATGGTTGTTAGAAAATATTTGCAACATCAACAACTAAATTAGTATATTAAGCTAAGGTAAGGTTAGATAAAATTAGTATAAGATTTAGACAATAGAGTTTGATAGTTTGTTTGATCAATTCCTTCACAAGAGAGCAAGTGAACTAGTGCCCTTTTGAGGTATGGAGTCATTTACAACAACAATATAAGTTGGATAAATAATGATGATAATAATGTCTAAGGATGATGAGATGAAATTCGAGGTGATAGAATCTTAGGGCCTCAAGTTTCAAGTCTCAAAAGATGAGTTTTTCTAGAGAACAAGATATTTTGGGCTCTAGTGAATTCTTCTTCTTCCTTAGGCTCTTGAAATATATAGCAACAAGTTTCTAGAACAAGACTCCTAAAGTGATAGCACTTTAGGGATTTAAGGGCCTACTCTAGACAATATTCTCTCAACAAATCAATGGATGAAATATGATAGAGAGAGGAAGAAACACCTTATGTCCCTCTCCGAGGGTTTACACAAGTAATATAGCTTCAATATCAACAAATAACACATACCATAAGAATTCAACACATGAAATAAATTGCATATTTTACTTACTTCACCAAGCATAAACAAAGAAAAAACCCTAATTTACATAAAATTCCACCATAAATCAGCCAAGAAGCATCCAAACCATGTCCTCCAAGTGATGCACACTAGTAAAAGAGACCAATAGCTTAAATATAACGAAAATTTCAGTCTTTATCTTCTTGTGTGAGGAAAGTTATGATGATAAATGAAAATGGAAAGGCCTCTATTTATATGTGGCCTTGCAACCATATTTTCCCACTTTAAAAGTCAACTTTAAAATAATAAGAGATCTGACCTCATAAAATTTTCCCTTTCAGTTACATAAAATCAATTTTACATAAAATAACCCTAAAACAAGGGTGATGCCATCCCTTCTAAGGTGATGTTATGCTCTATGAAGGTGACATTGAGGTAGAAGTGTGCAACTCTAGGCCTCTAAAGGCCATCCCTCATGCCACATATGCCAAAACATCAACTCCTAACACTCCCTCATCAAACCATAGTCTCCTACATGATGTTATGAGCTAGGTGGTTGACATCCAAGCCTCCAAAGGATGATGTCCATTTGGAAAGAGGTGGGAGCTTGTCTCTTAGCCATGCCAGAGTGACCCTAAGTATAGTGACCTCCTCCTTCAAGGTAAAAATGATCATCATAAGGTTACCCCAGATGTGGGGTATAACACCCATCCTTTGGTTCCAAATCCTTCATGAAGTTCTGAACACGGTCATCTCCTCATGAATACCTGTCCATCGATAAAGGTTCTGCAAATACAAACATATGCTCCCTCCAAGGGTCCATAAGTCACAAGAATCATTCCAAGTAATCCACATCTAATAATGGAACCACCCAAACATGTGCATCAAACCCCCTTTTTCAAACTAAACACATGCTCAAAGACCTTATACAATTTGTCAAATTTAGGTGTGTGAGGGGTGTCAAGGCATCCTATTGGGTGAGTCAATCCCCAAGTCAAAGGTTTTTTCCAAGGGAACCCTATCTAATTCATTTGTGAGTATGAGGTGGAGTGGGGTAAGAGTTCTGGGTATTGGGTTTCATGACATACAAGGACTCATATTATCTCATTTATGGGTTCCTTTGTTGAGGGCTAGCCACATCCTTTTCCTCTGTTTGTTTTTTCTAAAGCATATTTTTTCCAAGCCCTTTATTAGCCATTTATTTTGCATGTGTTTCCAAGTTGAATATAATAAGGGGAAATAAAAGGAAATTAATATCCCACATATGATCTACCTTGGTTTGCATGATTTCCCAAGTTGAAGACAATAAGGGGCATTAAAAGGAAATTCATAGCCCACATACGCTCTACCTTGGTTTGCATGATGATTATCTAGTTATTTATTTTATGGGTCCCTCATTTTTTGAGAAGCGTTTCATTTTTCTTTGGATCCCATGGTGAGATTTTAATGCATGATGCTTTTTCTAGGGCACCTCTGAGCCTAATGAACCCTTCTTCTCATGAAATGAGGTACATGCCCTTATTGGGTCAATAATCTTGAAAACTCAAAATATGAGGAGATGAAATGGAAGAAGCATGGAAAGTGATAAGTATGATCAGGAATGGTACGCTGTCTCTTCAAGTAACACTCTAGTAACACTACATTCATGAGGGTGACCAACTTACTAGGACATGATGAAACCCATGAAGGTTAAATAAGGCAAAATGTATCATTTCCAAGCAAACATTATTTAATCATGAAAGGATTGTTTGCAACATATTCAAATGTTTCAATTATTAAAGTGACACTTACCATGAAGTCAAAATTATTACCTCCTGAAGTAAGACCTACTGTCTTCTAGGGCCAGGCTGGTGTGATGGATATTTTTCTATTGCTAGTGATGGATAATGGGGAAAGTCAAGATAGGAGGGGACTTGTGGGGCTCTTCTAGTCAATTTGGCTCTCGACACTCCATTTCTACTACCTATGGGCCTTGAGACATGATCTCCTTAGTTACCTCTAGGCTGGGGGGGTAACATTAGGATCCTACTCGGGGACATGTGATTACCATAGAGCATATGAGAACCTCAAAATATATGGTATTAAATGTTCCTACACACATAAGAAAAATCATAAAAGCATCGAGGGTGATGCTATCACCCCTTATTCTTATGAAATATTGCTAACTATAAAAATTTCAAAGCAAATGTTGAAAATAAAATTTTCCAATTTTTTTGTTCTAACAAATCAATATGATCATGCAAATATGAGTATGACATACCAATGATGCAAGATGAAATAAGAGAACATGTAAATCACAAGTATGTATGAAAATGGAATGCGTGATGCAACATATGTATACAATGCGATGCAAATTGTTATAACACAAATTGCCACATCTATTGCATTTGTGAAATGGCCTAGACATTCCCTAGCTTGTAACCTTAAATCCCATACTCTTTCAACAAAATCATCTAAAAAACATTTTTGTTTCCATCTCCAGGTCACCTGTGTGAAAATTGCAGATGTTTGTGCCTTTCTAGTTTGCATGTCGTGGATGCCCTAAAAAAATATGAAAAATAAAATATTCCACATTTTCAGATGGAGTTTTTGGTTGGGCTCGTTCCCAAACTTCCCTTGGACCATACACAATGGAATTCAACCACTTCAACCCATTGAGGATGGTATAAAGGCACCTTTTAGGGCATGGATGAGGAGTACATCCTTGGTGCAATATTATGCTGACAATTTTGCAAGCTTCCTTCATTCCACGATCCTTTGAGTAGCATCCCTTTTCTGGAAACTCATTTTACAACATTCCTTACTCCCATATATATGACCATAGGGTGTGTTCCTATCCATTTTGGGTCATATGAGGAATATTCATCCTACAGAGTAGATGCTTGAAGGACCAACAAAGGAACCTTGGTAGTTGGCTTCAAGGTAGTGTCAACGGTTAGAGTTAGGTTGTAACTACCTACTCATACTATTTTCAATAAAAGAGTTCTCTTTCCCTCCATATGTATGTAATATTGTTCAATCTATTTGTATATGCTTATTTTCTTTACATATTTGAATTTTCTTATTACATGTATGAATTGTTTTCATAACTACCTGGTGGAAACATAGACTTGATCTCCTTTTGCAGGCTGATACCAACAGATATTAGGAGCAAATAAAAGGTAGAGAGCGAGGAATGACATCAAACAATAGGATACAAGGTGTGACCTCTTATATTCTCTCTTCCAAAAGTAGTTATTTTATTACCAATTTATATGTGTCAGAGTAGGGTTTGTCTTTTGAATACAATCAGGTTCTGTTGTGACATGACCGAGGGTCATAGGGAAAAATCCTGTAACAAAATTGGATACCATAATGGGGATGTATTCTCCTAGTTTAGATCAGTCTTAGGTTGTCTTTTGATATCTTTTATTTTAGTAACGTTTCTTGTTTTCTAGGCTTTCCTTTCAAAGCATTTTCCATCTAGAAACTTTTTCTAAGTTTCTAGAAGCCTCCTTCTGGATTGGATTTTTCTTTTTTTTTTAAGTTTTACTGGTCCATCCACACTTTGTCCCTTTATGAGTCATGAATATCTGTGATTTTCCCTTGTATGAACCACAGATGTCTGCTAGTCCTAGTGTACATAGTTGTAGATCTGTGTAAGAAACTTGATTTTTGAGCCTTCCTCTTAATTTAGGAGGATCTAGTTTGGTTCTTTAGTATAATATGAGCTTATTGGGTTTGCTTTTGCTTTTTATTGCTGTGTTAAGTCTATGAAAACTTTGAAATAATATAAAATAAATCTCTTTTGGTTAGGTTAGTATTTTGGTTATAAGGTTATTTAGGTGGGTCGAAAGGTCAGTCATGTGTGGTCGGGTTAAGTTTCTAGTTTGATTTCTATGTTTCAATGATTTTAATTGTTTTGTTTCTTCCCCTTTACCTTATTCCCTTTGTTCATAAAAGAAAAAGGAAAATCACATCTCATTTTCATTTCATTTCTTTTAGTAACAGAAAAAAAAAAATCGATTGTTTGCTAGTCATTATTCTCTGGTTCCCTTGTCTTTAAACTTTTCAAGAAAATAATTTCCTTACTAGCACTTAGGTATTTAGTCATGTTTCCTTATTTGGTAGAAAGAAGAAAAAAATGAAAAAACCTAGTTTTTTTCTAGTTAGTTCTCTTTCTTTATTTGCATTGTTTTGCATTGTTATTTGGAAAAGAAAAATACAATAGCATAGGAAAAATTTGCATTTCAAGGTTTGAAGGATTGTTCATGAATTTTCTTTTTTGAAACTCTTTTTCATTGAAGAATTAATGTAAATTTTTATTTGCTAGTGTTCTTATAAGTTTCTTTTTTGCAAGATTCTCAAACAACATTAGTTGCACCTCCATACCCTTTGAGTAAAAACAACCGCTAAAAAGAACACCAAAACTTAAATGTACTAGACTTTGTTTCTAGGGTTCACAAACAAGTTTAGGGTTAGGGCCTTGGTTTAGGTTGGAGAGTTAATTTCTCCAAGGACAAAAACAAAACATAGGAGTCTGATCTAGGGAGAGTCTCAAATCCAAGTGTTGTATAAGTATATAAGGAAAGCTCCTCTAACACAAGAGTCAAACACGAGGTTATGTAAATGAGAGTTGAGGAGATATCCCCTTCGAATCTTGATTGAGCATAGTGGATAGATCATATATTGGAAGGTTTTCCTAAAGTGACACTGACTCATCTGGTGTCAGTCCTCTACAAATTTTGAACCTGGTTGAAGTTTTCTTGAAGTGATACTAGCCCTCTTGGTGTCAATCCTCTAGAGCTTCAGACCTAGTTTGATATTTTTTGAAGTGACACTGGCCCTTTTGTAGACAATAGTCTAGAATAGATTTGGGTTTAGTTACCCTGCCCATACATTTGATCCTGAATTTCAATTGTACCCCCTGGATGCTAACTGTCAGTTGGTGATCTTAGTTTCTTTTCCTAGGGATCTCAAAGGTGACTGCAGGGGTTTTTTCTGGTACATGGGGCATATTTTGTATCACACTTTTCAGTACTGCTAGAGGGTACCCTGCAAAGCATGGGTACTTGCATCAGACAAGTTTGGTCAGTGGAGGTTAGGATAAATGATTCTCACTCCTTTGTTCGCTTGATCATGGGACTTGATAAACCCATGCCTTTGTTCGAAAGGTCCATTTCCACTTTTTCATTTCATTGGACTCGAGACCTTATCCACCCGTGCTGAAGATTTGGAAAAGTTGCTTCCTTGTGATGTTTCTCTTAGGACTTTTTAGTGGAGTGTTACTTTGTATTGTTGGCCTTAGTTTGTGCAAGTATCACCACTTCTAGATTGTTGATTCAAGGTGGTCGACCAACCACTCCACTAGTGTTAAAGAAATTTTTTCCACACTCTATGCATCATACTTTGGTGGCCTTCCCTTTCCCTCTGTAGACTCAATTCCCCTATTTTTCTCAATCACAAGGAAATATAAAGGGCGCGTAATAATGCAGAATCCTTATTCCTTAGATGCCCTTAGTCTCTCACAAGTTCGACTGAATGGAGTGTTGACTCCAAGGGTCAGACAAATTTCCAAAACCAGTCAAAGGCGAGTGGCACCCTTTGAGCACGGAGGTGTGTCTTGAAGGGCATGTCGCATAATTAAAACATGATTCAATAAATCTAGGTGCCCTCGAAAACATTGAAACATTTAGACCTTGTTAGAATTAAATAATTGTTTGGTCAATAAATTATAAACTTAGAAGCTTAACAAGAGTCTAAGACTAAGTCTAAGTCTAAGTTTAACTAAGGGACTAATTAAAATATTGAATAAACTACGACATGAGTCAATTAATAGGAGATAAAATCAACTCTAGGAAAAGAGGGAATAAAATTTAAAGGTTGGGAAAATTGCACATGAAAATAATAAAAGTGATTTTTAAAATAGAATGAAATAAAACATGAGAGAATAGGTGTACAGATAGAGTAGCATATTGAATTAATCTCCCACAAATCCTAACTAAAATAAGACTCCTAATCCAACTCTAACTTAAGATATAATTAGGGGACACCCATTAAATGAGAATTTGGGGAACAAAAGGACAACTAAGAGAAAAAATAGGAACACATTGGGTAATGTGAGGGAAAATGGATTTTTAAATAAAATAAAAAAGGTAAATAATTGTGCAACTTAGGGAGATTGAGACAAGTGTGTTGGTGAATAATCACTAATAAAATAATTAAAAAGTTGAATTACTCATGCATGTGGACAAGTATCAATGAGAGTTTACCTATAAAAGAATTGGGGTAGAAGGGAAATGGATCTCATTTTTCTTAGTACTATTATGATGCCAAAATTTTGTTGGACTGTGTTTTACTTGTGAGAGTTGGGATTTCAAGCTTGAGAAAGAGTGGAAGATATTCCTTGTGAGGTAATATTAGAGCTATTGTTTTTGTGCTTGGCCCATTGTTATCAGACAAATCGGTAAGTGCAGACACAAACTGATATCCCTAACTTCAACAAGAAGCTAGAACAAAGCAGAGTATAACACAAGCTTCTCGTTAGATATCATTGTAATGTAAACTAGTTCAGAGAGGGACAAATGACATACCATTTAAATGACATTTGATCCTTGCTAGTGTCGTCCTTGCTCCATCTTTGGATTTGTGGGATGTTGAACCTGTTTAGAATAACAAACCAACAAAGAGAGAGAAGAACAACATATATATTCCAATGAAAACTATGCATAAGATCAAGGAGTTATACAATAAAAATGGAGACACTTTTATAGGGAAGAAATGTATTACTGCATTATATTAAATGAAAGTGGAGAATACAACCCATGCCTTGATGTTGCAAGGTCCCTTACAATGGCCCTTTGCTTCAACACACACACCTTTGCTCCAATTATTTTGATGAAGAGAATTCACAACTTGACTTGGAAAGCTAAAGCAAAGCTATCACAAGTGCAATCTTCAACATAATTCTTCATGCATAAGCAAGCCTAGCCTTTATCATGAGAGATCCTTATTTATATAGGGTGAAAGAGGGATGGATGAGGATATTAGGATGATCCCACTAAATCATATAAGAGAGTAATATCCAAACTGATCAAAGGCCACCTCATCTTCTAGAAAATTCCCTTCTAGAACTTTCATGAATTTCATCTTTTTCTCTTGTTTAAGAATCGTCACACCCTATGCACAAGCAGCCTGTGGCGACGATGCAGTCTAGTTTTGGTGCAACATGAGATGATCAAGCATCATAGCACCCCAAAAAATTAGAAGGGTGAGACGATCTCCTTTGATATGTTTTTTAAGAAAAGAAAGATGATTCACTTCTTCATGGAGAAAGTCTCATTTTAGTAACTTCAGGGAACATAGAAGTGAGTTATGCACGTATCGTCAGTTGATCAAAGGGGTGAACAAAATAATGTGTAACACTGATGCAGGAGCATCTCTCCATGTCAATCAGCCAGCCAACCAGCCCACGTCAGCGCACACATTCAATGAAGAGAGGCACAACTCTCATTTCAAAATTTGAAATTTGAATGTAATTAATGTTGTAGGCTATTGAGCCATAGAGCCATGCCTTTGTGCAGGCATTAGAGTAGATAGCCTTGAATGGTTTGTAAGGCTGAGATCTAGATCCGATTCTGGACTAGACAGTTCATTCAATGTAATTGAATAGGGTAGGTAGATTGGAGAGAAGAGCACAAAGATCCCCCTCATGTAAAAGATCGTGAGATCTTCTTGGTATTAACACAGAGAGCGTGAGAGATCATAGAGATCACAGACAGAGAGAGAGAGAGAGTAGAGAAGAGTCGAGACCTTGTTACAGTCCGTGCTCAGAACACCTTTGTAAAGAGGCATTTTATTAATACAAACAGAAGCAGTTTTTCCTGCAAGTATTTCTGTGTTGAATGAATGTCTATGTGTGTTCTTCATATGCTGTAGATGTATGTTAGGTATGCATTTGTAGGAGTTTTTTGATTTCAGGGTTAGAGGTCTTTGAGGCTTCACACCAGGAGGGTGTGACAAAATGCTGCGGGTTTTGATAGCCATGCACAGAGGGTGCATTTCTGAATTCTGCGGATTCAGACAAAGGCGTGCCAGGAGGGCACAGTAGCTAAAATCATTGGCTCAGAGGAAGACCTCAAGGTTGCTAAATACCTTGGAGTTAAGGATGTGTATGAGAGACACAGTTGAAAATAGAATCTCTGAGGAGTTTTGTAAGGATTTTCCAAGAGGGAATTGAGCACAGGCACAGAGTGCACAGAGGAACTCTGTTGTGAGTTCAATAGGAAGACAAAATCGGTGCGGGATACTGCAAGAGATATACCAAGTGGGCATTGAGCATATGCATAGGGTTGTTGAACACCCTACAGACTCAGCAAGAGGTTGCTTAAGCGAAGGAGTGTCAGGAGGGCATTAGATTCTTCATCTGAAGGAGAGGAAAAAAGATAAATTCCTTAGAGGTCGAAGCTACGAAAAAACTCAGAAGAGATAGCACCTTCGTGCGTGCAGAGACTCTGCAGAGAAGCACAGGAGTCAAAGAGTCCTTTGAGGATTCGAGAAGAGAAGCTCAGGAGGAGTAGCGTTTTTATGTGCGCAGGCGAGGGACTCAAAATTAGAGAGTTTTCCTTTGTAAAGAGAGTAAAGGTTGAGGCCTTTGGACCCTTGGAGAATTCTTCCAAGTTCAGGAAGAACGTGCATGCTTAGGAGGAGCACAGCAGCCATCGGATGAGGCTGAGGAAGAGATCTGGACCATTGGTTTTCCACGTCTAGGGAGAAATAGGAGAGTGCACAACGCGGGATAGATCTGAACCGTCAGATCTTAGTTAGAAAACCTGACAGCCATTGGATTTGTCAGGAGTTGCACGAGGGTTAAGCCTTCATGAACAGAGGTGAAAGTCCCGAAGGAGGATTTGGTATTGGGATTTTGGACTTCGGGATTTCGGAGGTCTCGAGGACGAGAGATCAGGACACTCCATGGTAGAAGTCCCGAAATAGCGAAATAGATCACAACCATTCGATTAAGGGAGGACACGTGTCGCGAGATCACCCATTTTAGGGATTTAGACATCGAGAAACAGAAGAGGGGAGTCTTTTGAATTTGCACTTGGCGAAGTCCCGAAACGATTTGGACCGTCCATCCGTAGAGGACACATGGCGGAGATTAAGAGTCCATCGATATTTCGGATAACGGGGATTCAAGTTGACAGAGGATTTGTGTCACTGGGGGTCGCAAGTCATGAAATTGCGAAATGACGAGGACCTTCCATCTAAGGGAGGACACATGGAAACAATCCAAGATTTTGGGGAAAATCCTGAAAGGAAGAGTCCATCGGGATTTCAAAAATCAGGAATTCGGGAGTCCCGTTGGCAAGAGGTCGAGCTCTTGTATTGATAAGTCCTGAAGGGAATAAGACTGGAGTCTTATGAGAAGTGGTCATACGGGCCAAGGCATAGCCCAGGGGGCTAATTGCTGATTAAAGCCTTTTCGGCATTTCAGCATTTCGGTGTTCGAGAGTTCGAGAAGACAGAGGTTCTCAACATCAGAAATCTGTGAGTCCCGAAACCCAAAATTCATGGTCATGTCAAGAAGATCGTGAGGAAAGAAGAAGGACCTGTGGATTGGAAATTGAGATTCCAGCAGGGAATCAAAAGAGCTAATTCGGCTTGGGGAAGTGATTGAATGATTCTATGAGTAGACTTTGGCCTGAGGGTCAGAAGGGGTCTGCGTCAAGTTTATGGTATCAGAGCTTGAATCTTGTCTGTAGATTCCAGGCAAGGGAAGTGAGGAGAAGGCAAAGGAAGATAAAGCAATGGAGACTCTGTGATGATTGTTTGCAGGTAGGCAACAATCAAGGAGATGGTCAGGAGGACTGTAGGAGAGGCTGGAGACACTCAGGGTTACAGAGTGACAGAGGTAGATTTTCCAGGAGGGTAGATAGACAGCAAGATGGCTATTAAAGGCCATAGATATGCCAGAAGGAAATACCCAGAGCTGATGAGCAAAGAAGAAATAGATGAAGAGCTAGCTGATATAAGGGTGGAGATAGAAAATCTTGCATTACGGATGCAGCAGAATGCCAAGTCGAGATGGGTATATGAATGGCCCATGAGGAAGCTGAAGGTAAAATGGTCAGTCAAGGAGTTGATGGCTAGAATACAGCGTAGGCTCTTAAGAGGATGGTTGAGGAATGCTGAAAACCTTGACAGACCTGAGGAAGTGGTTCAGGTATGTGAACTAGAGACTGGGAGAAATATCAATGGTGCTAAAGATGAATTGGGATCAGCTGAAGATCTCAAGGACTGCCAGGAGGGCGGCCCAGAAATTCCCAATTGACAAGAGGGAAAGGAGTTGAGGTCATTGTAGGATCTCATAGATTGTCATGAGGACAACTAGGAGATTTCACATTGCCAGGAGGAAAATGAGACGAGGTCACTGCGGGATCTCATGGACTGCCAGGAGGGCAACAGAAAGTTTCCAAATTGCCAGGTGGGCATGGGAACAGAAATGGGACTATTTAAGGGTCTCATGAACTTAGAGTTGAGTTTGAATCAGCCCGAGGGTCTGACAAATCAAGTGTAACATACCCACTACCTAATCAAATTTTTCCGGTCCTCTGTCGGACTCGAGCTCCTAAATGGCCATGGAGATCTAACGTAAACTGGCTCTTTCTCTTTTCTTCCCCATTCTCAGGTGATCGCGGGTCATGATCGTGGTTCAGTTTGAATGTAGTGCCTATTTGTATTTCGTGCTCCGGCGCTGCAGTAATCTCCAAACATTAGACTCTGCAACCATCGAAGCCCACCAGCGCTAATGTGCATCCCATAGGGATGAATTCCCACGGGGTCAACAAATGGCCAATAGGAATAAACCTCAACGGGGGTAGAGAACCGCCAATGGGAACAATCCCCGTCGCGCGTTTGGGTGTAACACAGGTGGTGAGAGGGAAACGCGACACGATGGCCATCATGACAGGGAGGGGCCCCACTTCACATGCCACACTATTCCGGACCCCCCCCCCATTAAAGACAGAATGGAAAGGGGGGGTCCGGAATCCACCTGGAAACCATTGATCACGATGAGTAAATCTAAGCCGTTCGAGAGTTGCGCGTCCAATTCTGGAACACCCCCCCCCATTAAAGGAAGAATGGCAAGGGGGCTTCGGAATGGAACCTCAGTCGTAGATCTGGGCGGGTGGACTCTGGCCGTCCAGATCTGCTCACCGCTTATCCTAAAGCATAAAAATGTCCTGGTTTAAGTTAACGTCTTGTTTCCACATCTAACGGTCATTACGGACCCGGAGATCCTCCGAAAGAATCTCCTTCGTCCATCGGGGTTTTGAATATCACAACATTGAGATACATAAACATTTTGTCCTCGGAATCCCTGATATCCTGAGATCACGTCAGCTTCCGCTAGTCCCCTAGACTAGACCTTTTTGGTCCACATGACCTCCCTCTATATGACCGCAGTCATACCCTTTCATCGGGGTTTCAGGGTTTGCGATGTCAAAATACATTCGCCCACGGAACTCGCGATTCCCCAAATCCCGACTCTCCGCTGTAGCGACAGCTGGCTTCCACTATGGCTCTTTCCTCCTTATCGGGGTTTTTCCCAATGGCATTGATGATTGCCACGCGTCCTTCTCAAATGGGCGGTACCGATTAACTCTCGGGGTTTCGAGACTTTTGATGTCCCGATTCCTTCGACCTCAGGTATGCCGATTTCCCAATTCTCCGACTCTCGTCAGATTTTTGACACCTGTCCCTCTGAACGGACGGCTTGGATTATGTCGGCGTTTCACCTGGGACTTCCTCGATCTCTTGTCCATGGAAATGTCGATTTCCCGATACGCCAAACGTCGATGGCACTTGATCTCCACCACGTGTCCTCTTCCAACGGACGGTCCAGATCTCCGTCGGGATTTCGAGACTTGTGATGTCTCAGTTCTCACGACCTCGAGAATCCCGATTTCCCGAGTGTCGACATCCCGATGGCTAAACCTTGTGCCACTCTTGTTCAATCTGATGGTTGTCGGGTAAATTTCCCAGATCTGACGGCCTAGATATGTTCTTCTGCGCACGCTCCAGAGACTAAGCTCCAGGCATCTTAACCCTATCTAACGGCTGACGGGTATCTGCTCAAGATCTGATGGATTTAGATCTATCCCACCACGCGCACTCTTCCACTACTTAGTGGAGGTGGAAAGATTAATCGGTCCAAATGTTCTCATGGACCTTGGGGAAACCTATGATCCCAATTTCCTCGCTATTCACGAAGATAGGGGGAAAGAAGCAAGAGGTATAACGCTCTTACTACTCCCATCAGTCTGATGGTCATGAATGACCATGGGTCTTCCGACAGGATCTCATCCGTCGATTTGTTACTCATCCCTACACTGTTATCTCAGAACCTTAAGAGGGTCATTCCTTCTCGTACCGGGTTGTTAAGACTTGCCCATTCAAGTCCTTTTTCTGGGTTCTTGGTGAACCTTTCTAAGGAGGAAATCTCTGTGAAGAGATCTATACCGGGCATCCCTGGAGACAGTTAAGGGAAGCAACTTCTCGAGAACAGGCTGGGGCCTAACTTAGCTCAATCTAGGCATAAATAAAATTGCTTTATCCATGTACGTCCTGCGTGGGTTCCTCTATTATGAGCATATATCTATTCATTCTTATCAAACACTGCACAGACATTCTTACACAAAAATCGTTTATAATTTTGCAGTTCTATGAGCATATACATATATCTATATCATTCTATGAATTTCAAGATACAAATATGTAAAACACTTATCCGAAAATAACACCAGAAATGGGTGCAACTGCTGAGAGGGGTGCTCTTTTCCACCCAACCGTAGGCGTAGCGACTCCCAGCGGATTTACCACTAGCCACCCCCGAGATGAGACCACGATGCTATTGAGACTGCGTCTCTCTGTCTGCCAGTGACCAGGAGCGAAGGTTGCAATCCTCCCTCTCTGCTATCACTCACTCTGCGTAATGCCAGAGTTCCCCTCGCGTCTGCCCTCTCAATCGCCTCTGCCATACGCCTTATCCTCTCGCGAGGTTGCGTGTGGCGTGATTTCCCTCGCACTGATCAGGCCTGACGGCTCTACGGATGGGCGGTTCACCATCCCATCCCTCATCAAGCCATCTGCCTACCAGTTTGCGAGCCATTAATTTTCAGGGCCAGCGAGTCGCTTTTGGTTCTCCGGGCCAGTGGAGTCCAAATACGGTATTTAATTCTCGGTGGAAGTTAATGCCACCTTTTTAGGTGCCTTCCACCGCCATCGTGGTCTATTTTCTGCACATCCCGTCATCAACAGTCCTGCAATAAATTCAGAATGTTATTCACATTCATTGACCTCTTCCTCAAGGTTCATTTACATCACATATTCACATTTATGAGTTTGCCATAGTTCTTGGCCAGTCCAGTTATATTTACAAGTTGGGGGAAACAGGGTGT